>JAFBMS010000248.1:0-351207 GCA_019788955.1 Albula glossodonta
AATGGAAAACGTGCTGAAAGGGTTTTCAGCATCTTGGATTTTCATCAGCACTGCGGAGTGGTTTGAGTAAACAGCCACAGAATGTTTTCCACCAATCAAATTTCATCTATCCTTCTCCTTCTCACATTAGCGGTTTACCTGCATGCGCATGCTGCCATGGTAGCAGAAGATCACTGATGTCTACGCCGCCACAGTGTAACGATAAGGTCATGCTCCGAGCTTTCTAAGTTGACCCTTGATTGTATAAGACTGCCTGTGTTATTTATCCTTTTAGAGTGACATAATGGGGCTTGCAAGGAATGACTGTAAATTGGTTGTGTGAAGTGTTGAATGAGTTGCTAGCTAACAACTAGCTGTTTAGGGACCACTTGGGCCAGCAGTTACACTTGAATCACTTGAAAATCAACTTCTGTGCAATGGCACCATGTACAGTGCAGTAATGTAGTGGTAACATATTTGGTATATTTGTTTGCTGTGGACTTTCTTTTGTTTTCTTACCACTTCTGTTTCCTGAAATGTATAGGCTTGTGATGTTTATTATTTTGGAAATCCCTGCTGTGTTTTCAGGGCTGTACAGTGCGACATATATGTCACACATGGTACAAAAAAATTGGTCTGTGCAATTACCGCAGCAGCACCCGTGCAATATATTTTGTGTGCGTGTGACAGAGCCACTTGTTTGTGTGAAGTGAGGGTTGTGTGCTTGTTGTGTGTGACATGAATCAATGCTGCATCGTTATTCTACTCAGTGGTTGTAGTCTACATGCGATTAAAAATAATTTCCCTTGCTGCGTGGAGTCCATACATGCAACACCAATTCCTGGGGAACAATCCAATAATTCCTATGCAGTTGCCTCTATGGCGTTTCATCAGCGATTTGAGCTAGCTAGATGAGAAGAGAAAATGAAGCTGTATTTTCAAGTGCTCAACCAAATCCCCAAAGGAGCCCATGAGGAAGAAACGAAAGAAGAAACACTGCCAAATGAAATTAAGGGCAAATTGAAAGGGAAAATTTTATATACCCTAATTATATTTCTAAAATCATGTAGTTGGATGGACATTTTTACACTTAATCTGGAAATAGGGGTGTATAAATGTTTGTGGTTGGTTAGGTGAAGCAGCGTAGCTACTCATGTTAAGTATTTGAAAAAAATTATATCTTAGCAAAGACATATGAGTAGCATGCTGCTCAAATACAATTTGAATTCATTTTTACATTTTTGGAAGATTTTAAATTCTAAAACTACTCAAATTATTTAAACCCGCTCTCTTCTTGAAGAAAATTTTTTATGCGGGAGATACTCATATATTAAATATCCTCAACATTTCTCAACACAAAAATACATGCATCCTTGGAGTGGACACTGCTGGGACTGCAGATGTCCACTCCAAGTTCTTGTCCGAGAGCACAGAGCTCTTGTTTCGACTTGCCACTGAAGTGGTAGGTCTTCCAAATTAGATGCAGGAGATCATAGACTACCAACACTTTAGGTTCTGTCTTCTGTTGAGTGAGTACCACATTTACTGTGTTTCTGTATGGTATCTGATTTAAAGTGAGGGTTGCCCATACCAAAGGCCAAGTTGCCCGCTTGCTTCTTCCCTTGCAATACATTAAGTTGTCCTGAAAACTGAGCCATGGGAATGTTCTCTGCCACTGTGTGTTAAAAATGTATTTCCTACCAACAGTGGAGGATGAATTGGTATTGCTGCCGGGGCTTCAGTTAACGTTACTTCATCGCCTTCCTCATCCATCTCATCCTCGGTGTCAACCGTTTCAGTTGAAACTTCCGAAACTTAAGTGTGTGTCGCCCTTGGCCTTTTTAAATAACTAATAGGCTTCATACTTTGCTTACGTTGCTAGCTAACTTTATGTGCTGTATCTTGATCACGCTTGATGTTTTTTTGTAGAAAAAGTGGTGTCTAGAGGGTCCTTTGCACTGACATGTGGATCATGTGATTTTTGTCAACGGACAACATCGGTTTAGCGCCATGACCACGTCATCATCATTGCTGTGCAGAGCCGTTGAAAGAAAGAGAGAATTTGCATAATGAAAAATCTATCATTTATATAGTATAAATATTAGTATGCCATTCTACTACATTAGCTAGTTACTACCATTAGCTAGCTAGGTTCATAGCTAAATTTCTATAACAGGAGTAGGCGTATGTTCTTAACTTATAATAACCACGGGTTCCCTATTACAAGCTGATAATTCCAGCTAACATCTTTTCCACAAGTTTGACGATCGGTTGGAATTTAGCAGCTTGGGGAAGAGGGACACCTGTATAGTGCTGCGGTCAGTGTCTCCAAAGTTCCGCCAGTTAGTGTGTAACCCACATCAGCCTTGTTTTTCGAGGAAGCCTGGCTACTGCACCTCTGTGGTAAAGTGAGTCCAGACACTATGCATTAGCCCAGCTACAGGTGCTCTTCCCTAAGAAGTGAAGTGCCTGTGGACCACCCGTTTGCGCTGTGTTCAGTCGATAGTTAAATGAAGGTAGAAATGTATATAACCTAAGTTTAAAAAAAAAAAAATGTATGGCCATTTGGGTGGCCTGTAATTTTTGTGGGGTGGCAGGTGCCACCCCTGGCCACCCGTTGGGGCTCCACTGCTCTGTTCTTGTGTAATCAATTTTTTTGGTCGGGGGAAAAAAATTCAGCTTGGACTGAATTTGTCATTTGCACACATCTGAATGGATGTGTGCGAACATTTCACAGTTTGCACACATCTAGTTTTAGTTGCAAATGCGAGTGAAACGCCCTGAGTCAGCGTAAATACAGGAAAGAAAGTGCATCACTTAAGCATTGCTACGGCAGTTCAAAGTTAAAAGTAAAGTCTATGTAATAGTCATAGTAATAAATAATGCAGAGCCAAGTAAGCATAGTACATAGTCCAATAATAAAAATAATACAACATCCAAGTGTCAACTGTCACAAATGGGCACAACAAGTGTTAAACGGGGGTATGATGGTTAGACCAGGTGTAGTCTGAAGAGATGGGTCTCCAGGCCGCATTGGAAGATGTGCAACGGTTGAGCAGTCCATCGTGGGACAGGGAGTTCGTTCAATCACTTGGGAGTTAACGCAGAGAAACAATGTAGTCTGGATGCATGGGAACCCTTTTTCTCTCAGTGACAGAAGTACAAGATGTCCTGTCACTGCAGATCGTGGTTGGTTGGAATGGCGTGTATAGATGGACAAGGTTTTGGAGGTATGTAGGGCCATGCAGTAAGCTGCAGCATAGTCAAGGGTCAGGGTTTGAATCTGATCCTGGCAGCTAGGAGCAGCCAGTGGAGAGACTTGAACAGAGGAGTGACATGGGAATCCTTGGGGAGTTTGAAAACCAGGCAAGTAGCTGTGTTCTGGCTCAGCCGTAGAGGCCGTATGGTAGAGTTTTGAATCTTCACTGGTCTCATGATTCGATTCGATTACAATTCAAAGGGTAGTGATTCGATTATAAAACAATTCTCGATGCATCACGATACATCTTGTCCTCCATGTTTTTTTTTCTTTAATTAATACAAGAATACAAGGCCAACAATGTGCATCTGAACATGTACAAGGTTGCTCCAAGGTATGGAGAATGAAGCCGAGGGAATTGTTTTCCAATTAATGGAATGGCAATTACAATTTTCAAAATTTGATTATTTTCTTTTTCTTCATCGATGCAGAATTTTTCATTTTGGCATCGCCATGCAACATGAAAACGATTATTTTCCCCAGCTCTACTGTATGGTGTTGTCTGGTAATCCTGAGAGGAGGGAGTTGCAATAGTAGTACGTAGGAGTAGGTAGTCAAGAACGATCAGACCCTTCTGATGTTGTGCAGAAGAAAATGACAGGACTTGTCAAGGATGACACCCAGGTTTATAGTTATGGGCTTAACGCACAATGTGAATCCTGTTTTAATGGTTTTTGAGGCTTGTCTTCATAAAACATCTCTTGTAGTCTTATACAACTAATTTATAGATGGGATTATTCTGAGTCATTCGTTTTATAGGTTATAGATATTAAGCTTATCGGTTAATCATTATTTATCAGTTAATGGCTTTACACTATCAATTAATAGAATTGCAAAAATTTACATCCCTAATATTTTCTGTAGTTTTGTAGCCACTAAAATTTTCAGTTCGCTTTATCATTCTCCAAAGATATTATGCTGTAATTGGCAAGGAAAAAATGTTTATTGAATCATGTGAAACTTTCAATTTCCAATGTGTGCTCCTTTTTAGGATATTAATAAATGAGGGCCGATGTCTCTAATTATGCCAAAATATTTAGTCTAATTTGTGAAGTACCCTCTGCCAAGGTGTTACCAACCTGAAGTTACAATCGTGATCAGGTTAAAATCTCTGATCAGGTTCCCATTTTGTAAGAAAATCAATACTTCAGTGTGAAACAAGGTTGGGGAGAGATAAGATCATGATCTATACAACTGGGTAGCCATATATTGGGTCCCTCATGCATTCATAAGCATGCTGCTAAAGTAAATTCTTTGTGCTATAAGAATCACACTGATACTTTTTTGGTAGCAAATGAAATAATACTTGAGAAAACTGGATGTGTTTTTAAGATTCAGTCTGACTGTTCACTTGTAAATGCTTTTAGCAGGAAACATCCCAATGTTTTGACAGGGCTTTGAATATAACATCAGCTGACAGGAAAGCAGGGACTTGTGTTGGCTGACAATACATTTACAAAGAACAGATGTAAGAGGAAGGAAAAACACTGAAAAAGGAAGTCATGTGTATGACTGTAAGATCTATTACAATACTGTATAAGGGGTTTTGAATATCTAATAAAATGTATACTCCCAATGTAAGATTCAGTAACAAGTCAAAAATAGTAATTGTGATTACAAGCATCTCCGTTCTAATGAGTCATTTGTTGTTGTATATTATTTCTGTTATGTCAGTTTTATTCACTGGTATCTGATTGTGCTATATAATACCAATAGCCATAACATGTCAACGGTTTTCCTGAATGAATTGTTTGGGTTTCTCCTGTGTAGTTCAGCACTCCATAAGAAATTGTGAGGAAGAATATAATAGAAGCCAGGAGGGAAGTAAGATTGCCATCAGCTTAGACATTTGTTTAGTTAACTTTGGAGGGAAAGTAATTGTCAAGAGTTGTGTAGACAATTAAGGGCATGTCATTGTTCAGGCTTGTAGTATTTTTAACTGAGAGGGCCAGTGCATGCACGCGTGCGTGCGTGCGTGCATGTATATATATTTAATGTATTTCCTCCATTGCATAACTACAACTGCAAAGATGGGGGGGGAAAAGGATTTAATTTCTATATTTGCTGTGTTTATGTTACTAAAACAGGGGCTATTAGTGCTGTCCATGAGCCATCATGAAATTTCAAACCCTTTTTTGGAAGGTAGTGTGTGAATTTTGTGGGAGTTTGGCTCTGACTATTATTCTGTGCAAAAGCAGAGAGGCAATAAAGTCGTCTCCAATGATTAGAAACTGTATTCATTTTCATACTTTTCCAGTATTTTCTGATGAGATCATCACTTACATTCTACCCCTTGTTTATGTGGTGTTCCAGTTTCTCTGTGAACAATAGTGAAGGTGGTCCATGAATGTTTGTTTTTTTTTTTTTTTTTCTCCAAGGCGTTTCAAATCTCGAGTAGCACAACTCATGGCACAGAGTGGAATGACGTGATGCTAAATTTGTGACCAAAGACTACTTCTGTCTCATGCTAATTTGGTATTGCAAGCTCATTTGATGGGTTTAATTATTACAGTAATCATTTGTGGAAACCTTGGGGATGTAACAGAGGGTAGTTCACGCGTTCATCCAACGCCAAGGAAATAATTCCGCACTGAACAAGTGCATTGCATATACCAGAGAGGAAACCTCCTCAACTCACCCTCTTCTCTCCAATCCCTGTCTCCTATCTGCAGTCAGTGGAGTGAATTTTCATATTTAACATGAGTGTGGCCTCTTTTAGACTTAGCCTCACAGCAAGCTCAGAACCCTCCTCTTATTTTTTTTCTAATGTAGAAATTTTAATGAGCAAAGGGTCCTCAATGGCTGCTTGATTCCTGTCCCCTCTCTCCCTTAGACCTCCATCTGCGTTTGTGGTCAAACAAATGAGCATGTCAAACACTGATCTTTATCACAGCACATGTCATGTTGATTCTGTGGGGAATTCTGTGCTATTTAATCAGTGGCTTAATCTCCCAATTTACCTTTTGAGTCTCTGTCACTGATTTCATATTGAGAGGGCAGAACATTTTCTCCATAATGGCTCCAGCAATAACCGTAATTTCTGGGTACTAATTATACACTTAAATAAAAAAAATAGCAATCTTAAGTCTTCTTTTTTCTACATATTTTTGTATTGTTTTTAAGTACATATGGGATTCTGAAACTTTCAAAGCCTTCTCACTGCATGCATTAATGAGGATTATCCAACAAGGATTGATTATCTTGACAGGTCAAATCTGTGTCATTTGAAAACAATGCCCTTTCTTGACAGTCATTTTCATTGTTGAGAAATGACTACACATTAATGATGTCATTATCAAATAGCCTCATTTTGCACCATCACTTTCCCTAAGAAGTTCTGCTTTGGTTGTCTTTAAAACGGTTATAGAAGACAGTCCAAAATAAAGATACCCATTGGCTAAAGTGTGAGCTCATTAATTTAACTTAGCGGTATATTATCCATTAATGGCCTGGGAGCAATGGCCAAATTGCTTCTCAGATGTGAGGTCACATACTAAAGTATGAATGGAAGGGCTCCAAGACAAATGAATCTCTGCAGCGTTGCACAGCACATCCTTGCCCTGTAGTGTGAAACTGACTTCCAACACTACTACTGTGGGTTGTTTCCTTCCCACAACGGGTTAACAGTTGTATCTCCCTGATATAGCAGCTTGCAGAGATCAGAGACTGGGCACTGTGGTGTTTTATCAAGGACAATGCCTGTGGCTCTGCATGTGTATCGATCTGGTCTGTGAGGAAACTGGCCTTTTCCCATACCCCGCTGTGGATCACCACAGAGCTGTTGCCTCCCTACTCATGAGAGAGAAGTAGTCTGGGCACAGGCTGCATTCTCTAGTGACAATGCCTGTGTATTATATTGTAACTGTGACTTTTAATCACCCACACTTGCACCCCAGCTAATCTTTGCATCAGTCAGGATCAGAAAATGGGGATATAAATTAACATCCTCGATGTCATCCCCTATGTTTGTCATTTAAAAGCATTAAAAAGCAGGATTTGGCTACATCTTAGCAAACAATGCAGTTTGAGATGGAAGAATACAAAGTACATGTGATGTACGTGGTGGTGGAATAAAATTAATCTTTGGGAAACTTGGACAGTAGCTGTTTAGCTGTCCTTACATGAACCCCAGTGTAAGATTAGTAAAATTGTGGTTTAAGTTAAAGAAACAAAGTGAAACCTTTTAAGGTTTGGGGGTTTCATTACCTCCACTCAGGATTGCCAAACCGTTTGTTGCCTGTTCAGCAATTGTTAGCCTTTGACTTCACAGGTCATACACAGTTAACAAGCAACAGTCTCAGGACTGATTTTTGTGAACTGTGTTCACACTGCATGTATAATCCAGGATTAAGAAGGACCTGGTGATAAATTGCCACCACAATGTGAATTTCAGTTATGCCGTGGCCCACGATATGGAGTTACTTTGGAGATGGTGTTGGTAGTAAGTGAGGTAATGTAAAGATAAAAAAGTAAAGATATAATCTCAGATTGCCAAGGCTGGGAATGGCCAGCTAATTTTGCATGAATCCCATTTGATTCTCAGCAGCCCTTCCTCCCTCCACAGACACACATTAACATTTGTGGCGAGTGGGCCATTGAAAATCAGGCGGCCGCATATGGATCCCTCCCTTGATATCATTCATTTGCCATGTAATCTTATTATACGAAATCCTAATCTTCGCCAACAATGAATGCCCCAAGGGTCGGGATATGGTGATATCAGGGTTCTGGGGGTTATGTTTTGTGATCCCTGCTCTATTCTTCTAAGCAGATCTGGAACTTAAAGACTGTCCCCAAAGACTGCCTGGGAGATAGTGGGAGCTGGCAACCTGCTGCATGTTTGGAAGACAAGATCGACATGAGGTCCAGGCCAGGATTAAACTTGATTTGTAGCAGTAGGATTTTCTAACAGATATATTATTGGACAGGGGAATAAGGGGCCACCATTGCGTAGAAATTGGATCAAGATTGGCATTCGCGGCGAGTCAGTGGTGGCCCCTAAAGCAGCAGCTGCCTGCAGATTTGACTCCTTTCAGGTGTAGCCACCTCCAGTCACTTGGAAAGAGCCGGGATGAAAGAGTGGAGGGGGGTTTGAGGGAGTGATAATTTTGATGTCTAAGATTTAGTGGTGGGGTAATGGGATTAGGTGTAACACCTTCATGACATAGAGCCACCTGGCGCTATAACTGGCAGTGAGCAGGGCCTAATCCGTTCCCATCTCTGGGACATCATTCATACGGCTCAAAGTGATTTCCGCTCTGCTTACTTTGATTAATTCCATCAACAGAAACGAAGTGCAGAATTCATTACCCAGCGACTGACACAACAAACAGTGGCAGTAGGGACCGTCAAAGTTGATTGACAGTGTTACAGTTTCTGTTGTGAATGATCGCAAATGGATTCAAAAGTGAATTTTTGTTCATAATTTGTTTTTGTTTTGAAGGGTTGAATGTTAATTCATGTGATACATCAGCATTTCCAGCAACTGTTGGGTATTGTCCCCTTCCGCTTTGGAGGAATCTTCTGTGGATATGTGCAAACATTAAAATCATGCATGTTTTAGTTTGCAAGATGGACTTTATTTGGACATCTAGACCATGATGACCGAGTGAAAGTCGTAATGTGATTGGGTAGAGTATTTGACTAGAGAACGGGTGCATTATTTATTACAGTGCCAATCTAGAGAAAGCACAGGCCTTGATATTTATAGCAGTGGCAGTGCTGGTTGCTGCTGCTGCCACTGCTCCTGTGGAAACCAATCCCTGCCCATCCTGACTTATCAATCCACACCAGAGGGCAGTGTTTTAGCAGTACCAGTTGGAAGTGTGTGCACGTGTCTCCTTGCAGGTGTTGTCTGGGTTATCAGCAGTTGGTTAAACAGTCATTCTGTGTATAGATCATGATTCTTTATATCACACCCTAAGATGGAAACACTGCTGAGTGTGTTGTAGCAGCAGACCACTGCTTTGTGGATTTGTTTATGCAAAGACATTGGTTTCCCCCCTAAATAACACTTATAAATTCAGTGTAGGTCTCATTACAGTTCAAAATGAAAAATCCTATGCTTCTGTTCCAAAAAAAATTCAGATCTAAGTCACATGTTTTTTTTTTTTTTTTTTTATTTAAGATTATATTATACCTTTTTATAGCATTTTGACACTTTTCATCACTTTAAGAATCAAGTTAATTTTCCTCCAGTGACAGTAATTGGTAATTTCATCTTTTTTGTCCTACACCACTATTTTGCTAGCCTTGCATGTCATCCTGGATCAGTGTTTCTAAAAAGCAAATTAAGAGTGACTAATAACAGTATCTAATGGCCAGTAGTGAGTGTGGAGAATTAATGTGTGATGGTAGACAAAATTATGAGTGGGGAGAGGGGGAGCAGAAGGGAGGTTGTATGACGGTGCAGATTAACGAGCCTGTGTTATTTTTAACTCCAGGTCCTGACATGTTTCGGCGTGCAGTGGGGAAGACCCTGGGGTTTGTTGGCTTCACCATCCAGTATGGCTGCATTGCTCACTGTGCCTTTGAGTACATCGGGGAGTTGGTGGCGGTATGTTTCCCTCTACCTACTGCTTTTACAATAATTGAGTAAATGGCTTTTAACCCTTCCTCCTGTCTCTCCTTGCCTCAGTCCTGATTCAGTATGAGTCTGGCATTGACGGCTATAGGGCTGATAACTATTGCCTGCAGTGTAAGGGATGTTGTCTTTTTCCACACAGTGTTCTGGGCCCTCGATGGAACCCACGATCACGAACCATGATGTGGTGTTCTCTGAACGACTGAGCCGTCATTTCTACAGAATTGAAAAGTGAGAAAGGGAGATCAAACTTAGTTGCATGTACAGCATTTATTTTATTTTGTGATTTTTTTCATATATTAAATAACTAAGAGGAGCATGACCAGTGACAACAAAAACATGTATAGGTGGGTACAAGAAACTTTGGCACACTGGGAACTTAAATGTAGTTATGCAGTAAATCCCAGTCGGGATGGGTGATGTATGGTTATATTCTGTTTGAAAATTTCATATGCTGCCTATGTGACATCTATTACAATTCTTCCCAAAATTGAAAGTACATTTGTCCAAGCCATCTAGTGTAGACAGGGTAGAGGTTGTAGGCCAGAATAAGAAACAACCGAGACGTTACAAATATGTCGATATTACAAATATGAAACTCCTTCATATATGTCATATATAGAAGTATAGCCACAAAAGTATGCACATCATCAGCGTTACTTGATATAGAGTTTGGTAGAGTAGAAAGTACTAGCAATCATCACAGTGCCAACTCTCTATTTGCAACACAGTGTTGGTCAGTGAGTCAAACTTATCTTGATGTTGACAAAGAGATGGTCCCAATGCTTTAGTAAAAGACAGGCAAGATTAAGTTTGATTAACAGCAGGCTGCAGGAACAAAAGAGTGATGCAAAATATTCAAAGAGTAGAATGTATGATGAACATTTATGCAGTTTCCAGGTAACCCCAGAAAGTGAGGCCCATATAAAGTATGGTCATGTTCCCCAGATGGCAGGAAGCAGGTCATGATCAAGAGGTGCCATTTTGCCCTGTTGTTACTCCAATATACATTATGAAATACCACATCACTTGACAACACTTTCTCCTAACAACAGAAAGTACAAGGGATGACAACTCCTGATCTTGAGCATGCTCTTAGTAACCAGTGTCTTAAAAACTGTGTATTTAACATTTACTGGTAATTGAGTATTTCAGGATGTTTCATTTTTTTTATTTCTCTTTAGTGTGGGCTATATAAATCCAACCAATGTCCTTCTCTTTCCTTGCTCAACAATATAATTAATATCTAGAAAGAGACTTGTCATAGTCATATTTAAATATTCAGCAAATAAGCTCCAGAAGTTGCCGTTTTACAGCACCGTATTGTAACAATCAAATGAATCTCTTTTCTAATTTCTACTAAATTTCTACTTTTTTGTATTGCACATCACAGTGGTAGCTTTTTAAAATGGAAAGACAATTAGAACACACTTAGGTATTTTCATAGTGTTATGTGCTATGTGCAGTGGGCCATGCCTTTCATTATCTTAAGATTGTTCATGGATGTGGCAAAGCCACTTCATTAGTTCAACAGGGGATACCCTTATGTGCAAAATTTGGTAGCAGCATCTAAAGAGGATGTGTCAGAGTGTCATGTTTCAGTGCCTTTACAAAGAATAAGGTTTGTGCCTAGGCATATTGCTACTTTAATAGTGCTGTGCCTTAAGTAGAAGAAACAGATTCAGTGTGGAGGAAAGAGACCTGCTTTGCGCAAGGTTAAATTCTGCAAGCAGAGAAATGATAGAAACAGTAGCCAACGCTCAGATGAAGCAAAGCTATCCTCTTTTCCCATAATGTAGCATTTACAAATAAATGCAATATTCACTGGACAACATTTTGGAATTATTTTTCTCAATCAAGTAAACTATCCAGTTTGCTTACCAGGCTATAGATATATGCAGAAATTTGTCTGTCACAGCCTAGTGGGGTAAGCGTAGCTTACATGGTGGAACAAAATGAGGAGCAGAAGTTGTTTAGAAATAGTCTGTAAACACACAATCTCTTGAATAAATTTAAATTACATCTGTTTAAATGTGTATTTCTATTAGTTAACCAAAAAAAATTAACCAGTTTCATTCATCATCATTGCAATTACGTGTCATGTAATCCTTGAGCCTCGTTTTTTTTTGCCTTTGCTGCCATCTTACACTCATTAAATGCAACTTTGACAATGACAGAAATAACCTAAAGCCAATGCTTTATTTCTATAAATAAAGAGACCCCAGTTATCTCTAATTCTAATCAATAGTACCGTTAAACAGTGTGGCATGTATGTTGTACATATGTTGATAAACACAACAGCAATCTTTTACATTTTATTTTTTTCATGTCTGTATTCACCTTTGTTTATGTAACAAGCAGAGTGTATGCACCCTGAAAGTGGCAATAAAAACTGTGAAAAGACATGAGATGTGGTTTGTATTGCCCTTCAGTGCAATCGCTGTGAGTTGCATGCAAGATAGTATTGCGCCGCCATTGTGCCTGACCACACCTTAACTGGGGTCTCATTTGTAATCTGTGTGTACACACAAAAACACTCCAAAAAGCATATGCTGATTTTCACGCATAATTAGTGATTTATAACACTTCCACTTGGCATGGTGCATACAGGTACACAACATTTTATCCATGCAAACCCACATTTAGGGCACATATTTGCTCCAAATAGCACACCCTGGAGACATTTATACTATTGTTTCCTTATTCCTCATGATTAAGATTACATAATTTATAGTCAGTGTTTGTTGTTTAAATTAACAGATGTGAGCAATCAGTGCATCATTTACATTACAGTAAAGGCATTTTTTAGACGCTCTTATCCAGAGTGACTTACAAGGCAAAGTGCATATGAATGGTACAAAAAGTGCAAAGGTAACCCAAGAGGGTGCCAAAGGTGACCAAATAGATCAGGACTCCCCAACATCATTCAGTTTGTTCACATAAATAGACCTAATGTGTGTGATGATGGTAAGATGGCATGTGTCCTGACTTTTTTGCCAATGATGATGACTGTTTTGTGAGTCAGTTTCACTTGTACTCTTGTAATTCTGTGCCAAATTGGGGCCGGCACTAAATTCCAGCAGGTAATATTGGACTGGTCTGGTATATCCCATCCCTCACTCAGTCATCTCAGTCCAAGGGTGATGATGGCTTCAGGTCGTCAGAGCTCGAGATATATCAGACTCCCTTATACAGCCGGTGAGCAGGCAAACATCAAAAGGCAATATGGAGCGAAATCAACTCTGGCAATCAAAGCCAGCCACTCATCAAAGGGGCCCAGTGGTGGCCTGTTCTTACACTTGCCCATTGGGCAAGCATGTTCCTCTTTGCCAATTTTTCTTGATTTCAATCTTTGCGTAGCTCTCTATACCCACCAATTTGACAGCTGCAGCCACTTTCTACTTTGCAAGGTTTTTTTTTTTTATTTGCTACCCTGGTGCCATAGCCACCTGAAATTATATATTTTTGTAATCTCTATTTCTGAGTCTAAAGCTTCGATTTTGCACTCCAAGAAGTTTCTTGTTTTCCTTCTTTTTGCTGCCATAATTGCATGTAAAATTCATTGCTCTGGCCTGTAAATTATTTATAGATCTTGCTTAATTGGTTTTTACTTCCTGAGCACCTTATATGCTTAAAAGTGGGCGTTTCAGGTAGAGCCCGACCAATACTGGATTTTGGGGTTGCTGCCCAATTTTAAGGACTGAAACATTCCCAATATTGATGTATCGGCTGATTTTTATACACACACACACACACACACAAAGATGTGTGATGGAGGCAGGGTATTTCACAGTTCGGCAATAAACTTTATTATCGAAAATTTGTCTGACATCAGTGCACTGAACAGTAAACTTCATTTGTTATAAATAACTATAAATAAAAAAAACACAAATAGAACTATATATATATATATATATTATGTATATATATTTTCTTAATTCAAGTTATATATATTATCTTATATATATATAACTTGAATTAAGAAAATAAGCATGAAAAGATGCCTATATAACTTAAAAAAAAATAAAGACAAGGCAATTGGCCTAGGGCAAGCAAGCTACTGCCAATCAAACAGATGGGTCCTTGGTGAAGTAGTCCCACACCTTACTACTTCCACCCTCAGTCATCTGTAAAAAAAAAAAAAATATATATATTATATATATATATTTATAATATATATATATGGGTCATTCCATGCCAACTGAACTATATTTTGTCCAGACACATGGAACAAGATGACATCATGTAGTGTGCAACAAACCCAAGCCATTATCAATAGGTATCACACAGAGATAGAAAGCTTTAAAGCTGACAAAGTACAAATATCTATACCTATGAAATAAAACCACTGAATGTAATATTGCAGGCAGTGACATGTATGAGAAAATAGCTATTTTCAAAAAATTATTAAATGATGGAGTAATATAACATATCTACAATGAATAACACTCTGCAGCTCTGAAGCTATATTTAGCAAGATCTGTGGCACTCAATTTTTTTGTACTATGTTAATACTACACAGAATCAAAATTTGGTCGCAAGATAGTGAAGGCTAGGTGGAGATACTAAATTTTGAAAATTAACGATTCTTCATCCGGGTATATGTTGTCATGGAATGACCCATATATATATAAATAAAAAAGTGTGCAACATTAACTGAATTATAAATTTGAGCTGGAACCAAACTAGTTTGCATTACATGTTCTGTTCTGTATTCTATTCTAAATAGCTTAGTCTTCACTAATGAATTTATCTTTATATGTAGGTGTATCAAAAATAACTTAAAGAGTGAAGTCACTGGCAAAATGTTTGATGTCCTCTAGTCTCTACCAGTGGTGGAAAAAGTACTCAGATCTTTTACTTAGGTATAAGTGTAAGTAGAAGTATGCAGTTGGAGGGCGTACCAAACTCGAGTCCTGAACAGAAAAAGTTTGGTGTGAATACATGTAACGTTACCATACTCCTGTTAATGCTATAATGTAGTGTTATAGGCAGAATGGTCTAAGATGCTCACACATTAGATTCCACTCAGCTGATAAGGTATGAAAGTAGCTATGTGGTAGGCTAGCTAGCTAATGTAGCAAACAAGTATTATAAGCTCATTGTCACAGAGAGTAAAAGATGGGGATGTTGTTTATTTACTTTCTCACATTGTGTCTCACCACCACTGCATCGTTGTCTGCTGAGCTGCAGAAAGATGCTCTGATGCTTACCTTTCAGTCTGCTATGTTACTGACTGTACTGACAAACTATCGCTGGCTTACATAGCAAACAGATGTGATAAGCATGAGTGACATGGCTGTGGTCAAGGACAGGGTTAACGTTATATTAGAGTTACAATGAAAAGGGAAAATGATGGGGTCATTGTTTATTAACTTTCCAGTATGTATTTCACAAATAGTTAGCAACTTACTGTAAAGACACCGCTTGACTCCAAGTCTACCCCACCGTCTGCTCAGTTGTAATGTATACTCTGTTGCAGACAGTGCTGAGAGTATGGTAAACAATGGAGTCAGGGCACTCTCTGCTGGACAAACTACATGATGACCAAATCAAAATTCTAAATTACTCCAAGCATCTTTTTTTGCATTATATGTTCTACAAGAAAAGTTTTCATATCGGTGCAAATCTGAAAACATATATGCCAATACCGACATATCTTTGATAGGCCCATATCGGCTGAAAAAATTGGTCGATAAATCGGATGGGCTGTAGCACTCATGCTCACATTCTCCCACACTGGCATCAAGTGATTAGCTTGCGTAAATTATCGTCTGCGTATCTAAACAACAAAAATGTGACACACACCCAGCCTCGCCGGAGATGATATGGGGTAAGCCGGCTAAGGTCAGTTGGTCTCATCGCTATCGTGCCCACTCTGGTCATGCTGGACACCTGTGGCGGCACAAACTGAGGGTACACTAGCTGCATCATCCTCCAGCATCATAGGAAGTGTGCGATTAGTGGTGTGGCGGATTAATAAAAGATTATCTTATCTTCTGTTTAGATGTTCATGCATAGCTGATGTGCTCCCATGCCACTCAAAGCCATCGTGGCACTTTTACACCTTACAATTTTATGCCTTTGCAGTGTTTAGGGTAAGGTGCTCCCATGCCTTGTTTGTCACAGTAAACCAATAAATTTTGTAGGCCTGGCCTCAATTGATATAATGGGGTGAATGCAATGTCCAGTCATTACAAAACGTCACACAAAATCTAAGACAGCTGAGGCCTACAAAATTTGGTGTAAATTCATCAATAGGTGGTGCAATAGCAAACAAAAGGTAAAACATTTAAAATTTAGATTTTAGTCTATTAGCAGCCCTGACATTGTGTATATTAAGAAATGTATTGTGTAAATTATTTTGTAAAAAAAAATACATGACATAATATTGATCAGAATTAGCTGGAATCACAGATCAAGTATCTGAACCCATTTTCAGAGTTCCAGATCATCACAAGACAATGTAATTTGAACAATACATCACTAGTCCCTCACCTGTCCCTCAGTGAAGAGGGATAATGTCATAAATTGTGATAAGCTCAGGCATACCCCAATCTGCCATGAATTTGGCCATACAGTTTCTTCAGGTTAAGTCTGATATGTCATTCAATTCCTTATAACACAGCCAAAAGTGGGGTAAAACAGGAGTTCATGGTAAATTTTGGGTTCCCTCACTTAGTCATTCCTGCAGCCAGCAACAACCAACAATCTCCACTCCCCACTGTGGGGAAACTGGCTATTGAAGACTTGACAGATGACACCATATATCGTGTAATATCAAGTTCTTCACATGGATTAGCATTTCTGCCTTGTCATTAGATCTAGTATGTTTCTTCTCTCATTCATCACATGTCCAGCCATACTGTCAACACCTATACACGGGACAGACAGGTAAGCTCGGGCAAGTGCAGCAAGTGCAGGAAACGGTCTTTATTGATCTGCCAATAGACAAGTGCTAAACTTTACAAAATGTAAAATGAGCTGTTCTACATCTGAAACACATCATTAATTGACCAAACCTACGTGTCCTTTTCTGTCTGTGCTTAAGGTACAAGAATTGCTATTTCTCAGCTTCTGTTAAGGATCAAGTAAGAGGTGTAGTGTGTAGGATAATGTTCCTTCCTTGTAAGATCCATTAAGGAAACCTAGGCAACAATCATAAGCTGCACAATGACTAATCAGATAACATGTTCAGTAACCATTCTCATCTCCTATACAATGCTAAAACAAAGTTTCATTACACATAAAATTTAATAGGCTTTTTACTTATTTGAGCACTTCCTTGCATAAAGCTAAGTGGCTAAGCTATCTAGCTGGCTTGCCAGCTAATGTTAGCTGGCTAGCTATATTAGCAATCGACACTAGCAGAGCTGCATACCTTTACTCACCAAGAATGTGATATTACATAGATAAGATTAAATGAGAATTCTCTGATAAATTATCATCAAAGCAAGTAGTGTGTTATGGCTGCAAGTGTAACAGGGCAAGTGTGCGTGAGCATGAGAACCACAAGTCTCATAGATCGGCATATAAAATCTGCTGTATTTAGTCTTATCTGCCTAAATACAGGGTCGATCAGGGTTAAAACCAGCCAATTCTGATCACATGTGGATCAATCGATGTATCCTTTGTGTGAATAGTCAATTGACAATATATATATTGTAGAGGTTGGGTTTTTACTGCGAAAATGTTAATATTGCTGATCAATTATCTGAAGTGTTTCTAAACAACTTTTGTTCCACATTATTACAAGACCATGCAAAGTAATGCTTTTCCCTTTTTCCCGTTGTGGCTTTGCCACACCCATGAGTATGAGTATGTATGAGAACAGTACTAACTCCATTTAAGCTGTATTCGTTACCACCTGACCTCATCCTATTGTTATTATTATTGATTATTTTCTTAGTAAGGGATCATGTATATTAAACATAAATGTTACCATTTGATGCATTGTACCAGAGTTAACCAAAGGCTAATTTTCATATGCAGTCCCCTGGCAGGTCACAATTAAAACTTCCACTCAGTGACAGAACAACATTAAGCAAGCCAGTCAAACAAAACAGAGCACATAATACAATTCACACACAATAATATAACACACACACCTTGCATCTAATGAAGATTCAGGCAAACTACGACTTTCATCCTTTCATAACAGGACTCACATTTGACCAAAAAGTACTTGATTCGGAAAATATATATAAATTGAGAAAATTCTGATACCTTACCATTTTTTTTAAATGGTAATTTTTTTTAAAGTATCAAAAAAGTACCAACATTTCGGTATACCGTGCAACTCCATGCAGCCCCATTAGCAGCAGGGTGCGATACACTGTGTGTTGTGACACATTCTCCTTGTAACCATTATTAAAAATTTTGCCGAATTGCACCCCAGTAGTCCCTCTGTCACTTTGGACCAGACAGGATAGCCTTAGCCTTAGCACATCAGTGAGCCTTGGTCGCTCAACATCCTATTTCCAGTTCATGGTTTGTCCCTCCTTGGACCATTGTCAGTAGGTACACGCCTCTGCTGACTGAGAGCTCCTCACAAGCCTTACCATTTCAGAGACGCTCCAACCTGGTCGTCTTGCCATAGCAATTTGGCCCTCGTCAAAGTCGCTCAAGTTGTGTTTGCTTGCCCATTTCTCCTGCATCCAACACAACAAGAACTGACGCTTACCACTTAATATATCCCAGAAATTGACATGCGCTGTTGTTACAAGATAATCAACATTACTCGCTTCAGCTGTGAGTGGTCATAATGTTTTTGCTCATCAGTGTATAGTCTGAGATGTGAATATAGACCATGTGAAAAATTATATTATGTGCCAAAAATGCTTGCCATAAATTTAACCCATTAGAAGGCAATTTGTAGAAATGTTTGTCTTGTGCGACAAAACCTTCTAACCCTTCAATAAAGTGCACATTTTCTTTTATTTTAATGGTCGTGGCAACAACTGTTTTTGAGTTACATGCATTAAAAATGAAAACAGTATTGACCGTCATGGTGGTCCTAATGATAACCCTAAATTGTTGTAGCTATTCACAAATTTTTGGATCAAGGAATTGAACAATGGAGTGACTCCTCTACCACAGATGAAAAGCATAATTTGTGAGCAT
Organism: Albula glossodonta; assembly: GCA_019788955.1. Lineage (NCBI taxonomy): Eukaryota > Metazoa > Chordata > Actinopteri > Albuliformes > Albulidae > Albula > Albula glossodonta. Next base: position 18,945 of record JAFBMS010000248.1, read on the forward strand.
GGGTTTGGTGAGGAAGTAATCTGATATTAGTTTTCAATAGGTGTTGAGGAAATACTTAACACCAAAGCTTCACATTCTGAGCTACGTAACCAAGTGTCTTACATTTTTCAAATGTTTAGTCATTAATTTTTGTGTTCCATGGCTTTGCAGCAAACAGGTTAGACATTAATTATTTTTGTACATTTCTATGAGAAACTATTAAACAGGGTAGCCTATGTAGTTCAGTGTATTAATATAATATAGTTTTGATGGCTGGCTTTTTGGGTTTCTTGACATGTGAAATGATTAGAGGAGAGGACGAATGACACAATGTGAATATATTTACAGTATAACTATCAATTCTTAAAAAAAAATTTATTTCCCCGATTTTCCCCCTTTTTTCCCCAACCCGAATGTTCAACCGAACTTGTGGACCTCACCGCAGCACCCACCCTGACAGCTGTGGGAGAAGTCAAGCACGTGACTCCTCTGATTCACGTGACGACGCTCTCGCTTCTTTTCACATTGCGGTCGCACCACCAACCGCACACTGCCTATGATGTCGGAGGAAGATGTAGTCAGCGTACAGTCGGTTCATGCCGCCACAGGCGCCCAAGCATGACAAGGAGGGTGCTATTGTGATGAGGCCAATGGGAGTTAAGCCGACCTACCCCATATCCAATACCGGTGAGGCTGGCCAATTGTTGCCTCACCAATGGGACCTCTGACCATGGCCGGGAATGGTGAGGCCAGGAATAGAACCCCCGACCTCAATAACTATCAATTTTATTATTTCATACAGACAAGGATACATGCTGTGCATTACTTATGTAGCTAGTGTAATAAATTATCAACTTATGAATTATAGAACTGAACTTGACGTGGGATTGCTCTTTTGCAGCTGGAGAGTTTGATGCCATGACTTTATACCTGAGCAGCTTTTTTATAACATATAAACTAATAAAATATAATTTGATTATTGTCAATTAGAATTGTCACCCACCCTTAAATCATTGTGTGCCAAAGTTTGTTACTCAGGGCCAGATTTACTTAAGGATTGCAACTGCTTTTCAGGTGTAAAAGCAGCCACTAAAACATTGCGGTATTTGCATGCAAATTACTAAACAGTCGCAATAGGTGAAAATCGTGACAAAATCATTACATGACTTTGCAATTTTCTGCTTGATTCATAGTTAAATCTGTCCATGCATATGTATACCTGGGGTTAAGGCATTAAAACAGGGTAGAGATGTAGCAAATGAGGCCAAGTAAATATCCTGTCTAATTTACTAAACCAGTAATTGCAACTGTAATCTTTGCATTATTTACAACTTCTGAAAGCCACTGGAAATTTTGCGCTGATACAGACTGTAGCTCTCACTCTATAAAAGGCATGTTAATAAAATCATCTCTCTCCCGCATATAGCAGTAGTCATCACAGCCAGGGGCCTCATTTATAAAATGTACAGTTGTAACTGAATAGTTAAGTACACCAAAAGCTACAAGTTTGCATACACAGAAATAATTCTAGCAATGCACATGCGTGAACGCATGCTACAACCACACCCTGAAACGCCCACATTTAAGCATATATGGTGCTCCGGAAGTCAAATTCAATTAGCAAGATCTATAAATAATATGTGAGACAGAGCAATACATTTTAAATGCAATAATGAAAAAGGAAACATGTCAGAGTGCAAAACTGAAGTTTTATTCTTCTAAATAGAGATTAGATATAATATCATTTCAGGCAGCAATGGCACCAAGGTAACAAACACAACTAGATGAAGAGTTCTAGAAGAAAGTCCGTTTGTCTGCCGAAGGCTTGAAGAGTATGTTTAGAACTGTATCTATTAGAAGTTTTAATATTCTAATAATATGCTTATAGTTAGTATATTACAACTTCTAGTAGGTACAGTAAGCACTGAAGTAGTAGCAGGAGTACTAGAAGCAGTCAAAGGACAGCTACTTCAAAAGTAAAGTTATTTCAAAATGTCAACTCTGGTAAGGTGTCTAACCGACAAACATGCTGTATGCTTTGGATAATGTTATTTTGTCAACTACCTTAAAAATTATCTTAAAATTGGTGATACAACTACTAGTTGTGAAGTGGTATTAGTTAAAAGTAATGTTACATGTGATTGCTGGTTAGTATCACTGACATTAGCTTGTTAGAATGCTCTGTATTGCACCAATATTAAGTCAATGACACCGTTTTTTTTTAAAGCTTTATAGTTTAAAAAACCATAAATCATATAGCTTAGAAAAATACAAGCAACCTGGCCAATATATTCAAGTTACCAACTTTGGTATGTCTAGCTTAAAAAGTAGCTAATACTTAGGACTGCAAATCTTTATCGCTGAAGGAGTTCATACAATTCAGATAGTGACACAAAGAAACGGTCCCTGAAGACACCTTCCCATCGCACCATACCATTCACAGTATCCTCTACCAGTGCCAAGACAGCCAGGGTCATGCTGTTTGCTATTGTTACATGCTTTAAGCCGATTTATGTTAACAAAACTAATTGATTAAAAATGCATTGATTGCTCATGTCTGTAATTTATCACTTATTGCCAAAAACAACATTGATTATGAATGACTGTGATACTAATTAATCATGAGTAATAAGGAAACTACCGTGCAAATTTCTTTTTGTCTTTAGTTTGAGCAATTATGTGCCCTAAATGTGCGTATGCATGGGCCAAATGTATCCTATCGGAACACATTCTCACCTCAAGTAGAAGTTTTATTAATCCCAAATTGTGCATGAAAATCAACATACTCACATTTTGGAACATGTTTTATTTGTAGGTATGGTTTATACATAGGGCCCCAGAGGAAGATACACTGGACAAAGGCAAATCAGAATAAGAATAGAGAGGGTCCGCTGTCCAAAAATGACCGTCTCTCAGTTAACTGAACAGCAAATAGTGATGTGATATAGGTTACAGTCACAGGTTGATGGCACTTCTGGGGAACCTTGAGCCACGCACACACACATCAAATAATCTGTTGCTATGGTGAAGCTACTGTTTATTTAACATGTCCTTTGAAAAGATCTGGACAGATCACACATCAAACACATGTTCATAAATAGAGAACACACATATCCCATGAACGTACAGGTTGTGTGTGATGCAAAACAAATAATTACAAATGTTGTTGCAAAGTACAGCGGTTCACATCACGGCAGCTTTATTTGCAGGAGTAGCTCTATCTACAGAAAGGGAGAGGGTGGAACAAATGGAATGTGCTAGCCTGTTGTAATAACCATGTTCCAATCGGTGTTAATATCCTTTCCGTTCTTGGACCACCAGCTGTGTCTGCAGGAGCAGCATGTTGTAGGAAAGCTTTTTGTATGCCTCCTAACATCATTCCTTCATAAATGTGGCCTTTTTTTAATCTTGGCAACAGTTGTAATATTAATATTCCGCACAAAGTATAATAGCATGTTCTCTGATCAGCAGAAGCCATAATAGTTAATATTATAAACAGCTTTAATAATAATAATCACAGTTGCCTATGAAACACAAGAGTCAAACAAACAAACAAACATAATGTTTATTCATGGCCATGATTGTAATTCTGCTTTTCTTGAAATGAACAGTGTTTTTTGAATTTTTCTCAGGGGGGATATCGTAATTGCAAAAAGTCCCTTTGATCCAAAGATGAATATTTGTAAAAGAGTAATTGGATTAGAAGGAGACAAAGTCTGCACCAGCAGCCCATCGGATGTCTTTAAAACCCACACATACGTGAGTATCAAGCTAACTTATGCAATTATTCATAACCCTTCCAGTTAAAATAAGCACTCAACATTTCATTTTATTTTATGAAGAATGCTTATAGAATAATTTTAAAACACACAGTAGTCTGAAATTTTTAGTCTGTGAAATGAATGCATGCACTGTGTTCTCTCTCTGCCTCACACACACTTACACACGGTGTATGCAAGAAAACAAGTTAGCATTCAGTGTAAAATCATTTGCTTTTATGTTTTACTATTTTTCAAGGGCTTGCAATACCAAGCATTGGGACAGCAACTGTCTTATTGAAACTACTGTTATTGCTTTTTATTATTATTTTCTCCCAACTGCTTGTAGCCATGGTCTGCAATTTCTTTGAAGGCTGTTAGTATTAGTAACAGCTGAGTGATTGGGTTGATGGACAGACTTGGGTAGTAAACCCCTACCTTTGTAACTGTTTCAGCCATAAACCGACTGACAGAAAGACTGTGGCAATTACTGTCATCCCACATGTGCTATCCACTTTAAATGTTTCATCTGAGCAGTTTGTGTGATACCTGCTCCCACACCTAATGGCTCTGGTTCCACCTTTAAAAGGGAGACAAAATGACATTTATGATAACATGCTGAGTATTCACATGACATAGGTAATATTCAACTGTTTCAAAGCTTGTTCTTGAACCTGAGTAGGTTACACATATTTGAATCTTGCATTTGCAGAAAGCATAGGGCACCCCTGGCTGTAACAGGGTCACTTAATGCCTCTAATGTCTGTAAATAAGGCATGGGCTTCCTGTTAGTAGTAGTGATTAAGTGGAGTTCTAAGGTCATTTCTCAGCAATACCCTGTCCTGTTCCTTCCATGTATAGGCCTAATGCTGGATCTTGACAAAACAAAATCTCTGTGTTTGCTCTAGTGTTTAAGTGGAGTTCATGGTGGATTGGGGGCCCCTTTCTGTCTTGGCTGAAAACACAGAAATAAGTGTTTTGTGGACACAAAAAGCACAAGCCCTCAAACATGACCAAGTGTATACAGATAATACATGTCAAACACTCGCTTTTGGCTCCTGTGCTCTTGTCTGGTCAGCAGTGTTTGCCGAGGGATAATGGTGCTTTTCCACATTATCTGCCACATTGGGGAACTACCATGTTAACATCCGTTGCTGTTCGTAGAGCTTGTCTGAGTTTTTTGTTCAGGTAGTGTTGGTCCTGCTCATAGTCCAGTATCTTATGCATTCTTTTGGCAAACAGAGGATGATTCCTCACAGATTTCTAAAAATGAATTGTAAAAGAGACAAATTGACACACCATCTTATAAAAGTAATCTTGTAACGGTGTGTCTAAAGTGGGATGTCAGAGCGAAGACACTTGATCTAAAAGAGAGTGCAGAGCAGCACTGGAGTCTGGTAATTCACTAATTGTAAATAAATGGAAGTTGCTGGTTGACTGCCTTGTGGGAGAAGTGGGGTACAGAGAGTGCAGATCTCCTAGTGTATTGAGATCAGTTTACAAGGAGAAGAGGTCTTGACAGGCTGGCAATGACTCATGCTAGGCGAAACCTAGAACCAATGAGCAGGTTTTATTTCCAAATCACAATAATGCAGCTGGACCAGAGAGTGTGCAATAGCAACTTGGCCACTACTTTCCGCTTTATGACTAAATTTCAGGAACACTGCATTCAAAACAATGCAGTTTCTTTGTTTTTCAGTTGAGCAATGCCATTCTGTATTGGAACTTATGCATTTTTTTATTATCTTGAAATTAAACAAAAAGATATACTGTGCATCTGTGAAAAATGTGATGTGTCTCCCTCTTAAAGCAGATAGAACATTTCAGACATTTAGAAAATGGAATGCAAAATTTTTGTCATGACATAATGTAGGAATATTTGCCTCTTCAAAATCTCCACTGTCATCATTACAACAATAACAATGATAACCATTTGGGTTAAAACAATGGTTGATATAATTTCTGTGGTCTCTCATACCACTTCGGGTCCTTTTTCTTCAGTCATTTTAATTTTGAGAGATAATGCCTTTGGTTTACCCAGGAGCCCACCTTTTGTCAGCCAAAACACCCATGTACTGAGGCAATTACAGAAAGCCCTTTTAAAGAACCAAGGAAGAATATGAAGAGTGGGTGTAAGAGAGGGGGATAGATTGGAGTGTGAAACTATTCTTAATAAGTAAAAGAAAGAACACATTCCTTTTTTTGAATATGGGTTTTTTCAGAGGCTTGATCTAAAATACCTGTAAGCTTGCAAGGTGATCTGTGAAATTTTCCTCTCGTTCTTGCTTCACTGAGGGCCAGATTTCAGGTCTCATTTAAACAGAATCCTTGGAATTAACTTCCATCTCCACTAAAATGATGACAACTCTCTGTTGTAGGGAATAAATACCATCCTTGCTGATATGCCTTTACCATTGTTTCGCATCCTCAGCATAAATGTAATTCCTTTTTACATTCACTAAATGGACTTGGCCAAATGTCAGTCCAAGAACCTATTTCCTGGGATTTTTAATTACACTCAATGACCAGGTGTGTGATTTTGTTACAATCAGTATTTATGACTTAAAGTAATGGACACAGTGTCTACAGTCTGTCTAATGTCTGTCTGTCCACAATGTGGTTTGTTTTCTTGGTTTATATGATTACTGCTGCCACTTACCTTACACAGTTATGGTAGACTGTTGGATGACATGGGATGTGAATCTTTCCATCTATCTTGTAAGGGATCTTTAGACAAACCACACATATTGGCTTCTGTTGTAATTGATGACAAGCAACCTTTCCCCCATTGGTAGATGGAAGCAAGCATATGCTTACATATTAACAAAGTGCCATTTACAGAATAAAACGTGATGGCATGTCTGTAAGCATACATTCCTTTGAATGTGGTGATGATGCATTCGAGGCCACCAATAGTTGGGTCTGAGTTTAACATAATTACCACGTTTGAAAGTCACATTTCAAATTTTTCTAATTTCTCAATTCAAAGCAAATTACAATGCTATTCTAATTACTTTCTAATAGAATGCTAAAAACACATATGCTACAGGTTTTCACCTTGAAAAATAACTGTAATTTCCTGTTTTGAAGCAGCATCTAGGATGCAGCACCAGAGAACTTGGTACACATGCAAACAGACTTTTTTTGTTTGGTCCAAGGGTCTGGGTGGTTAAAAGTTAGAGAACACAAACACAGAGTTCACGATTTTGATGGCCATTATTACAGCATAATGTGTTGTTGATTTGTACATGCAGGGGACAGAGGACTTAATTAGAACTTTGACAAGCTTACTCTCCTCTCTCTTTGACAAGCCTAAAGTGATGAGATTATTGGTAATTGATGTCACAGTAAATTAAGTCTTGGTCTATTGCAGGCCTACTGGCAGGTCTAATCTTGGTTCAGACCCCAAGATGTTGATGAAAGCATGGCTCACCCTCTTCATGCTGCTTCTGCTACAAGAGGGCAGATTTTAGTGAACAGCCTAATGACCCTTTTTGAAGTCTGATAAACCCTGACCCTGTCCCATTGCTCTAACCTCATTCGTTTTTGTACATGGAGGAAAGACAACGAACAATAAAAAAAGGAAAAATGTAAAGTGATGAGTTCTTAGCTGAAGGTTGGCAGAGATCTGGGACTACAATAAAATTGAAAAAGATCTGTAATTATTAACATGCAAATTTGACAAGACCTGAGAGGTTGGTGAGCCGTTTGTTTTTGACCGTAAGCACAGGAGCAAAACAACTTTAACATTATTTGATATTTGTATAGGTTCCAAAAGGGCATGTATGGCTGGAAGGAGACAACCTCAGGAATTCTACAGACTCAAGAAGCTATGGTCCAGTTCCCTATGCCCTCATTCGGGGACGGGTTTGCTTAAAGGTATTGTGAAAATTTTGAATGAACTTGGTCCACCAAATGAAACCATGCATATCTGAACACATTTTGTGAGTACTTTATTTGTGTGAATTTAAAATACATTTCAGTTGAATGAATGAATTTATTCTTCAGGTAAAGAGCTTAGTCGATCAAGACCTGTTCATTTATCCAGTTATGTCAGTTTTAGCTCATCATTGACCCAGGAAGCAAAATAAATAGATTTTTGTTGTTCAGGTTGGAAGATGGGAAGACATACAATTTTTAAATAACTGAATTACTATTTTTCCCCCAGTTATGGCCTCCACATGACTTTGGTGCTTTGAACACAAGAACAAATGGAATGATTAAAAGAAGCAACTGACCAAATCTTTCATACTGTAAATAAAGTTATTAGATTTAGCAATGTACATGTTTAAATAAATGTTTATTTATACTTAATGGCTGACTGAATAGTTTTTTTTTTGTTTGTTTTTTTTTTTTTGCATTAGTTATTTCTGTCCTAACCAGAAACAAACAAGCAACTCCCTGACTTCAACAAGGCAATATAAATTGATGGACAAGTAAACATGCTTTAAATGTATTGACAGTGGAAGATAAATCCTGTCATAAGGCTATTCCATTTAAAATCTGTACAACATTGCAACAAAATAATATTAAATATCCAACTTTGTCTACACTTGTAGTTCCATCGTCAGGCAGACCTTTTAACCTCTATACTGAGGGAGCAGGTATCACAGCAGATGACTGACTCCTCCTCCTCCACATCCTCTTTCCCAATGATGAACTGTCCACCACAGCGGCAACTGTAGGTGTAAATTTGCTCATCTGAAAGCCAAAACAGACACAATCAATGAGAACACGGGGACATTGGTCCAATACAGACATGAAACATATGAATATAATAATAGGATAAGGAAGCTCAGTATACCTTGTCTCATGGATTCCTCATGTATCAAAAATGACAATAAAAACACACAACATTCACTCTGTGGAATCCATTTATCACTATCACTCCTAGAATTAGATGGAGAATTTTTACATTTTTACAGCCTTAATTTGTTGCTCCAGCAGGTGATTAAACTGATTTAGAATGCATAATTTTCATAATGTCAACCCACATTCTTGATAGTTTTTAAAATATGAAGTCATTAACTTAATGTCTGGTTATCAAAAAATAATGTACACCCTCCAGCTGAGAATTTAACATGGGTATGGTATAATGTACTTGACAATCTGCATTCTGGAACTTCCCATAAACATCATTGTTCTGTGATGTTCTGATCTGGTTACTGGTGAGTCCATGAAAAGTGTTTCTCTTTAACTAGGTTGTGTGTTCTACACAAATTTTTAATCATTTGGACCAGTAAGCAATTTGTTTATGGAGTTACAGCCATGCTCAGCCAATCACATATAGTACATTTAAAAAGTTTTTCTGCATTTTTGCTGAATTTAAACATTGAATATGGTTATTCAATTAGGTGTTGTTACACTCTAAATTAGTATATAGAGTAAGTCTGAAGGGCAAAAAACTGGGACCAACGTATGAGGTGTTTATTTGTTGTTTGGTGTGAAAAAAAATGTACAACCTTCTGCTGCAAAAAAGGCATGAGTTACCAACAGCCCTGTCCTCTTTAGCCCTTATCAAATTGAAATTGTCAGCATAGAGGTTTTAGAGGCACAAGAAATTCTTTTGATGCCTATCAATCTGGAGGGGTTACAACAATTTCTGAGCCTCCACAGAATCCATACTGTCCAAATAGAGAAAGTTTAGAGTAGCAGTGAATCCTCCCAGGAGTACCCGTCCTGCCAAAATTTCTCCAAGAGCAAGGCAAAAAATTGTCCAGAAGTCACAGAATCCTACAACAACATCCAGGGATCTGCAGACATCTCTTTCCTCAACTCAGTATTTGTGTTTGCACTTTCAGAAAGACTGAAAAAAATGGAATTTATGGCAGAGCATGGAAACCATTGCTTGTCTCCAAAAGGCTCCTGCATATCAAAGTCTGCATTCCACAGCACTTCAGAACAACAGTCAAGCATGGTGGTGGTAAGCATGGTTTGAGGATATTTGCTGCATCAACACCTAGACTACTTTCCATCATTGAAGGAATTACGTTTTGTATCAGATAATTGTACATAAGAATGTCAGACATCCATGAGTTGAAGCTGAAGTGTAGCCATGCACCAAGACAATGATACAAAATACATAAGTCTGACTTAGAAGAGAAAGGATGAAACATAAATCTCATTCATAGGCTGTAGAAGGACCTGAAACAAGCAATTTATGATTGAAAACTCTAAAATACCACTGAGTTGAAACCCTTCTGCATGGAGGAGTTGGCAATTCCTCCACAGCATTGTGAGAAACTTCATAAATCAATAACTACATGAGGTGTTTGACTGTATGAATTTCTGCCAAAGTTGAATAAATCAGTTACTCAAACTAAAGCAGTGATGACTTATTTCCATGGAGTAGATGGAGGTATTGTGTCATTGGTTCATTCAATGTTCCCTTTATCTAACATTAAGTTTTGATTGTGGATCAGATTAAATTTAATCTCAGAGATGCACATTGTGGGACTGCGCTATGTTAAGGCGTGGGGGTCTCATCATTATGTCACTGTGTCAAAACAAGCCTGAGGACCTCTGCCATATGCATGGCGGTCTAATAGAATATTATAATGGCAAACTAGACCTCTAATTGTAGTGGAATATACAATGTATGTACAATGTTACATGCCTTGATTTTAACCCCATAATTTTACTCATGTAGTAAATCAATGTAATCAGTAGATGTTAGAGGACACATACTTTAATTTTAAAGTTTCCATAAAAATGTCAGAACCAAATATCTCAATCTGAAGTAAATATATTCATATAGCTTAAAACATGCATGTACCAAAAATAAAACTTGAACATGTATTGGTAATCATTTTAGGGAGGCTCTGTACTTCTACAGACAATTTAATTTATGATTTGACCCCCTAAAATATTCTGCTCTTAAGTAATGGTCAAGCAAACTACGTACAGTGTAGCTCTATGCTGATGATTGGTGACCATTTTAAAGTGGCCACCAGGGTAAAACTCTGCAATGACCCTATAGCTAAAACCATTCCTTTTTACTGCCTCTAGGTATGAACAAAATTGGGTACCGTCTTAAAACCTTCACAATTACTGCCTTAGCCAATCTCCTAGAAAACTCATGTACCATACTCAACCCTTTGAATGTCAAACTTCTAAAGCTAAGCAGGCATGGGCTTGGTTAGTTCTTGGATGGGAAAATGTATGTTTTAGCAATATTTTCAACTAGCTGTTGAAAGTATTGCTGGTGGGAATTCTTCCCTCTGGACTATAGAGCTCTCTAATACTCCAACTTAGTGACTGGGGCACTGTGCTGTAGCAGGTTCTGTCCTTTTGTTGTTAAACCAAAGTCTTGGATCACAGTGCTCAATAAAGCTCCAAAAGCCTTTTTCAGAAGAGTAGCAGTGTTTCCTGGGTTAAATGCCCATGAAAACTGGCTCTCTATATCTGGCCACCAGAACAACTGATAACTACATAATTTATGGCAAACCCTACCCATGATGATTCCCCAGGTCATCACTGGAAAGAGAACTGAGTTCTCAGTTGACTTACCAGGTTAAATGAAGGATAAAAAACGGGAGGGCCTCCAGGTGGATCAAGCAGTAAGACGTTCATTGAGAAGCAGGCATGAGTGGGTGTTAACTATTCTAACCATGGCTGGAGGCAACAATTGGCTTAGCCTGAATACCTGAACCGAGGATATGTTGACTGTTAGCCTCCAGTTACATACATAAATCGTAGTTGGTTGTGGGTCTGCAGTATGCAAATCAGTAAGGGCTTGTCGTGATGTGAATGTGAAGGGTCATGTATTCACTACTACCTCCTCCTTAGTCATCAGGAGGGAGTTGCTTTGACAGCTTAACAGATTGGCTGACTTCTAGTGGAAAATGCTGAAAGCATCACAAAAAAAAATAAAAAAGGAAGAGAAGACATGACTGAGAGAGCTAGTGACTTGCACTTAAGGAGTAGGAGTAAACACTCACCTTCATCACATTCCATGTCATCCAGACATATGTGGGCATCGACAGGCCAGCTCTGCTTCAATTTGTGGGCTGTGATAGGACACAGACATAATGAATACCGATGCATCAGAGTTTTATCATTGGTGTGATACAGTCATCTTTCCATGTTTCATGTTCTGAATTTGTGGCAACTTTTTTATTTAAGGTAATTCTGGTGGGGTTATTTAGGCAGAAAAAGTCCAGTCTTTTGCTTTGTATTTTTCTGAATAATACAATAAAGCCTTACCAGTTGGATATGTGGCATGTATTCAAATTCCAAAAATTCAGAGACCAGCATTTATATAAATTAAACCATTTAAAGTCTGGTATTTATCTGGCATTAGGCGATTTTAATCTTTAAATAGGTGTATCTTTACCATACAACAACACATTTATGTAAAGAAATATGACAGAAGCTTCCAATTTTTTCCTAGAGTACATCAGTCAGAATTCTAGTCTGTGCCAATGACATCCTTTCTGTGTTATTTTGTACAAAGACTGCTCATACAACAGTAAGGAGTATTAAATGTACATGTATGCTAATTGTTATGGAGGTGTGAACTGCCTAGTACTGATGCTGTGAGCTCCTGCTGGAATTCAGTGCTGAAAGTTTCGTTTCCTGTTTATAATTGTGATAGTCTCTGATGTAGGTTTGGAAGGTGTTTGTTTAATTAAAACACTTTTGCATAGTGAAGAAGGGGGAGTAGGAGCTCCTGCAGAGCAGGCAAGATGCTCAACCTAAACAAAACAAAAAGAGGGGAAAAAAATCTTTCAGAATATGGTTTTTAGAGAGAAAGAATTATTTGTTTCAAGGTTACCACTTTCACTCTGGTGGTGAAACAGCCTTTTTCCAGCCTTTTGAGATTTCATGGGCCGCCATTTGTTAACATCTTCTATTTAGCTATACAACATTTCTAAGCACTTAATAAATCAGGGCAACCCAATATAGCAGCCACTTGAACATATTTGCTCACTGAACTGCTAGGGATGTTTTGTGATGGCACAGCCCCATGACCTGTAATTAAGATCAATTGTCAAGTGAAAAGATTAAGTTGTATGAACCCCTTCCATGAAAAAGACAATTTTTCTCCACCAACCCATAGAGTAATTTTAGACCCATGATTGGGAGATAACAACTGCGTAAAACTTCTGTTTGCTTTTTGTGAGCACCCCATCCCACAATGACTTTAGGATGGAAACAATTTGTCAATGCCATTACGACACATTTTGTGATGCACAAAAAACTGAATATGAAGGGGAAAACTTCTGCTTCAGCTTATCACATTGTGTTGAAAAGCTCTTCCTTCAGAGAGTGGGAAATCTCCTGCAGTAAAGTTTCAGAATTTGAAAAAAATCTCCATTCACACACTCCCTTCCTGTCTTTAAACATTGCACACAGTGGCTAGGTTGTCCCATTGCCTGAGTTTCTTTTTTTGCATCAACCAAAATACCACCAGAATAAACCATCCTTATTTTTGAATCCAATATGTACGTTAATTGGCATACCTCTACTATCGAAGATAAGAAAGCTTCATCACCTTCAAACCACTATTGATAACATCTGCATCAAGCACCTTGACACTGGCTTTGTCCTGCTTGGAGATTTTAATAGATTTCAATATGTCTTATCTATGCAGAGGCAGCCAACTAACTTAAGCAGTCAAAGACAATACGAGAGGTAATGCTGTTCTAGATTTGATTGTGACTAATATGGGTGACCTCTACACACATCTTTCCATCCTTATGCTGGTAGGATGTAGTGACCACAATTATGTCCAGTGGACCCCCAGAGCTGCCCCATCCAAAAGTGGCTAACTGACATGAACGAATGCAGTAAACACATTTTTTCCCAACAAAATCTGTGAAGGTTAAACCTACTGACAAAACACAGAGTCTTGCAGAGTATTAAAAACCTGATTCAATTGCGCCAGAAAGCCTTTTTAACCAAAATACAAAACTGGAAATGCTTCTGACACGCCAGCTTCATCACATGAACATTTAAAAGCTAAACGTGCCATTTCCTTCCTCAGACCACTGTTGCCAATTAAGCAACTTTTTGACCCTCCCTCGCGACTAAAAATCTTATGTAACAGCTAGCGACAAATTTGGCGACTTCTTAAAACTTTGGCAAACTCCGTTTTTGTGGTCGAGCAACAGCAAACATCACCTTTCACTGATTTGTGAATGATGTCATATCTGCCCTTCCTAATGTACTAGCGTTGACCACGTTTATAAAAGTAATGAATGACCTAGGTTGAATCAGCCACTGTAATTACACGGAAGTAGATGTTCTATAGATCTAGCAGATACTATTCAGAACATAGAGAATGGGATGCCTTTCATTTACATGACATGTGCAAATTAGACGTGGTTACATGCTGTGTGATGTCATCATGCAATCTAGTGACTTTTAGCGACATTTCTGAGAGCCAATAGCAACTTCTGGTGAGATTGTTTTGGAAACACTGCTTCAGACTAAGACTTGTACAGACAGTAAAATACCTCATTATCCATCCATAGCCTAGGTCATGACTTTATTTCACTTCCCTGTCTGTTCTGGTTTCATTTGTCTGGTTGTTATTTTCCATCTACTCGGCTAATTAATACCGGTTAAAATTATGCATGAGTCCTAACATTGTTTACATCCGTGGTTTTCAATTTCTCATAAAATAACACACACAAACATCTCTATACTTACTGAGTTTATGGTATTCATCATTCATTGTTCCATCATTTCATTCTGATTTTCTGCATTGTTTCCATTTTCTGTGTTGCTGTTAGCCGTTTCCCGTTTGTCTTTTTAGTTGTGTTTCTTCAGCCGGAGGCACAGCCAGTCTCATGCTCCTAATATTTCGTGGGTGCCAACCTCAATGTGGAAAATTTAATGCTTGTCAGTTTTGTAATTATGCATGTTTATGCTTTAGTTTTGTCCTGTAAGCATATAATTTAATTTCTGTATTTTCAGTATACGTTTTGGTTGAAGTAGTTCATTTGTACACAGTTGAACTGATGTTTACTGACCCCTACTTGTTCAAATATTAGTTCAGCCCGGTTGGGGGAAGCTGAACCCATCGTGGCTTTATAAGCAATGGGATCTCAAGACCTTAAAGGGGTGAGATACCAAAATAAGTGCACGGTCAGTGTTTTGCTGTTGAACCAAGTAATCTTAAAACTGTCTAACCCTGTTTTTGTCTACTAAGAAAGTTTGGCTGTTTAAGTCAACTATTAGTTAGAATTTTTTTTTGTTTGGTTGTTTACAGTGTATATCGGATTCTGAGATTTTTCACTAGTCACTGTAAATAAAACCAGGCACCTTTTTTGCACTTCATTTTTGGTTGTCCTGTGTGCTTCCCTAACCATCCCCCTGGACTCTCAACACAGTACTTTTTTTTACAACATTACACAATCAAAATACAACTCTCAGTCAAGAGGACATATTAGTCTGAAAATGTTGCACAACTGAAGTCTGCCAATCCCAGACAACAGCACCCGGAGGTCATTGCCATGGCTATGCATATCTCAACAAACTGGTTATATATATATATCCTTTGCATCAGATCCAGGCACATCTAATTACCCATTTAACTCTCTTAAAAGATCATAAATCACACCACTATAATGAAGAAGATCCTGTCCATGGGAGTGTGGTCAGAATTAGTCCCTTGGATTTCTGATTTTATCTCTAAACGGAGCCAAACAGTATGTTACCATTGCTGTCAATCAGAATGGGAGTACCTTACATGTGGGGTAGCCCAGAGTAACCTGTTTAAGCCAATGAGAGAGGTCAAACCAAATGTTAAGTTTAATTAAGTTTTAAGCAGTTACTTTTTCACAGGGGTAATATTGGTAATTTGTGACTATCTTTATTGAATGCATGAAATAATAATGTAAAAACTATGTAATAAATTTGCAGATTTCCCTAATACTATTACATTTTATTATGCTTATCTGAATCCATTCAGTGAGAGAAATATGCAATAAAAGAGGAAATCAAGAAAAGAAGATTTTCATTGCAATCTATGTTATATCGCACACTTTTCCCTTTGTCATAACATGAGGCAAACTCCTGTAACCAAGATAATTTCAACTGTCTTTCAAGCAGGGGAGCTACGGGCACGTCTGCGCCTCGCTATTATCATCTAGGACAAGCAACGGATCATGACGGCACTGAGGGGAAAATGACAGCTGACACCCAATGGACAAAAGATGTTCATACAGCAGGATTTCTCTGCTATAGTAAGGAGAACCGGCGTAGCTTTAACAAGGTGTGTGAAAAGCTGATTGAACAGAACATTTGCTCCTCTATGTGCATCCCAGCTATCCTCAGCTTCACTCACAACAGAGAAAAACATGCTTTTCGGCCCCCACGAGAAGCACAGGCTTTTTTGCATGGACTGCCATTAATTTTGTAAGAATTGCCACTGTGTAGGTACATCTTTTGTGGTGGGCTGCCACTCAGGAGTTTGAGATTGAATGGTCTGCTTTATGTAACATTGTAAATAGAAGAAGTTAAGTTAACTTTGATGCATATTTGTTTTATGCCTACTTTAGAATGCAGCTGTGCACATTGTCCTTGAATAATGTTTAGCTAATGTAACATCACAGCTCTTATGTGGTAATTCGGTCGAAGAGATTTTGTTGGCATGGTAGTTGGTAGCGAACTAGTTTAGGTGGCTGGAATACTGACACTAATTCTCTTCTTCGATGTACCAATCGTTTTCATCGTCATGTACCCTGTAATTGTTTTACAAATCTTGCTATTCTGGTTCTGGTCTTTGTTTTTTGTTGGACCTGTTTGGGCCTTTTTTCAATGTTCAGTGTCTGTTGTCTGCGGACAGAGTTTCTCTTGGCATTGCTCAGCAGTGTATTTTTTCATCACCACCACCAAAATCTGCAATACATTCATCTTACTTACTTACGTACTTACGCTAAGATTTTGTAATGTATTGTCAGACACATCATATTGGTATTGCTTGCGACTCCCTCACTTTATATGGATTATGCATTTTGAGTTTCTTTTTATCATATAACAACTATGTGTGCTGTTAAGATTATCAAGACAGATTGCAAGACAGAAGCTATATGAGCATGGCAATAAGCCCGGTCACCTCCTTGCTCAGTTGGCAAAAGGCAGAACTGAAGTTAATTTAATATCATCACTTAAAACAACATTGGAGATAAAGTTTATGAATAAAAAAATTAATGAGACAATTTTATTACAAGTTGTATTCCTCTGAAAGTGATATGTCATATACATTAAGGAAGTCTTTCCTGGACCAGATTACCCTGCTTTCCCTCACAGCAGAACAGCAGAAAGTCCTAAATGGACCAATTATTAAAGAGGTGGTCCTGGATGCTATTCGTAAGCTTCAACCTGGGAAGGCTTCGGATGGTTACGGTCCAGAGTATTAAACTGTGTTAAGCAGATTTCTATACTGAATTAAGCAGATGAAAACACTACTTAACAAGCATAAAATATATTTTAAATAAAGACACATGTACCATTTTAGTCACAATTAGGATGAATCCTATGCTTTAAATTTTTGCCAGATTTTTTAGTATCTAGCTTGTTGTTAAGGGGCATTAAGCCTCATTAAGCAGATTTCTATATTTTATTAAGCAGGTCTAAAAACTGCTTACCAAGCATAAAATGCATTTTTCAATAAAGAAATATATAATGTTTTGTGTCACAGTTAGTAGTCAACCTGAAATTTAACCATGCACGTTTTTGAGTCTCTAGCTCATTGTTTAGGGGCATTAAGCCTCGTTAAGCAGATTCCTATACTGTGTTAGGCAGATTAAAAAAACTGCTTAAGCAAAAAAATATATATTTTCAATAAAAAAAATGTTGAATGCTCTGGGTCACAGTTAGTATTCATCCTGTATTTTAACTATGCAAGTTTTTAATTGTCTAGCTTGTTGTTGAGGGGTATAAAGACTTCTTAAGCAGATTCCTATACTGTGTTAAGCAGATCAAAAAACTGCTTAACAAGCTTAAAATATATTTTTCAATAAAGAAATGGTGTACACCTTCTGCAGTTGAGTAAACCCCCGTACCTATTTTGCACAAACGCGATCAATCACCTTCAGCACGCAAGATACAACCATATGGTCGATATAAACCTACAAAATATTCTTAACCCATGATGACAACAATAATCATTAACCAATTATGCAATCAAATGTCCAAAATACACTGTTATTACACAGGTATGTATATATGCACTGTCTTTCAATCAATTACCTTGTTTTCATCCAGTAGGAAAATTAAACAACTTTATGGCAATACTACAGGGGATAATAACATTGTCCAAATAAAATGGAAACATACTTACAGCCGAGTGGTAGAGTCATTTATCCTACAATTGTATAAAAGCAACATTGACTGTAATCCACTTTAACGTTTTCCAAATGGAAATACATTACCACATTTAAATGTATTCATTAAGGGGGAATTCTGACTCTGAATTCTGAGGGCGCTCAGCATTTTTTCCGTGGAAACAGTTACGCGGAAAATACTTATTCGTATTCTGACCTGGCCAGTGTGGCCACTCCCGGCCGCGCAGGGCAGAAAAGTAGGATGAGTAATTGTATTCTAAAAAAATCGTGCAGTGCAATCTACATGTAAGAACCAAGTAGTTTGGTTAAATGTAGGTATTTGTTGTAATATATTTAAATCAAATGGATTTTATTTGTATCTGATTGATCTGGTTAAATATACTGAGAAATGATTTGTCAAGACCAGATACAAGTTGTAATACTAACGGACAATACAATTAAAATGTTAATATGCAATTTTGTGAAGTAGCAGTAGCACCAACAAATACCTCTTATTATGAATTGCAATGTTTGATATGGAACGTAACACAGTACCCACTCATATTTTGAATTTCTTATACTTAGCTGGAATCAGCCTCTCAGTCTGGCCGTCAATCTACCCCAGCATCCAATAAACAATTAGTCGTGCTGAAAGAGTACATACTCATTCATTTGAGTTGCCAGTTACCCATTTCGTGCATGCACTCTGTCCTGCTGATAACACATGGGTCATTTTGTTTGGTGAATCAGAGTGTGGCAGTGAGGAACTAGGATGAGGTAAAACACGAATAACAGCAACACCATCTCCCAACAGTCTTTAAAATTGGTCAAGACAGAAGGAGCACGGTTAGGTTTTCATGTGAAATAAACTGCCTATCTTGTAATTTGATAAATGCATGGTAAACTACAGAGACATGCAAGAAGTACACACCAACAGTGTTTGATAAAAACTAAGGGTGGCTATTTACTTACACTGAAAAGTTGCTGGTGTTTTAACAGTGTTTGAACAACTGCATTTCTGTTTTGTGTCACCTTCCTTGATTAAACTGGGTGTCATCTCTGCTTCTTACTTTAGGTTAGCATAATGTTTCATTAGATTTTAGGTGAATGAAGTTAATACAATCACTGAAGTTTGATAAACAGGTTTAATTAACTGGCATACAATTTTCACAGCGTGGTTTGTTATTGAATAATAAACACTGCTTGACATCATATTTTATAATGTAACTATATGTCAGGACTATAGTTTTATGTATCTGTTATCCAGAAATAATTTAAATGATTTCAAGAGCCATCCTACTCCATGCAATACGGTAACACTGGAAAAAAATGTAATATCGAAGTCTGGCTGATAGGAGTGCACGACTTAATACAAGGTTGTGAGGCGCACAGGATATGCACCCTGAAAATCCGCGTAAGTCAAAGTCTGATTCAGTGTAGAGGGTATTTTAATGAGAAACGTCCCAATTTCTATGAAACGCCACCCCAAACGTAGAACTCTCCTAAGTACGCTTAAAGTTTAAGGTCAGAATAAAAACAGACACTAAAAAGGCGCGCATAGGCTCAAAAAAGCGCTTAAGTTCGTGGGTCTGAATAGACTCATAAGACCATGAATTGTGCTTGGGCACTGCAGGTATGAATTTAGAGTTTACTATCTGCAAAAAGGCTTAGACTCTATCTCTTTACTATGAGATATTTTTCGTCTTACGAGTGGTCCTAGGTGCTCATGAACCTACGGGAGATTTTAAGCGTTACTTGAGCTATGAATGGTTTTGGGAAAATTACCTTGAATGAACGATGATAATAATATTACAATGCTCTTAGCCCTACAGACACTTTTGGAAACCCACCCCTGATGAATAACCATACATAGGTTTTCAAACTCCTCATATTGTACAGCTTGTGTTAATTTTTTCTAGAGTATTTCACCTTCCAAATGTTAATCTACATTGCTCCCTTCACACTACAAAGCCGGGGAAGTGAGCAAGTAGGACAGGACAGATCCGGCCAGAAGAATGATCATTTTTACTTAATTACATGTTTTTGATACTTTTAATCCTTGGTTATTTGTTACTAAAAAAATCACAGACTTTTTTCACTGAACCTCCTTACACCTCATTCATTACATCCAAGCATAAAATGTATGAAGCTGCAACATATAGTTCAGTAGCCTTATTTCAAATTGCCATGTCATACAAAACATACCTGATGAAGAGAGCTGATGCAATTGTACAGAAACTGATCGCACTTTGCAATTAGGGGGGACTGGGGAGGGTTGCAACACTTTTTGCATTTCTCTCAGTTACTCAGACACTATTTGCACAAGACCAACCAAATATTTATATGTTAAAACTTACATCTGTCTGCTAATTACTCATAACATTTAAATATGATTACATATGACATATTATTCACAATATTTATTTGAATGGAAGTTGCAACTGACCCCAACCCTGGAAACAGTTGCAACAAGGATCAGGGACGGTTGCAACATGTTAGAAATACATTAAATTTCACTAATTAACTTTTCTTTCGGGAATCATTATACAGGTGTATGTAAATGTGTACAAATTATGTATAAATGATGAGCGAATGAACTTCACCTAAACGTGGGTGTGTCCACTGAAGAATCAGAACAAAAACTGATTATAATTTAATTGTGTAGCTGACTTGTAACACAGCCATTCAAAGGCAAGTGAAGCTGAATGGAGCATTTTCTGGCAGGTAATTGCTATGCCAAATGAAAATGGACTGATCTCCAATTGGTTTTGGCAAGAATATAAACCCGAAGAATAAGGGGAAGGACATGCCAGCAGATCTTACAGAGGTGATATGTAACACTTTCCTTTTGTCTTGGGTGGTAACCTCTCTGAGCCTTTGTGAAGAAACAGTAATTAGCACGTTTTGATCCTGCTTTTTAACATGTGTGTCTTCAAATAATTAGGAGCGTGGCCTGAGCTAGCTCTCTTGTAATGATGGATATGCGACTAGCCACAAAATTTTGAATGAGAAGTAATGTCAGAAGTCAGAAAATTGGATGAGATGAACTGATGTTACTTAGGTAGGGCAGGTATAGGTCCAGCAAGCACTCAGTAGGGAAATTATTATTTATTGTTATTATTTTTTTTTTTTTTTTTTTTTACCAGAGTAGGACCTTTTTTCAGCAAAGCCACTTTGTATATTTAGACAAGTGGTCTATAAATAAAATGCATTGTCATTATTATTGTTTTTATTTGCATATAAAAATTATTATTATTATGCAAATTTCTAGTTTATCAGGGGTGGCTATTCCCCTCCCCTCCCGTGTGCATCTTTAATGGCATATTCTCTCAGCTTTAGCTAGGAATTTTGCATCACCTGCGCTATTGATTTGTATTTGTTTGGACAAATTAGTTGGTTACTGCCAAGACAAACCATATTGGAATACACTATTCATGTGGCCTAAATGGACATTATGAACTTTAAGGAATACAACACCTACAAATACAACACTGCTTAATCAACAAGATCTTGTTGTCACTAAAAAAAACGCTGACAAAGAGTCTAATTTAATGCAGCTTTATGAACAACAGATGAAAAACTCTCCTGTGTTGCGTTTGTATGACTCGGTCGGGAGGAGTAAACAAGGAACTATGCTTGTAACTACAGCTCCAGAGCTATCATTCCAACTATACAACTTTACAAAGATGGTTGCGAATGTGGGAATATTTAAAGTAAAAGTTCCAGATTAAAACAAATTGCATGTAAAAACACCAAGTTAGGGACATGCACTTTGTATTTAACCAACAAAAAGCTGATATTTAGGAAAAACATACAACTGTCACCAAGTAAATGCAGCTCATCTAATGGCAGATATTTTTTGTTTTCAAACAAAGACTTGTCCTGACTGACAATTGTTAATTAATTCAATTGATTGTTTACAATGTACCCTTTACATTTATTTTCAGAAAGTGGCATTTCAGTGAGAAAACTGTAGAATATGCTATATATACACCGATCAGCCATAACATTATAACCACCTGTCTCATATTGTGTAGGTCCCCCTTTTGCCGCTAAAATAACCCTGACCCGTTGAGGCTTGGACTCCACTAGACCAGGGGTCCCCAACCACCGGGCCGCGGACCAGTACCGGGCCGTGGGTCATTTAGTACCAGGCCGCAAAAAAGAATAAAAAGTTTTTATTTAATTAAATTAGTCCGTAAGGTATTTCATTATGAAAAAATGACCGCTGCTGTCCATGCTATTTACATTCGTCCGTAGAGCAGTGCATTCGCATTTTACGTGATGATGTGGTCCTGGACATCCGCGCATAAAGCAAAAGCACGTAATTCAAGTCTAATATCCCCATTTAAATGAATGGAAATGCTCAAGATGCGTTCTGCGGTCGCATAACGTCGACTAACTTACTCGAATTTGCGTATTTTAAGTTCTCGTAAAAAATGAATGCACTCTAGTATGCACTTTGTGTTTTGTTATGCGCGTGAACCACCCCCCCCGGTCCATGAAAAAATTGTCTTGCAATTTCCGTGATGTAAAAAAGGTTGGGGACCACTGCTCGAACTCATCCGCATAATGTAACAGGCAGCATTTTCAGTGTGACCAGTTGTCTTCCCAATACGTCTGACTTTGTTTTTGGTTTAAATACGGTAAGTGTTCCTGTGACTTGATCTACTGGAGAAACCTTTTTGACAACTCAAAGCACAAATCTCATAATAAGAGTATTTTCTTCAAGTTCATAATACTGTTTTCATGTTTAGGTTTATGGTCATTTAAAAAGTTAACCACACACTTATAGGTGGTGGTGGTGTTCGACATTAAAGTTAGTAAATATGAAATAAAACAGAACTAATAAAGCATAACGGAGGATGACTGTGCCATTTCAGTTTCTGGTAATATTAGGAGGACCTTAAATTAATGTAATTTCTGTGGATAATTTATTTCTTACAGACTTCACAATTAGCTTTAATTTTTAAAACTTTGTAGAGAAATTTATAACAGAAATCTTGTTTAAATTAGTGTCTTGTTTTTTCTCATTCTGAATTTGGCAGCCTGGCTACAAAATTTTCAAACGGGGGTCCATTTATCTATGTGGACTAAAGAAGTTCAAATGATCAAACTGTTACTGCTGCCTTGTCATGAACGACTTAATGTGACAATAATGTTATATAATACAACTTGAGTATTCGTCTGTCCTTTTTCTTTCATTCCCAGTGTAATGTTCAAAGTTTAAGAATCACCACTCTATTATGCACTTTATTGTGTCCGTGAAAACATTGTCTTGCATGAAACCGGTCCGTGGTGTAAAAAAGGTTGGGGACTGCTTCACTAGACCTCTGAAGGTGTGCTGTGGTATCTGGCACCAAGACATTAGCAGCAGATCCTTTAAGTCCTGTAAATTGCAAGGCGGGGTCTCCATGGATCGAACTTGTTTGTCCAGCACATCCCCCAGATGCTCGATTGGATTGAGATCTGGGGAATTTGGAGGCCAAGTCAAAACCTGTGGCCGCTCTCAACGAGGGAATTGGGGTTGCATGGGGAGTGCTGCCTACACAGCTGTGGCCACTCACAATCAAGCCAAGGGAGCTTTAGAACTCACTTAGCCCCGCTGTTCGGGGCAATGGACATTGCCAGTGTCGGTGTATGCTAACGGCTGTTTTTTCCTCCCTACCTTCTAGATTCCAGCTGAGGGAAACCCTCACCCTCTCGGGAGATCCTGTTTTTGTTTCAAATAAGAATTGAACTTTAAGCTTGCCTAGCTGGCTGTATTCCCCCCAGAGCCTGATTTTGCCTTTTTGCCTATTTTTGTAAGTTCTCTTTTGTTAATAAAACAGCTTCAGCCAATTTGTGGCCAGTAAAATCTGTTCTCCGTCTTGTACCTCTGCCGCCCACCTACACCATTAAACCCCTACCGGTGTCGCAGTGGTGGAGAATGCGGGCAAGGCATGGAGTATAATAACCTGAGCTGTTTTTCTTTGGTGCAGACCGGAGCTCGGGAGTGCGAGTTGTACCCTTGCCTCGTGAGCGACGAACAGTTACTGGCTATTCACTAGTGGTATGGTATTCTGTGTGTGTGTTTGGTTTAAACCATAGTCTGCTGACATGGAAGAGATGCTAAGGGCCCTTGTGGAGGCAAACCTGGGCCAAAGGCATACGGCCCAGATGATGGCGGAGCAGGTGGCCCACCTTGTGGATTCTCTACAAGCAAGTAGTGCACTGACCACCCCCCCTACCCACGTCAGGAGCTCGTGCCAGGGAGGTCCTCACCAAAATGATGGGAGTCGGATGATGTCGAGGCCTACCTGACCACCTTTGAGCGGGTGGCGGAGCGGTAGCTATGGGATCCGTGAGAGTGGGCCAACGTCCTAGCCCCTTTCCTAACAGGAAGGGCCCAGCAGGCGTACCATGACCTGGGCACCCAGGAAGATTGCGACTACTACAGGCGGGAGCTCCTCGCGAGGGCGGGGGTCTCCCCACAGACAGGAGGGCAGAACGTGGTGGCCTGGACATACCAACCGGGGGAGAGTCCATGGAGCCAGATGGCCAGTTTAGTGCGAATGGTAACACATCAGCTCCAACTCACTGGGGCAGAAATCGTGTGTGTGGCAATGGATCGGTTCATGCGGGGGCTACATTATCCCAGCCGTACTACTGCCCAGGCTCACCCAGGAGAACAGATGAAACTGTTGGGAGTTGTCAAGGAGTCCTGCCGCCCATGGTCCAGCCCCACTGTCCTGGTACCCAAGCCTGACAGCAGTATCCGGTTTTATATTGACTTCCAGAAGCTCAATGCAGTATCGGTCTTACACACCTACCCCATGCCCAGGGCTGACGAATTCATTGAGCACCTCGGAGAGTAACGGTACATCACCACCCTCGATCTAACCAAACGATATTAGCAGGTTCCCGTGGCTCCCAAGGACCGCGAGAAGACCACGTTCGCCAGCCCCCTAAGGCCAGCTCCAATACAATGTACTCCCGTTTGGACTTCATGGGGCCCACACGACCTTCCAACAGCTGATGTATGTCATACTACAGCCACACCAGTGCTATGCAGCTGCCTACATTGATGATGTCGTGGTGCATTCGCGCACCTGGAAGGACCACCTGACCCATGTCTCGTTAGTATTGGAGGCTCTCAGGAAAGCGGGACTCACTGCCAACCCTGTTAAATGCTGCATAGCGCAAGATGAAGCACAGTCCCTGGGATACACCGTCAGGCGGGGCTTATTAAAACCACAGACGCGGAAGGTGGAGGCCTGCGGAACTGGCCTCGCCCCACCACCAAGACCCAGGTACGTGCTTTCCTGCGGTTGGCCAGGTACTACAGACAGTTCATTCCACACTTCTCGTCCACAGCTGCCCCGCTCTTCAACCTGACCTGAAAAGGAACACCGGAGAGGCTGCCGTGGGGACCTGAGCAGGAGGAGGCTTTCCAGAACCTGAAGGCGGCCCTGTGCTCTGACCCTGTCCTCCGCATGCCAGGCTTCAACCAACTGTTCGTTGTCCAAACGGGTGCGTCGGAGACGGGGGTGGGGGCCGTGCTGTCCCAGGTCCATGGCAATGAAGAGCACCCAGTGATGTTCCTGAGCCATAAACTGAACCCCAGCGAGCAGAGGTACGCAGCCATCGAGCGAGAAGCCCTAGCAGTGAAGTGGGCATTGCAGGCACTGAGCTACTACCTGCTGGGGTGTAAGTTTACTTTGGTGAAAGATCACATGCCCCTGGAGTGGATGACCTGGGAGAAAGACACCAATGCCAGGGTCACCTGATGGTTCCTGGCCCTCCAGCCCTTTGATGTGGTGCACCGTCCAGGGGCTCACCATAGTAACGCCGATGCCTTGTCACACCTGTACACCCTCTGGGCTGCTGCCACCGGAACCAGTGGCTTGACTCCTGGGGGAGGGATGTGATGGCGGGTTGGGGACAGCCACAAAAAAACCGGCCTCACACCAAGAATTCAGAGAGTGAACGGCTGGCTTCAGCACCCCCACGCCACGGACAGCGGCGGCAGTGCAGGAGCAGGACCTTGAAGAGCTTGGAGAGATCAAGCCAAGAGAGCTTTAAAACTCACTCAGCCCCGCTGTTCGGGTCAGTGGACATTGCCAATGTCGGTGTATGCTCACGGCTGTTTTTTCCTCCCTACCTTCTAGATTCCAGCTGAGGGAAAAATGCTGCCCGGGGACCATGGCCTGCCCGCTTAAGGACTGTCTGCTCAGACTGGCCGGTGGGACCCACCGTCTCGGGAGATCCTGTTTTGGTTTCGAATAAGAATTGAACTTTAAGCTTGCCTAGCTGGCTGTATTCTGTGGCCGTGCATTTGTGACCCCGATGAGTTTTTTCCCCTACCCCCAGAGCCTGATTTTGCCTTTTTGCCTATTTTTGTAAGTTCTCTTTTGTTAATAAAACGGCTTTGGCTGATTAGTGGCCAGTAAAATCTGTTCTCCGTCTTGTACTTCTGCCACCCACCTACACTGTTAAACCCCTACCGGTGTCACACAAGCTAGCAATAGTCATGATAGCTAACGTTAGTGGTGTGGTTAATATTTTTGCATATTTGTCAGCTCCCTGAAGTTCCTAGTTGTCTTGTAAAATGTGCAGTTCAACAAGCTGAACAAGCCAGTCAAACTGCTCCACTGTGATTTGAAAATAACCTTTGAATATTGAACGGTCTTTGGCAGTGTCAAATAAAGCACGTGCTTCCACAATCTTAGCATGGGATACACTCATCTCGTCTTTAACTACCCTACCCACTTCCGATATGGTTTTGATTCAACAAGAACAACAGTAATACTTACACACAAACACAAAAATGTACTTATGTAAACTAGAATAAGGAATTTCATATATTTATGCCCCCCCCTTTTTTTTCCCCTCCCTCTCTTTGTTAATCTGAGTAACACTATTTGTAACATTATTTAAGGAATTCAACCGGTAAAGCTCTGGTCAAATGTATATAGTGCAAGTTATGGAATTCTATGTCATGTAAGTAAATTTGCCAATAAATAAAAAAGTTGATCACAAAAAAATAGCCTTTGAAACGGGCATCTAGACGGAGATCTGGGATTAGGTGATCTCCATGCTCTTTACTCCCACAGAGGATGTCACGCACCCACATGCACTCCATTTTGGAATGGGCTCCACATTCTCTTCTTCAACAGCAAGCCGAGTAATCGCTAGCTTTGTCTTGTTCATTTTGTCTCAACATTTTTAACATTAATTCACTACATTGTAGCCCAGCTTTGAGTTGCGTAGCAATGAGAAGAACGTGTCATTCCTTGCTCCCAAAGCGCTCTTGCTCTCTGTGTACAACGGACATGTACGTCCGTGCCTAGCGTTTGAGAGTAAAAAAAGAAGCATGCAGTGTAAACACGGCCTTAACAAGTTTATCCACTGTCTTTTGATGGCAAGGCTGGGTCAGTTTTTGCCCCACCAATGTGGACCTCCACCTATTGTGGGTAATGGGGTAGCTGGCCCTCAAACACCCAGTCATAAGGCTCATGTCCGCTTCCCAAATGAGCATCTTACAATTTCAGCCACCCAGTGGCCCCTAGTTTTTTATTATTCTTGCACATATTTTCTTCCATAAAAGTATCGTCAATTAAGTCATTTAAGTGCTAAATTTTCAGTTAAAATATTAATCAGGTGAAATGTGAGAATTGGTGAATGGTATGAATTCTTTTAGAAAACACTATGTTCAAGCACATGTATACTATACTACACACACACCTTGACTTTTTTTCCTGACTCTCTGTCCCTTTGCTCTCCGTATGAAAATGCCCAAAAGTTGGTCAATAAATGGAATAGCAGAAATGAAAAGGTGCCTTTTTCCAGAGCCTGAAAGGAAAGCTTGGATTTTCAATAACAGCAAGCTGCTGTTGGAAGTTGGAATCGCGTCTCTGCAAAAGCATCTGCTTGCAAGGTGTAAGAAATTGTCAAGGGAACTTCTGCATTTCCCCACAGCCTGGAGCCAAACCCGTCCACTGGGAGGGCTTAGACAATGGTGGGTGGAGGTACCGTGTTAGACCACTGTCCTGACTGTCAAATCAGAGACCCGTTGGGCCGGCTGATCAGCCTCTCTATTGCAGACCTTGTGACCAAAGAGGCTTTATATAAGCAACCAACCGAGACTCTTTCAGAGGGTTGCAGCAAGGCGTTAAACAACCATTAGGGGCTTGGCTCAATTCAGCTCTCCACAGAGGTCTCACCAGGTCATTGTGAGACACAGGGAAACGACAGAAGGGGAAAAATGATGCTTTTTGCAGACCTCATTAAGAAGACATGGCAAGACGTGCAAGATATTACAACAGCCTGTGAAACGGCCACTGTACATTGGCAATTAAATGGTGCACATTAAATGATGAAATGATTCATAATTATTCAAGCACGACTAAGCTCTGATTTGAAATGTGGCAGTGGCGGGGACCCTGAACCAGGGGAAGGCAATTTTGGAAGAGCGGTCACAAAGCTCAGAGACGTCTTCACTTGCAACTCAATTATTTTCAGAGTAATTGCATGCTTGCATAACGCAAGGGAAAGCACACCCTTGTTTTATGTTTGCTGTCTGCACACTTGTTCCAAGCTGTGCTTGTTAATGATATCTCTGATAGGGAATGTGGGATTTAAAAATACAAAACAATGAAGAGGTTTTAAGTGTTACTGTGTCACGTGCTATGTTTCCTCCCATCATTTTTGATGACCATTTCGTATGCACAGTTTCAGAGCTTTCATTAGATCGCTATACAGCAGTTTAAGGTTGCTTGCTATTATTTATAACAAGGCAATCCATCAAGTACCACTGCAAGGTCAACTTTCTTGCCACTTCCTCAAAACTGAAGAACAATTTATTTTACAAAACTATGACAAACATCAATTTCAAGAGTGCTTTAGTTAAACATTGCAATGGATTTTAATTGCAACTTCATAGTCCTATTTGATTACAGTGGCAGCTGAGACCTTCTTTGTAAATTGCTGAGCAACATCACAACAGCACAAGGATGTTTATAGGTAATTCTCCTTCTGACATTGTTCTGTGATATTTCTGCACACTGCATGTTACCAAGGAGACACTCAAGAGATCCACCAGTGACAGATGGTATGACTACTCTGTCTATCCACTTGTGATCACAGAAAAGCAAATAAAGGAATTCAATTCAACAGAAGCAACCTGTTTTTTTAAAAAATGTCTAGAGGATAGGAAAACAACCAAATTAAAAGTAAAAAACACCAAACATTCAACAAAAACTGTCAGTAATGGAGTGTCCCATTACTGGTAAAAAAAAAAAATATATATATAATAATATAATATGGAAAAATAAAAAAAATAAGTATTTGCATCTAAGGTAGAGTCCCATTGATGTCTTTTGAGAGTGCGGTTTAAATTGTGGAGCCAGTCCACATACAGACATACTGTTCCTTTCCTTGGTTATTCAACATTAGATATTCAATACTTTTATTATCTATCATATTAAGACAATAACTCTGTAGCTGAATGAGGATAAAAATGTTGTTTGATTATGGTAGCCCATAAAAGAGAAACAGTCACTGTTTCAGGGTTATCATCACTTTGTAGCTATCCATGTTTGAATCTTGTGGTAAAACAAAGGTACTCTTGTTCCAATGAGGAGCCAACCTTGTTGAAACTAGCACAGGACAATGTTTCTGGGCCTGTTGATTGGGGGGGGGGGGGGGGGGTGTCTGTGGGGAAAGCTATGATTGTGGCTGGTATACAGCAGAGAAAACATCAATAGCAGCCATGGTGACCAGGCCGGGTGCTTTCAGCAGACACTTTCAAAGTGATGTTGCTTTCATGTCATCACTGGAGAGGTTACAGCGCTTACTGCTGAGCATTTCCCCCCACAGGCGAATTAACTGTTAGAGCTTCTCCCCATTAATGGTGCGGGGGCCTGAATGTACATTTATTAAAGGTCTTAATGGAGATCTGAAGGACCTCTTTCCTCAGGCAAAGGGAGAAAAGCAGCCTATCACTTCATGTAACAGTAGCTCTTGTGTGACAGGCCTGACCTATATTTCCCCCTCGTTTTACTCCCAGCTGCCTTTCTCCATGGTAGGGTCTTCTGCAAGGACAAGGAAAGGGAGTATGCTCAATGTTTCTCTGGGATGCGTCCTTGTGCCTTTTTATAGTATGGGTTATTCTCCTTTCCTATCACCTCTCCTACGGTCTATCCTCACCACAGCACCAAGGTGAATGAGCTCCTGCTTTGATTCGCACAGCTCAGATTTGACCAAGGAGAGACAATCACAATTACTGTTTCCACGGTCCAGAATCTAAGCCATCCCCTTGTAGTATGTGTTCATTTATTCCTGAAGATGTTCACTGTGTGTTGCTGTAGATGTGTGTGCATGTGGTTTAGAAATGTAATTAATGCCTAAATATGTGGGTAATAGGAAATTATAATGTTAATATTTAAAAGTCTCATCAACTGGATTTGTTCATATTTCTACAAAACTCAACTGACCCTCAGCACTCCAGAAAGCCACGTAGAGGCCAGTGAGTGCTCATGGATATGTGTTGAGGTTTATTCTTGTTTGTATCATTAATTAAATTCATCAAATAGATGTAAACCAAAAGAATAACAAATGTGTGACTACTATGATTACATTAAGCATGTATTTGAAAATGATATCCAATGTGAAAAAGCAGTAACATGCAGTAATAGAATTGTACACTGCATTACAACACAGAATGACAGAGAGGCAGAGAGCATGTATAAAGGATACAGAGAGAAAGAGAGGATTCCACACCAAGGAAGAAAGCACCTACCACGCAGCTGGAGGTCATAAGCTCTCCTTGTCTCTTCATTGCTCAGGATCTTCCATGCTTGGTCAACTTCAATGAACCTCTGCACATGCTGCTCTACTTCCCCTGCTGCTACATCAGGACCCTGTTTGTCTGGGTGGTACTGCCAATTGGACCAAGGGGTTGGCATTTGGGACAGAACAAGAACAAAAATAATTTGCAATCAGTAAAGCCTTCTAGGCTGCTATTTGACTTGATGTGTGCTCTATATATGTATTTTTGTGTGTTTCTATGTGAAGACAGGGATATGTAAAACCCAAGGGGTAAAGAAAATAATAAATAAAAAAAAGCTACCAGCATTCAGACATGGGAGGCAGAAGCCAGGTTAATTAGACCACAGGAGTCAGGGACAATCTGCTGGTAAAACCCTGATGTCACAACCTGCACTGACAGCATTTTCTGGGTAATTTGCTGATGGACCTGCTCCTCTTCTGGACAATTTCCCAAAGGGGCTGAGTAAAGCAAACAAAAATAGATCGAGGCAGAGCCAGGCAATATTGAAAAATATAAATATCCTCTTACAGGAGAGAGGGATGCAGACCCATTGTTCTCCTACAATAAACAATAAAGAATTACACTAGAAACTAAAGATGACTTATCCAAAAAGCCTTTTTTGCCTTTTTTAACCTGTTTTCTACCTCTTCTGAAGGGTCTCATTCACATATAATTGCATAGACACCCTTTTCTGTTTACTAATATTGAAATATGATAGTTCCCTTACTGCTAACAATGACCCAAGGGAAACTCCCACTCATGTAATTTGATAATCCAGTACAGTTGTATTTTCTCATGCATAGCTGCTCGAGCTTCCAAAAGATCCAAAGTTTACGGATCAGTGATGTCTGTTGCTTCCAACAAGTGCAGACTTTGTCCTGGGTGATAGTTTGGGGGGAGGGAGGCGGTGTTAGTGGACAACTTAGGTCCTTTCTAGCAGGCATTCAGCAAGCAAGAGCATTGCATGTGTATGTGTGTTTGAGTTTTTGTAAGGTTGCTGTAGTTTAGAAGCTGAACAAAGCTGAGTAATGGTGCATGGGGTGATACTAAACAATAGCCAGCAGTTCCACACAGGCCAATTACTGCCACAATTATATTTTCACTTTTAAGTAACTGGAAGACTAATCATTAAATGTAGGGGCAACTGCATTCCAAAAAGTTTTTTTGTGAGTTTGTTTGTGAAAAAAAAAAAAAACTTTTGCACAAGCCAAAAATCAAACTGTTGCCTTGACTGAGGAAATCATGAACAGACTATGCGCTCTGAAATCTGAAGAATGCTGCTTAGAAGGGGGGTAGTGAGTACATTGATGCCAAATTGTTTCTGAGCCATGGTAGTGCAAAGGCTTAAGAGGACAAAGACATCAAAAAAGAATGTGAGAAAAAAGGGCAAACAGATGTATAAAAACATTCAGCGTCATCATACACATCATTCAAGTACATGTGCCCTAGGCCAAAACCCATTGATAGAGAGGTCAGTTTTTATTCTTTATTTATATGAATATATGTGTATGTATATATACAGGGAATCAAAACCACCAGCCTTAAATATCCACTTCAAGCACCTGAGCCATTAGGCTATTTGTTGTCCCCATTTGATGCTCTATGGATCTTTACCAGACTGAATTTCAGTCAGGGCCAGATCAATAGCGCCTCTATTTTCCGTATGCTACAACACAAGTGCTGCGTTGCATAGTCTTCAAAGGGTTTGTTTTTCTGAGGGCTTGTTTCTTTTGTAAATTGATCTCCATGATGCATATTGATCTACATGTCAGTGCTGAAAATTTTGTCAAAACTGTCCTGCTGAATTTCCACTGCAGTCTTCATAGCTGACAGAGCCAAAACGAATCATGTGTTTGAATTACTTAGTTGTAGATTCACTTTGGATACATACTCTGGTTTTGAAAAAATTAAGTATGCAATTATCTCCAGAGTTTTTACCTTATAGACCTGTGAACATTATGGACATGGCAGATTTACAATGGATTAAAATTTGGTAAATAATTGCTACTAGACATAATTACCTGCAATTCATGAATTCAATATACCATTAAATTACAAAACATGCATGGTTATTGAATACGTCTGGATTTAGGCTACTTCAGTTAATAGAAAAAATTAGGTCATATTCATTTAAAGTCAATTGGATTGCTAGCAGGCACAGCTAGCAAAACAACCTTTTAAAAACATTGTTCAGCTGTCAGATCATTATTTATTTCAACAAATAATCTTGAGTGTTCTTCTCATTCATAAAAACTTCTAGCCATTTTAACTATAGTCAATTGAGATTGTGTATGCACAGCTGGAGAACCTGTGCAATCAAGTGACAGTTTATTTTTATTAGATACCAAACTGTCTTATTAGTTATGTGATTTTGCAAAGTGCAACCTCATTTTAGCACTTAGAAACTTGAGGCATGTCCAAGGAAATCTATTTTACACAAAGGCTAAACCATGTCAGACCAAGGTCTCAACCCTAAACCCATTTAAAGTCATCAGAAGACTCATATAACCATGAATTTGTCACTCCCCAAATTCACTCAGCATAAACTATATACATGACAAAGAAAATGTAGTGGCCAGATTTATGTACTTCTACATTAGTTAACAGCTCATGAGATTTGACAACTTGCAGTCAAAACATTCCAATCCACAACTTCAATCATCTTGTCCCACGTAGACAATTGACATTCTAGTCTGTCATACTGGTGGGATTGGTGTCCATTTTGGGGGTGAGTGGGTGGAGGTTGACCATTTTATTGGATTCCTTCTGTCTGAAAAGTTTTGATAAAAAAACAAAAGACTGAGGTCCAGATTTATTAAGAAATAGTCACTGCTTATTTGCTTAAAAGCAATGCCCTTATTTGCAATTTTGCGTTAAGAGACAACCATGAATAGGGTCAGAAACACTACGTCCTGCTTACACGTCCAGATTACAAAGCGCTAGGAAATGGAGGCAGAGCAACAAGACACAAGTAGCGAGGGAACCACAATAAAAAGAAAACCTCAATTCAGTTTTCACATCAGGAAATAAAGGAAATGGTGCAATCTATTTTATCAATATATTTTCAAAACAAATGTTTCAAAAATATATGTGAGAGTTAATAATAACAAAAATTATTATAACAATAATTGTAATAGTAATAATAATCATAAACTTTATTTACGGAGCACCTTTCATACATAAAATGCAGCTCAAAGTACTTCAGAGAAAAGTATAAAAATAAAACATTAAAAAAGTAAAACAACATATTAACAAGACATAAGAACATAAAAACCGATAAGCATATGATAAGACCAAGGTACAGTATATAAAAGGGCAGTAAAATAAATTATTAAAGATAACATTAAAAAAATGAAAGATCAATATAAAACCAGGTAACCAATGTAGAGAGGCTAGCACAAATGTAATATGTTCTTTCGCATTTTCATAAGCACTCTGGCTGCTGCATTTTGTACCGGCTGAAGTTTGTTCAGAAGTCAATGAAGTACACACAGTGTGACAAACAGTTCAGTATTCATTCAGTGGTGTAGCTACAAAATACTAATGTACTTTGAAGGTCCAGATGTAAGAAATTGTTAAGTTGACAGAAACTTCAACATAGCCAGCGGGGAATTTGATTTTTGGGTGCATGGCTTAAGTTCTTCTTTTATATCCTCCAGTTGTTTGATTATTGTATTTGCTTAAGTTTACTGACAGAGGGCAATTCTAAGATGAAAGACCCTCTTCCTTTCTCATTATGTTTTGCGCTTGTCCTCTGTCTTCTCCTGCCTCTGATGACTACTGCTGTATTTGGGAGTGAGAACTTCTAACATACGTTTTACAGAGTGAGTTATGGGCTATTTTGGCACAAATCTCCACCTGCTTTCAGATGCTTAAAAATTCTAATGCAAAGAGAAGATTCACAATTAAAGTATGCTTTAGTTAAATGGAAAGAATACTTCATTTGTAAAATCTCCACCCTGTTTCAGCACCTTCATTCCAGGCATACACATACAGGAACATATTTTTCTATGCATCAAAATTCCACAAAATTCCACGGCAACAGTTTAGTAATTCATGCTTGAAAGATTAAAAAAAATCAGACCTGAAAGCCCATTGGGGAAATGCCTGAGATCAGCAAATGAGAATGCAGATGAGTTGCACGTGTAATCATGGCAATCACATTTTTTCTCATGTCAGACAATGACAGGTTTGTTCAAAATATTGATACAGGAAAACAAGACTATTCACCACCGGAATATGTGTGTGTGTGTATATATATATATATGTGCTGATACAGTGATGCCCATATCAAGAATTCATTGCAAAATTTGATAATGCTCTTTTAACCTGACACAGTGCTCTGCAACTGAATTGGTATAAGTGATCATGTAATATTATGTATCACATATGCATATATCAAACATGATTAAGCAACTACAGCTGGTGTTCCATCAGAAAATGCCTCCCTGCAGCTAAAACAGACTTACAAATAACAATCCAGTTCCATTTACTACAGCTAATCTCATATGCAAGTTGATTCCAGACGTCAGGGTCTGAAACAGTGCGTAACTGAATGTCTTACCTGCCAACACTAGCTATAATATTTTACACACATAACCTGTAATGTATAATTATTCCTAACTACCCATATAATTCATTTGTTTTTGCAGTTGATCTCATGATATTGGACCAGACAATGTGATGTCCACTATGTTCTGCATTTTTGGTATTCAGTGCTACCCATTAGTTTCCGATTGTACACTTCAAGTCTACATATTTTTGAAATGTGCCACTCATCTTCTCCCGAGGTGGTATTAGTCAGTGGTGCATTTCCCAGGATTTAAACTTTCAACACTGATTAGCAGTTTTAAAAGTTGCCTCCTAAGTACGTCCTGAGTCGTCCTGAGTCTTTTTATTGCTTACCCAACTTCACATTGCTGTTTCTAGCACAGACCCCCTGCTGCATTTCATTATACTTGCCCATTTGTCAATTGGTCTGTATATAGGGACCATCATCACATGCAAAGATTAGATCAGGTATGAAGAACAGATAGACTTGTACCAGTCTTAAATAATACCAAACATTCAGTTATTCTTTTACTATTATTATCCTTCTACTTTGCTCTTCATATGGTATGGAGCAAGCATCTTTTCATTTCCCAGTAAAAGCTTGAGCTATTTTGTCCTAGTTGAATAGAGGGAATGAAAGGTTGACCATAGCTGAATTAGTTAAAGATTAACAAATTCCAAATTAATATGCCAACTACCCCCACTATTACCAATGCCACAGATTCATCTCCAGCCCTGGCTGCAGAAAGTAACCGCAGCAACAGTTAGTGGCTAATATCTAAAGACTATTACAGGGGTTTTCCTGCATAGAGAATTTCAAGGTGGCTACATGAAAAAAACATTTACGAATACAAGTGTTCCTCTTAGGGGGAATTCTACACATTTGCAAATGCAATGGTGGCATTACTCTGATGTGTATTTTAATCAGCGTAAAGCACTGGGAAAGGTGCTACAGAAGAAGAACTCAAAGCTGCAGCAGCTGTAAGTTGACAAGGCATAATAAGAAATACTGATGCCTCTGAGTTTTTATAGCTAAAATATATATTAATAACACTCATTTAGTGGCATGGCGGCTGTGCACTGGGAGTGGTGGCTGATTCAGGTAATAGGGACGATGCCTTATCCTCTGATTGGGTGCCAGGTGGTCATGGGTGAGGGCTTTTCTTTTCAAAAAGCCAAAATGGTGGGAAACTTGTGGTGGATGTACCTCTGTCTGACATGCCGTGTTTTTGAAAGTGACACCCCCATTTCTTCAATCAGGGTTGTTTTGTTTATTCTCGGATCACTGTATCTGCCATTCTTAAAGAAAAATTATACTAAAAAAACTAAACTAGAACATGTAAGAACAAGGAGCTCCTCACTGGTGGAGCAGCGGCTTGGGTTAGCCCGGGGAACATGTGAAGTGACCTGGTGGAGGTAGGTCTCAATTTCCTCCTAGTTTCACCATTCCAGGCCAGCTGCCTCCCTTTTGTAAGCGACTTTCTACCCCTAGACGTACGTGACCGCAACACTCAGTTGTATATACCAGGCAAATCCAATGTCTTTATGAAACGGTCAAACATGGAAGCCTGCCTCAAAGGTATGAAGGAATGGATGGCCCAAAACTGTCTCCTCCTGAATTCAGGCAAAACTAAAATATGAGTTGTTGGTCTGCAGTCCATCAGTAGTGCGACAGAAAAGTATATGTGACCCGACGCAAGCAAACCCTCCACATTGCGGCCAAGTCAACTTTACAGGAGAGCACAAAAACCATGAGTGGACAGTATTCTGTCAAAAATGAGATAGTGGTGGATTGAAATTCCTGAAGTGCTTATATATCATCATACTCCTTATATATCCACCATCCTCATTGGGAAAAACTCTTGACCACAACCACTCCCCCCTTGTAAAATTGTCCTCTCCCTTCCCACCCCCTTTGCTTTAATGGAATTAGCTATGCTTTTTATAGCCTAATCACGAAAAGACGAAACCTATCAGCGATATTTAAATGTCAGTCGTATGTTTTTGTGCTCCAGTGTGTGATGTTGTATATGCTCTATGCCTTTGTGGTTTTTGATTGCTTATTGCTTATTTTCTTGGAGCCTGAAGATACATGCTTCTCATTGACTAATGCAACTTCACTGTGAGTTTTGCTTTGGACGAGGATTACAGATGCTACAGGTTAAAATGGCTAAGTGACTGGTTCAAGTTTTTTTAGCAAACCATGCAACTAAGTTTTTTAGTAAAGAATAAGACAACGACAGCTGAGGTAACCAGTCTCATCTATGATTATTAATACATAATATGCCCCTTACATAACAAAACTTTGGCACCAGCTCAGAAGTGAACAATTGTTTACTCGTGTGCTTTGCTTGAAATAACATGACCAATTTGTTGTTGTTAGATAACTAAAATAATCCTGTACAAATAAATATTTGTACAATTTTTGTATTAATAAATACGAGTTACAAGTACGTTTTCTGTATTTTTTTTCATATATCACCATTCTTCCACTCTGAGGTTGACCATCCTCCTTGAATTTTTTTTTACATATTGACCACTGGTACAGGGGTAAATACATACCACCTTTTTTGAGAATGCTGCAGGAATTGCTGCTTTTCCCCAACACACACGACATACACAAGACAAAACAAACACTCTTACTTAAGTTAGCTTAGTTTTTACTTAGCTCCCTAAAATAAGAGATAAAAGGTTGTCGAATTAAAATGGAACCTTATTTTTTCTAGTTGGAGATGCTACAGAACCCAATACTTCCAAAAAAGATGGACAAGCCTCCTTCCAGTTTAACACACTCAATCTCCAGACAAGGAGTGTAACAAAAGTAACAGGAGTGGAAACCAGTTTTTGATGTTCTATGTTGTGTGGTTGAACACCAAACACAGCAATTAGAGGGCTGGGATCAAATGTTTTGTATAGTCGACATGGTTTGAAAAACTGTGGACCAGAAACATGTTACCTAGAGTAGGAGCTGCCTGTTTGCATCTCTCAAAAAGGAGTCTATCTTTGGGTACATTTTAGAGCATCAAGTAACAATTTACAAATGATGATCTTAAATTGAATAAGGTTGCGCACATATGGAAGATGAATGCACTTGTGTTTGGCCTGTACCCCTTTCTTCCTCAGTGAAATCTAATTCCAAATCATTTTGCCAAGTAGCCTAATTAGATCTAGAGAGGTCTCCATTGAAGATGTCTCTGGTAAAAAAGTTGGTTACCTGGCCATTATATGCAAATGTACCTCCTGTAAACTGTATAAATGTGAATTTCATATTGAGCTTGTTGAACATTTTGCACCATGTTTGTGTTGCTGTAGTAATAGTCAAGCACAGGCCCTATATCTACAATCCAGTAATTATGGGGGAAAATTACAAAATAAAAATTACAAACACTGTTTCATGTTCAATTTACACAAATTTGGCCAGTGCATTGCCTATCAAATAGCCTTCGAATGTTTATTTTAGAGATGGTACATTAATCTTTTTTTGGATTTCAAGTATGGGTGGCCTGCTGCAGAATAAGGCATAAGATTATTCAATTTTTTCCTGTGGTCTGATATAATGTTATATTAAATATAAATTTCAGATGAAGGGGTTATATCATGTCATATTCTTTTCACTGTATTAGCAAGCTCATTCTCTTTCAGTCCACTTATTATCCTCTATTTCTTTGGGAAACACACAGGATTTTGCAATTTTTTTATCTTTTTTCTTCCTTTCCTCGTCCTTAACAAATGATTGATTTTTCATTTTTCCCCTTTTCCTCATCCCAAAGTCAGCTATTTTCCACACTGCAGACGCCTATGTCAACTGAGGATTACTAAGTAAGATACATCCTCAGTTCATGCATTGATAGGTGTCCAGCCGATTAAAAGTGGCTCCTAAAGACTAATGACACTAATGAACTTAACCATCTTCTCCCCAGTCATTCATCAGTACAGCTGAGCCACTTGCTGCCTCACTAATGCAGACCTCTGGCTGATAATGGATCAGACAGGAATCAAATACCCAGGTACAGGGCTCACATCAGTAGAATATTACTTATGTGTGCCACCCAGAGGGAGGAATATCTTGCCACATCATTCGTCCATTCTCCCCTGAGTTTTGCCTGCCTTTCTTGATTATTTCACTCCATAGCTTTCCTGAAATATTTACAGACTATAAATATTACCTGTCACACAATACCTTCAAAATTTCCTTTAATAATTCTTGCATAACAGAAAATGAAAATTAAATGAAACTTGTGTTGGAGATTAACATTGGCCTAATTAGAATCTCATGTATTCACACTGTCTATTACCCAAGCTACATCCTCCTGAAGATATAAAATAACTCTATAAATTCTACTCTAATGACAAAATATTTACATGGAAATAAATAGTAACATTCTTACTTTTTAATTAGAATATTTAGCTGTTGATTATTCTTCAGTATTTCTATAGATTATGTAAGTAAATTTCAGCAATATCACTGTAACAGCAGTGTTACCTCTCCACAGAGATGTAACAGAGCTATGTTGTATACCTTTTTATACTGTCATATAAAATTACACAAAGGTTAAGTCCCTTAATCTGACAAGTATTGTTTTATTCGGTTAATATCCCTGTAAGAGACACCTGCTTCTTTTGTTCTTCCTTTGTTCCATGTATAAAATTCTGGCCCCACCCCCTCCCTCTTCCCTTTTGATTTTCCGTTCAATCATACCGGAAGAGGTATGAATATTGATTTTCCATCAATCTCCATATTTCATATTAATCTGACATATGTTAATACTCTATTAGTTTAAAATTCATTAAATTGTTTGTATTATTTACTTTAAAAAATTAATGTATGTGTTTTGTGTTATATTTCATTGGTTTAGGGTGTTTTTAAAGTTATTAGCGTGGTTAGTTATAGCCCATGGATACTGATTTACACATTATGTCGATGTTAGTTTGTATACTATTGTGTATTATATTGTCATTTTGGTTGTGCAGGTGTGGGAGGAAAAAAAAGTCACATTATGTTTATATTATTTTTGTGTTTTGTCAGGTATGTTACATTTTTTTATTCTAATAGTTTTGTTAAGTTTTGACGAAAATGTTACCATTGGTTATGGCATAGCAACGCCATACACCACTGTGTGCTACTCTAGGATAGGTGCTAACTGTTAGCTTTGAGGTTCTTTTGTATAATTTACATTTGTTTAATGCCCATTTCTTGTGATATTCCATTTAAGAGAAGAGGTGTGGGGAAAAAGTTGCCGTGATATTATGTTTGTATAATTTTTTGTCTTGACAGAGAATAAAATTAACAACAGCGACCGGAGTCTTCATTCTTAACTACACAAAGCAGAGAAAGAATTTCACCGGTTACAGAGAGAAAGGAAGTAAAACATCAAAGTTCAAGGTCAAGTCAATGATAACACCCTCCAAAGGACAGCATAAATCTTGATATATCAGATTATTTGATTGTGTTTTAAATTGTCACAATTCACAACATGCTATGGATGTATTGTTATGGACACACAGTCCAGTGTACATTTATAAAGGTCATTATCTGCACACAGAGAATAATTTCTAAAATATAAAAAGTGAATCAGGTTAAGCAAGGTAAAGCCATTGTATATTTACCTGCAATGACATAACCCACATGCTATGACAGACCTGTTGTGAACTATAGTAACATTTGCTTTAAGTTAAGTTGACAGTAAAAAAGTTGAATACAGTAATTTCTCACCAACCGTGGGTTCTCTAACCCCAGAATTCACTTATACACTGTTATATAAATGTACACCAATTCACCAACAGCGGGTCTGTGACTTGTGTAACGCAGATCGTGGGGTTCGGGTAACCTTTACCAAAGCAACAAATACTACACTCTTCCAACTACATTCAAAATCAGGCATTTTGCAGACAGTTCTTTACCCATGATGTCGAAGGAGATAGTGGAAATCTGACATAAACAGAGAGATTACAGCACAACTTCTCAGTCATCAGCCAGCAACAACATAGCAAAGGCGGCTTCCCGTATTTCACTTTCCCCTTCATCATCATATTCAGCAAACAATCATGGTGGTGACAAGCCAGCAAAACAGCAACAACTGTATGAATCTTAAGGTAAATCAGTTTCTGCTTTTTGTTAATCTCAGTATTTGCTTGATTTTGTATGTATTTGGAAGAGTGTAGTGTGCAATAAAGGCTTAAAGAATATTACATATTTACAGCTTTCACTATGATTCCCCAAACCCTGTTATCCCCATATAAAGTTAACTTAAACAATCGTGTTTTTTGGGAACAAAACCCCAGCAGTTGGCGGGGGATTACTGTCCAGCAATGCTGCTACGGCTGACATGTTTCCCCTTCCTCTATAGCTCAGGTATTTCTCATAAGTTCATAACAGAAGACAGAAAGTTACAATTTTTTTCACAGTCTTACGTCCATCCCACAAAGTTAGGCTCTTTAATTGCCATCCCTTTGCAAGCATTGTGAAATATTCCTTTACTTGAGCTAATGGAGCTCAGAAAGGCAAAAATACAATGTAGAGTGCTTGTAATTTGGAAGACTTGGAGTACTGGATATACATCACTTCCCCCTCACTCCTGTATAAAAGAAAACCATTTTACTGTGTCTCAAACATGTGCAGGCATTCAGACAGAAGGAAAGAAACATGGGGCAGAGCAAAGGCCAATAACATCACACTACTGCCACCTAATGTCTGAGGACTCACTCATTTGCAGCATTGCAGGGGGTGTAACGGGGAGGTGGCTTTGTGTTTAACTTTTTTTTTTTTTACATTCAGTCAGTTCTGTTTATTTAAGTGAATGGCTGGATTATTAAATCTAAAAGGGGTCTGCCTAACAGCTGACTCCTGAGGCTCACAGCATGCCAGATTCCCTGTTCAAATAAGTAAGAGTCTTTTGAATGAGGGAAAAATTAAAAAGTAAAAGAGAGAGGACAGACTAGTTGTGCTCTAAATATGCGAGAGAGTAACACTGCTCACCTCTCTGAGTATATAACAGTACAGCAATACAGAACATTAAATCAGGAAAAATTCAGTGTTACTACTCAAATTCTTCTTAGTCTTCAGGCTAAACAGACAATGCTCAATGACTGAAAACATTCAATTTATTGTTGCAAGGTGAACTGTGATTAAAATTAATCTGAAAATCATGGATTACAGAAGGCAGCTTTGCACTTCCTCTTTCAAAAATTAATAAAATGAAAATAAAAAAATAAATATCGATTACTTGCAGCAAAGTAAGATTTACAGACATTCAATTTCCAAAATCATTCCATTAACATTTTTGAAAAACAGGACCTGCACTTGATAAGGAGTATTTTTCAGTGCTAAAAAAAAAAATGACAGTGGTTGTCTTTTGCACTGTGAGCGTTCTTTAAGTTTTGGTTTGATATGGTCCCAGCCAATGATATTCGCTGATTAATGATAAATTCTCATATTCCTTTTTTGTATGAAATCAAATAAATTATTTTTGCATTCAGATTTGATTTTAAGTCAACAAAATAGACTCAGACACCACTTCAATAGGTAATACCTGCTGTTTCCTAGAAATCAACTGCTCAATCAGTGCATCACATGATTAGACAATACTATTTAAAACTGGTAGACAGATACCTTGTGTGTGTGTGTGTGTGTGTGTGTGTGTGTGTGTGTGTGTGTGTGTGTGTGTGTGTGTGTGTGTAATTCAGAGGGAGAATAGACAAGAGAAAAGTTTTAAGTGTCTTGGAACACTACATGATTGCCAGAAGGCTTAGGTGATGTCTATTTTTTAAGAAGGTCATACCATCCAGACATTACACCAAGATATACACAGCATTTCAAAAATAAGGATGTTCTGACGGGGAGTGCACCAGCTTTAAAAAAAGCTGTTGTTAGTTCCGTCTGTATAAAATGATCGTTTATATGCAAAAGTTTGATTTCCCCAGGTAGTTACACCAGTGAGTCCTTTGATAGGGTTCCCTGTGGATTCTGTTCAGGGTTATGTAGTTATAGGTGAATAAATTACAGTGACAGTTTGTTACCTAGCTTATTTTTATACCATGGTCCCTCGCTATATCGCGGTTCACCTTTCGCCGTCTCGCAGATTTTTTTAGTGCAATTTTGCATCCTTTTTTTTTTTTACAGCGTATGAACGCGCATTGTGTTCTGCATCCTGATTGACAATGGTCTACAGTCCCTTAGCCAATCAATCTCCTCCGTGCTGTGTCTCCTGTACAGTACAGAATGTGTTCAGATTGCCCTTTGATGTTTTGTTCATTACAGTTCTCAAATATAATCAAAGGTGGCAAGTCTGTTTATAAGAATCTTTTCGACCAGAAGAAAAAACAGTGCCAACAACTACCCATAACTATGTTCTTCACCCGACAAATGACACCTGCTCCAAGTCCTTCAGTGGAAAAAGACGCTACAGCGGAGCGGCGCCAGGACGAAGAGGCACGGTCAAAGGAACTGTGAAATACGCGCAAATCACTATTAATAATTTCTTATGTGTCCATCCTCGTAGGTTGATCATTAAAATTAAATTTGTTTCTAAAAGCTATCATATTTATGTATATGGAAAAGGTTTATATTTTTATTTCTCAAATAAATGTTTGGGCCTGAAAACAGCTTTGATCTTCGGTTTCATTCTATAATACTGTACTTATGTTTTAAAATCTATGAAGGTTTTAACATTGAGAGTGTTTAAACAAGAGAGAAATGTGAGAAAATGTTAATGCCTGTCTGAGAAAAGTGTATAAAGTGTGTGGTGAGGGGTTTTACAGCCTTAAAACATATATAATAATTGTAAAAAATAAAGCTGACTACTTCACGGATTTCGCCTATTGCGGGTTATTTTTAGTATGTAACCCCCGCGATAAACGAGGGACCACTGTATTCATAAATCTAAGGTAAATGCAGATCCCCAAGGTAGTCTAGGTATCTAGGTCATGAACTTTTTTTTTTTCTGATTTTTAAAAGCGAGCTTGTGAACTACAATAAGTTGCCTGAAAACAGCTACTTTAGTTCACCAGTTTCAAACCAAAAATTTACTTTAAGGACAATACAAAAAAACCACTAAGATTTCAAAATTGCATGATATACCCCATCTCTGTCATACCACCTATGACTAGTATTTAGACAGCAACTGTGAAGAGGTTTTCATGAATGACAGTGTCATAGGTGGATCAAGAATAACTTGCCACCCAGAAAACATCCAGCAAACTAGTCCTGTGGTCGGTATTATGGATAGGGATGCACCTTAGTTTAGACAC
This sequence comes from Albula glossodonta, assembly GCA_019788955.1. Taxonomy (NCBI): domain Eukaryota; kingdom Metazoa; phylum Chordata; class Actinopteri; order Albuliformes; family Albulidae; genus Albula; species Albula glossodonta. The sequence goes on from JAFBMS010000248.1 coordinate 63,566, forward strand.
CACACTTCCACTACCATGCCTCATGCACTGGGGGGGCAGGGTGGAGCTTGCCTTCTGGGAGAACAGGTAAAAGGGGCAGTGTTGTCAATGGTGGAGCCATTCTGACATCCAAGTTATTGCACACTTGATCTTAGATTACACCCGAAGCTCAGGCAGGGTCATTACCTTATCCCCAAGAACAACTTACTGCTGGTTATAAAGAGTCTACCAAAAAGCAGACTGCCTGTCTCTGGGTCTCGGGTTGTAACAGCAGAAACACACCACTGATGAAAGTGGCAGACACAATGTGCAGAGTAACATAAGGTGGTGCTAAACAGTGGTGCCAAAAGTCAGAATGCATGACCTGTATCTTCACATAGATGGGAGTTGGCAGCTAAAATCCTAAAAACAGAAAACAAAATGTGCTTGTAGTGAGCTAAGGAACACAAGAACTAGACATTGGAGAAAAATACATCACTTGATGAATCCCTCTTCTTGCTGTTTCATGTTGAAGCAAGGCTAAGAATGTGGACAAGAATAAGGCAAAAACACATGGACCCATCCTGCCAAGTGTCAAGAATGCAGGCTTGTGGTGGTGGTGAAATAGTGTTGGGTGTGTTTCGTCAGCACACGTTGGGTCTCTTTGTATAGGACTCATTACGTTTGATTGCCACAAGTGATATGAACATCCTTGCCAATCAGGTGTATCCCATTACTGTAGGGCTGGGCCAGTTATTTCAAAACCATGTGTTTCATGATCGCCAAGAGGAATCCATGCACACGAATGTTCCAATTTTTTTTCCATTTTTTCCAAAAAGTACACGTTTTTGTTGTCAAAAAGCATTTACAGTTGTGGTCAAAAGTTTATATACACTCATAATGTACATGTATGTCATGGCAATATTGGGATTTCAATGATCTCTGCAACTGTTCTTTCTTGGTCGCAGAATGATTGGATAACACACAACTTTGCTACAAAAAAACATTCACATATTTGGTGCACAAATTTGAATTTATTGTCGGGTTTCTGCATACAACGCAGGGTCAAAATTACACATACGGCTATTAAGATTATTAATTTAGCAATGCTGAAAGTTCCAAAATGTTTTTTTTTTTTTTTAATTTGGTGTCAAGGCTCCTTACCTTCATATTAGTGACCATGATTGACTACAGCAGGTAGCTTCTCTGTGCCTTCATAAGAAAAGCTAGTTTGACAGCACTGATTGGATTGTCCAACACACATTAAAATAGGGAAGTCCAAGGAGTTCAGTGCAGATTTAAAACAGAGGTTTACTCAGCTATGTCACTTGGAGCCATTTCTAAGCAACTTCAGGTTCCAGGATCAACAGTTCAAACAATTGTCCAGAAGCTAAAATTTTTGGAGCTTTGGTCACTCACTACTAAGATCTGGGAGAAGACCCAAACTGTCAGCTGCAGCTGAGAGGAAATTGGAACGTATGGTCAGACCCAACCCAACAACCACCAAGAAACAGATTTGCCATGAACTGAAAGCAGCAGGAACTGCACGGTCAAGCGGGTTTTACATCGCCATGGGCTGTGAGGCTGCTGTGCAAGAAAGAAGCCCCTGCTCCAAAACTGACACCATCAAGCTAGACTGAAGTTTGAGGCTGATCACATAGGGAAAGAAAAAGCTTTCTGGCGGAAGGTTTTATGGTCAGATGAGATAAAGATTGAGTTGTTTGGCCACAATGACCAGAGGTATGTTTGGAGGAGAAAAGGTGAAGCACTAAACCCCAGGAACACACTACCAACTGTAAAGCATGGTTGTTGTAGCATCATGTTCTGGGGTTGATTTGCTGCCAGTGGAACTAGTTTATTGTGCTAAGTTGATGGAATAATGAAAAAGGAAGATTACACAAGAATTCTTCATCATTATTTCAAACTATCAGCCAGACAGTTGAATCTTGGATGCAACTGGGTGTTCCGACAGGACAATGACCCTAAACATAAATTAAAGCCGGTTGTGGAATGACTAGATCAGGCTAACATTAGGGCCATATTTTCAAAGTCATACATCAAAAGTCGTATATCAGTCATTGCCCGATTCGCGCAACACTCGATGGGAGGGGGTAACCCGCAAAGCTATTTTCGGGAACATAAGTTCAAAGCGATAAATCAAATTGGGCAGGTCTATTCCATGACACTACTTGCAATAGGTGGTCCTTCACATGGCGCAATCTGCAATGGGTGGAGTAATGTGTTAATATCAATTACATGGCATCGCATGTTTCAGCCAATCATAATGAACTTTACATACAATAAAATCCCATGCACCCAGCTCTCGCAAGAGAACGTGGAGGAACTAGGGGAGAGGAAGGTGCGTTTCACACCAGAGGAAACTGAGGTACTGGTTTGTGAGGTCCATTGACACTACTCTGGTAGACATCATGTGGACAAGATCGCTGGGTTTCAGCAGTTTATTGAATGTGGACATTTGGGACATTTAACCAAATAGTAGTATAATTTTGACCCTGTGTTGTATTCATAAAACGCCTGATCATTCTGCCTCAGAAAAGGAACAATTGTAGAAATCCTTGAAAGCCCAATATCGCCACTACATATGTATCCATTGTAACTGTATATAAACTTTTGACCACAACTGTACCTTTCCTATAAATATATAACTGCAACAGCTTTTTTAAAACTGTTCATAACTGTTTGTTTAATTTGGCCTTTGAAGTAGGTTGGGCATTATTATTATTATTATTGCCACATTTTAATGTAGGCGATGGACATTGATTAACAGGCTAATATTAATGAAGATTTCACATGATGAAGACTGATAATGACAAAATAGGATGAATAGGATCCATTCAAAATATGTTCAGGACTTAGCATGAACAGACACCTACAATGGGTGCTTTTTTTCTTTCTTTTTTCTTTTTTTAACTTTTGCTCATGAGTTCATACCTAAAATAAAATGGCAATGTACGGTGCATGCTTATAAAGCAGAACTGCCATACAATGGAGTATCTATAAATGTATACAGATGTTTGATCCTAATCACAGTTAATAATGAGCCTGTTTACACTTGGTTATAAAATGCATTTCGGTGATCTGAACACAAGTGGACAGCCACGACGCATCACTGTTCACACCTGTTTCTATCATGCGTCTCCAAGGTTTCCAGCCGACCATTTCAGTACTTCAATATTCAGATTTCGTTACTGCTTACGTTACTTCCACTAGAAGGTCAAAGGGCCCCACGCACAGTTATCACGTCAGTCTGTTGCCAGACAAGCACCAGACTGGTTTCACACGGGCTAGCTAAGAAAACAAAAATGTTTCAAAACTAATATTTCACTTACAGTCCAACCACATACATCAGTGCTACTCTCGTTTTTTTCAAGTGTTGGCTCGCTGTCACCAAAACAACCACCACATCCTGCATTGATGACGTATTTTTACATACTTGTTGGAGACATATCAGGACGCATTAGCGTTTGAACTTCAAAAGATATGTGGACAAATGCATCCCAGACCATCTCAGCAAGTGGTTTAAGTGATCGGATTAAAGATACACCTTCACAGGACATTCACTTGTGTGCTAAGACCTGATTTGCTTCACACTGTTTTCACTGCCCCCTGCTCATCTTGCACATGATGTCATCGTGTGCACGCATCTGCAGCAAGAGCGAACTGTGTGCGTGCAATCATTCTCAGCCATAACCCTTACCCTCTACGATTCCATACAATTATCAGCACATTAAATGAAACAAATGAAATTATCATGACGCATTATGATATGCTTATCATGATAAGTTAGTTTTATGACTAACGATAATTTTTCAAATGCAGTATATTGTGCAGCCCCACTGTACATGACAGCATCTTCACACATACAGGAAGCACTAGAGGCAGGCCTAAAGCTGTTAATTAGTGAGTTAACCAGCAAGATAAATAGACTGTTCAAGCCATAGGATTGTTCCTAGGATTTAATGTTGTTTATTTTATGATTATTTTATGATAAATAATGGCATCATTAAGACAGAAAAAAGATTTAACAAAAAGGAAATGTATCAATAAACATTACTTTGGAGTTTAGTTGTCTGTTTTAAGTCTCAAGATTAAGTGGCAAGATGTTTTATTTTGAAAATCCTACACCTTTTTTTTTAAAACACAACTTTTGCCATCTTCACAGCCTCATAGAGAGCAAAATAGCTATTTGTATTGATGAAGCTACTGTGAATTTTTTTAAACGAACGTGATGCAAATCGTGTTCAGTTTTTAACTTTTTCTGTAGCTACACAAAGAAAAAACTGAGACTGAGGCCAGGTTAACTAAGCCACACAGGAGATGGCAGTTTCAATTTTTGTTCTTGCTGCAATCAGTGAGTCCTAGTTCTTTCTTTTGTCGAGACATATGTTTTGACAGTTGTAGATGGAATCTTCAATAATGTTGAATGAGTCTGCAAATTAATTTCAAACTGGAACTACCTCATAGCCATGCATTACTGCCATGCTTTTTTTGTAAAATAAACACACTCCATCCAGTCAGACATGAGTATTTAACCAATAACCAATTATCTTACAAGCTGTAAAAACGGAAAAAAATTAGCTTATTCTAATCTGTATTAGTACTACTGTAATTAAGCACATTTTTACAAATAATAAGTTTTTAAATTCATAATAAATAGCTGACTTTCCCAGACTTATACTGTCATGTATTGTCTGAAAGAATAAAAAAGTGAATTTACACCTTACTCTCCCCCTACCCATGTTCAGTGTGAATGTCTCCAGCTTAAAAAGTTAGCTAACTCATACAACAAGATTTTTAACTTATAGGTCAAAAACATTGCAGGACGAAAACGATGTCTGCCTGTTGAGTGAGAAAAGCCTGGCCACTATTCACAGCTGAGACAATCCTGCCTACTAATACTGACGAATCTTGCAGTCATGTATGTCCTACAGTCAGTTATATATCCCCAAGACAAGCTACAAATGTAGTTTTACCGCTCTATAGTCCATTCATCTCACTCAAGCTCTGTATATTCCACACAGATTCCTGTTGGACAAAGATTTGCCTGCAAGGCAGTCGCTCATTGGCCATTAACATGTGCTTGCGCATGCATTCCAGTCTGCGAATGCAGTGATTTTTTTTGCTGTCTGTCCATTACCGGAATATGACATATTGTACCTTGTTAGAAAGGGTAGGAAGCCCTGTCTAAGAATATCACTTACATATCAATTTGAATTTATGAATTTACATATCAATGAAATTATGCACAGTCAACAAGTAGTTCAAGTCGACTTTCAATAAGGAATAGCTCCTGCCATTATACATTTTCCTTGAGGATTACTGAATAGTTACTTATAAAAGAGTCATAGCTTCATAACCAGATATGATATGTGGTTTTATAAGCATGTTTATATTGAATAACTAAAAGTATGTGTTTATTCATTCAACTTCTGAATAGAATGTATTTGTTACTATATTTAAAACTCATTTTTTAACGTTTAGCAATGTCAGCAAGAATTGTTAACATATGAGTTTTATTGCTGAGTCTGGCAAGATAAGGGAATTAAACAGGGGTCATGGCTACAAGAAGGCTGGAGTTTATTGCCCTAACGTTTTCTTACATCTCAGTTTTTGTTTTTAGAGAAATGCGAGCCGTACAAAAAATTTGGGACGTCGACATCCAAACTACATTGGTGCAAAGTGGACTGGGGTAAAACAAGGTTTGTAGCTACAAGATTAAGAGTAACCTCATTTTAAAAATAGTAAAAATTAACTATGTACATAATTTAACCAAAAAATGAGCCAAATTATTACACATATTGTGTATAAACATGTTCAGATAACTCTCCACTCACTCAAAATTGAATAATTTAAGATGTAAGATTTATAAAACCAGCATTACGGATAGGTCAGTCCAAAACAAACCACTAGGCTTAACCTTCAGGACACTTCTAAACACTCAACGACCAAAACTAATGAATTCCATACTATGCATATTTTGCTTTGTGCTTAATTTTAATCATTAAAATGCACTAATATAAAACATTTTTGTGTCTCTGTGCTGCGTGCATCATAATCAATGAAACTGCACAATGAGATCACTCAGCCTATGTGTAGCCCAAATGTCTGCAATTAAAAAAATGTTTGTGTATAATCACATAATGCTCTTCTATTGATGTTCTAAAATCAAATTATCGGACAGTATATAACAAATATACATCTATCCTGCATAACCATACATAAGGAGAAACAAGGTAATCTGAGCTATCCTGGCCCGTTAAGCAATGTGTACATCAGACCAACTTCTGACAAATCTCAATTGTAAAAAGTCCTAGTTAGCTAACACACTCTTATGTGAGCACATAGAAGATGATCATCTGTTTCAGCAACAGGCCTTTTTTTAATGAACACGTTCCGTTTTTTTTTTTTCTCCCCACTTCCTGAAATTTTCTGCATCCCATCTAGACAAGACTGCTGCATTCGCCCCAGTAAAGTCAGGTAAGAAAAACGACCAATGATGCAGCTGATGCAAGCCGTTACACATTTTTGACCTATAACTCTTGAACCATTTGGCCTAGAGTCAGAAATCTTAAGCCAATTAATTTTGTAGGTGTAGCCACTATTGGTACAAGCTGAAACTAAATGCAAGGGTCTCACCATTCTCCAGCAGCCACACCTGGCCAGGCTGGGTACCTAAATATGGGAACCGAGAATATGCTGGCATTGTAATCTTCCAACAACATGAATAGTATGTCATTAGTGGTGTATCTGCAGTGCAGAAGAAGCTAGACTTGCTGTCATGTGAATTACAGATATAAACACATCTTAAGGTTACCCACAATACCTGCCCATGTACATCATCTTCCTGATCGTGTCCCATATCATGGTACCAGTTTATCGCTGGTCACTGCTATGTTGTGATCATATTCATTCTCACTCTTCATTCACCTCAAGTCAAGTAAAGCAGAACAATTTTTGCCACCCTCCCCTCAAAATGAGTACTGAAACATTTCTGAGCTCAAGGTTGAAAATTCATAAATTCAAGTTGACTGGACTCTTCATACTTCTGCAATGCGATAAACAACAGTAATTGCCACAGAACATTTAAATACTTGTGAAAACAACCAACATTATTACCTTGATAGTGATTTGTCAGTGCTATCACAAATCTGTCTAAAACATGCCTTCCTTTACTATTATGCAAGTAAAGATAAAACTCAGTACATACCAACAGGGCTAATCTCTGGTACTTCTGTTTCAGTTCTTGCATGGAATCCGAGGGACTGGAATCAAGAATGGCATACCAGTCTTTCTGCGATATGTCTACAGGCGTCATACTGGAAACTTAGTTGCCATGTTTTGCACAACACGGATTAGCCAATCTGTGAAAATACAGAATACGTTCTTAATTTCGAATAACACTTCCTATCAAACTAGCGTAGACATAGGCTAAAGGGTACATTAAAATGCAAACAACGTTGGCATCTGCTTGGCTGAAAAATAACTACTGCAATACTGAGTACTGAAATGAGCTGCACATAAACTACAACTTTAAAATTTGACTTATTAACCTACTTACAATAGCTAGAGAATTTGATGTAATTATAAGCCAACCATCTATTCATTCACTACATGCAATCTAGCTAACCGAACAGCGTTTTATGACAGTACACAACATTGTAAATTAACAATGAAATGTGTCCCCAGTGGGTTTTTTAAATGACTATATTACATTACAACGTTACCATATTTTCTTGGCATTTTTCTTAGAAAAGCTAGCAAGTGTATTTTTATTTCGCTGGCACAACACGCAATTTAGCTAACTATCCGGCTACCAAGTAATGTGAAATATTAGATAACCGTTCGTATTAATTTAGGAAATGAACGTACGCCAAACAACAAAATGCATAAGCCACAGACCTCAGATAAAACTTCAGGAAAGGCACGCTGTAGCAGCGTGAAGCTAGCCTCAATACGGATTCAGTCTCAATAAGACTTCCGGTTAATGTGTTCACAGAAATTTCAAAGTAAAAGTCAACGCAAGTGCCGATCGCAATGAACACCAGAGGAAGTATCGAGCTGATATTTTGACCTACACATTTTGATAATTGAAGAACGAATTTTTTGAAGATCCATGAACGGAATTATGCTACATGAATATAAATAATGTGAAAATGAAATATAATGCATGCTCAGCATGAATAATTGAATGATTCTGTAATATGTCTAAAATGTAAAACAATGGAATCATACACACATAGATTTCAAAAATTTTTGGAAAGTAAAAAATGTATCTTTGCAACCTGACAAACACATTTGAACTGACTGAATACTATTACATCACATTAAATTTAAATGTTCTAATATTATTGGAAGTGTTCTACTCCTTACAATGGAGATCAAAATTAATTACTGCAATTATTGATGAAAATATCAATATTATGCAAACCAACAGACAGCTATACTCAAAATATGAAATAAGAAAGACAAATTCATATGTTTGGGGGTGGAAGAAGTACACAAATATCAACTGCATCAACAATACATGTACTGTCTATGTGGTGTTACAAAACCAGAAAACAGAATAAAACAGAAGATTGTATCCCCCAAAAAATGGGGCTTTATCAAGGACGGATACCAAAGAAAAAAACCCTTATCAAGGAAATTTACCAAAAAAGTTTTTTATGTTCAGCAGTCCTCCATCAACTGCATATGTTGCCACTATACATTATTGTCTATGGGGACTTTCACAACCTTAACAATGCGAGATGAATTGCATCTTTGAAGGTACAGCAGCCCTCCATGTGCTGCATAAGCTACCGTTAGGCATTACTGTCTAATAATACCCACAGTACCCTTTCCCATTGTCTTTTAGTGTGACGCTTTTTACATAAAAATGCTAAATACAAATTACTTTTTTGGCATTATTACTTTTAAATCTGTTATCATGTTGCAGTGGGTATGCTGTTCAGATTCTAGCATATAACCACAAGGCCCAATGTTGTGATATGTGCATGAAACCTCATATGGCGTGACACTACATCATATTGTGTGACAGGTTTTGCTTGTCACTTCATATGATCCATTTGTCACACAATATGAACTGTATTTTCCTACACACAGAATAATTATTCATTATAGCTAACAATTTATTCTTGTGTTTTATAACTAATAGCTACGTTTAATGTATGTTTTGTCCTTTTTAATCCTTTTTTTGTCTATCATCAAATTAAAATTGATGTATATCTACGCCACTCAGGGGAATCCATACTTACCTACTCCATTTGTCCTACTTACTCACACATGTGCTTCCCTTTTGTTTTCTCAGCTTGAAGCAGTTACAGTACAAAGATGACAAGTGCAGAAAGAACATGGACATACAGAAAGAGATTAAATGCAGATCCTGCTAGGAGAAAGGAAGTCCAGAGGAAAAGACAAGCAAATTAAATAGAAACGCTCAACTTATTGGTAGAATAGTGGGCAGACCTGGGTCAAATATGCTGGTGGTACAACATGTGCAATTACATTGGGGCCATTGAAAGAGTTGAAAAGCACTGGATATGCAAGAATCTTGCAGCTCTGAAAGACGTGCAGACACACACACACACAATATATATATATATATATATATATATATATATATATAGCCTAGGTTACAAAAGCAAAATATTTATGAAATTTTATATTTATTATAAATATTTATTTTTAATATATACAGTCCCCTCCAAAAGTATTGGAACAGTGAGGCCAATTCCTTTATTTTTGCTGTAGACTGGAAACATTTGGGTTTGACACCAGAAGATGAATATGAGACAAGAGATCAACATTTCAGCTTTTATTTCCAGGTATTTACATCTGGATCTGATACACAACTTAGAAGATAGCATTATTCGTAAAGGAACACCACATTTTTAGGTGAGCAAAAGTATTGGAACATGTGACTGACAGGTGTGTTTGTTGCCCAGGTGTGTCCTATTACATTGATTGTTCAAACAATAAATAGCGCTGAATGTCTATGCTTAGTTTCTGATCTGGGTTTTGCCTGTGCAGACTGCAATTATAGTTAGAGGTGTAACCAACATGAAAACCAGAGAGCTGTCTGTGGGTGAAAAAGAAGCAATTGTGAAGCTGAGAGAAGATGGAAAATCAATCAGAGCCATTGCACAATCATTGGCCATAGCCAGTACAACCATTTGGAAGGTCCTGAAGAAGAAAGAAACCACTGGTGTACTACGTAACAGACGTCAAATGGGTAGACCAAGGAAAACAACAGCAGTTGATGACAGAAACATCGTGAGAGCTGTAAAGAAAGACCCTAAAACAACTGTTGGTGACATCAGCAACAATCACCAGAGGGCAGGACTGAAGGTGTCAGTATCTACTGTTCGCAGAAGACTTCATGAACAAAAGTACAGAGGCTACACCAGAAGACGCATACCACTCATTAGCAAAAAGAATAGGAAGGCCAGGTTGGATTTTGCCAAAAAGTACAGAGACAAGCCTCAAAAATTATGGGACAAAGTTTTATGGACTGATGAGACAAAGATTGACCTTTACCAAAGTGATGGAAAGGCTTTAGTTTGGAGAAAGAAAGGATCTGGTCATGATCCCAAACATACAAGCTCATCTGTGAAACACAGTGGAGGCAATGTCATGACTTGGGCTTGCATGGCTTCTTCTGGGACAGGCTCATTAATCTTCATTGATGATGTAACACATGATGGCAGCAGCAAAATGAACTCAGAAGTCTACAGAAACATCCAACCAAACTGATTGGGAGATCCTTCATCATGCAGCAAGATAATGACCCAAAACACACTGCAAAAACAACAAAGGAGTTCATCAGGGGCAAGAAGTGGAAGGTTTTAGACTGGCCAAGTGAATCTCCAGACTTAAACCCTATAGAGCATGCATTTTACCTGCTAAAGAGGAGACTGAAGGGAGTAACCCCCCAAACAAACAACTACTGAGAGAGGCTGTGGTGAAAGCCTGGAAAAACATCACAAAAGAAGAATGCAAAAGTTTGGTGATGTCAATGGGTCACAGGCTTGATGCAGTTATTGCAAGCAAAGGATTTGCAACAAAATATTAAGTGTTATTCACTTTAATTTATTTTAAGTCTATCTGTTACAATACTTTTGCTCACCTAAAAATGTGGTGTCCCTTTACAAATAATGCTATCTTCTAAGTTGTGTATCAGATCCAGATGTAAATACCTGGAAATAAAAGCTGAAATGCTGATCTCTTGTCTCATATTCATCTTCTGGTGTCAAACCCAAATGTTTCCAGTCTACAGCAAAAATAAAGGAATTGGCCCCTCTGTTCCAATACTTTTTGAGGGGACTGTATTAAGTGAAACTAGTTCAGGAAGGAAACAGAGCAGGTCAGAGTCTACATCAGCTGACAGCAGCCAAATCTGCTACCGGCTGCATCAGCATCAGTGAAACTAAACCAATCAGAGAGCAACAACACCACATACAGTAATATGTTAGTCTTTTTAAGGACAGTCAAGCGCAGTCACCTCTGCTGTTCATTTGTTCATCTCATGCACACTGCTAGATTCTATTTGGTTTTTGCTTGCCTCCTCCACCCCAGCCTCCACCTGTCTGGTTCTGCTTCTGTCTGTCATTAGGGGGATTCAGAAGTTCTGCCCCCTGCCTAACTTGTGTTGGTATTTAGTATGTTATTGATGTACCCCTGGTAGGGAGCACCTCCACAAGGGGCTGGAGGAGATTGAGTCACCGGTATAACTGGCTTTACCAGGTGCAGCAATTAAAGTATGTCAAAGAGAACCTTAAAAACAGTGAGATGGTCTTGCACACTGACTTATCAGAAAATTATGCCAGTAAAATAAACACTGAGATTCAGGCCTTTCATTTCAGTGGCAATAGACAACAGCCAACAATACACACTGGAGTTGCCTACTCAGTCATTGGCTGTCAGTGCTATGCCACGATTTTAAAGTCCTTACAAAATGATGAATGTGCAGTGTGGGCACACATAAAGCTAGTTAATGATGATTCCCAGAAAAGAAATGACCATTCAATCGACACACTGCATGTCCTGAGTGATGGGCCAGCAACTCAGTATCAAAATCGAGCAAACTGCTTCCTCATGACCAGTATTCCCTATACATGAGGATTCAAGTGGGTCACCTGGAAGTTCTCGGTTTATTTTCATGGAAAGGGTGCACTTGATGGTGTTGGAGGAGTGTTAAAGCGTAAGACAGACATGCATGTCCTTGGAGGCAGTGACCTTCAAACCCCAAGGGATCTGTATGACTTTACAGAAAAGCTCTGAAAACGTCAAGTGGATCAAAGATGAAGAGATCTCTGCCATGGATGAAACGCTCCCTCCTTCAGTGCATCGAGTGACTGGAATTAGTAGTACACGCCAAGATCTCTCTTTTGCCCTGTGGAAAATATTTTACAGAGCTCTAAGCTGTTTCTGCAAGTACCCAGAGATCTGCACTTGCCACAAGCTGAGAAAACTTGAGTTAGACCGTGTCTCTCCTGCTGAGGTTCCCTGTGTCCAGTCAAGTGACTGTGGCTCTTCTGCAGAGGTGCCATTTGCCAAATCAAGCCTCCCACTGGAGAGCCCCAAGCCCAGCCAGAAGATGCCACATCACGTGAACATGACCCCAAGACAAGATCAGATGAACAGGAAAAATACATGGAGGGACAGATCATGGGGATATATGGTGAGGAGGAGCTGCAGGTGAACTGTATGCAGCAACTTGGAAAGAAAAATTCTTTTGTCTGGCCAAACAAATCAGATTGCATTTTCTATCATCACAATCAAATTGTCTGGGGAATATCAGAACCCAAGCCATGCAGACGGTTTGCCATGCTCTTGAAATAGGACTGCCTTATGTATAATGAACTGTGGACACACACAGACACAAAAACTTCAGCTGACATAGCATAACATTATGCTGACAAAGATATCATGAACTTATGCCCTGTATTAAATGAACGTTTTAAATTAATATTTATGAAAGCAGAAATAACCTCACTGTTCAGCAACCTTGTTGATATGACTGATTTATCTACCAGTTACGAGTAATCAATACTTACCTGATAAAGGAGTGATCAATACCATTAGTTAATATTCAGCAGACTTAACTGTATACAATACTTACCAGACAGTACTGATACTATTCTTTATTAGTGTTTACCTCACTAGAGATATGGTTCTTCACTAGTTCTGTGTCTGATACCCAAGTGCTATACAATGTTTAGTGGCACAATGTTCCACACTTTTGTGTGATTTTTCTTAAACTGTTTTTGTTAGAATGCTAAATGCATATAATACACATTTTTGCATTGACAAATTGTGGTGTGGTGTGGTTCATCCAATGGTGTGACACTACATCATTTGGTGTGATATTCAGATTTAAATAAAAAGGCTTTGTTAGTGATAAATCATAAAAATATAAACGGAACACAAGTAAAACAGTATTAACAAGAGCCACAAGAGTTACATTCACAACAGGGTTTGTCAGAATTAATCTGAAACATATTGAAAGATTTAGGGCAGATGTCTTACTTTGCGCGATGATTAACAAAAAAACACAAAACGTAATGAATTTGAACAAGGAAACGCTGGATCTCAAGATAGTAATGATAAAGAATTACGATAAAGTGAGTTACTTAAGAAAGGCATGTCCCCTTTTCATTTTATAGCCTATACAATAACTGTCATGTTATATTATATGTCAATGATGACATATATATTATATGACACATATATATGTCAATGTTATATTATAACAATTTTAAGCTGGGATCCTTGAATGAAATGGATTTCACTTTACCCCCATTGTTTGGAGGCACAATCTTGGCCTCACATTTTTTAGGTTGTGAAACTGCCCATAGACTTGTACTGTACAGCAGTAGCTTATTTGGTAGATGGAGGGCCACTGTACCTACAAAGACACAATTCATGTGGATTTCTTTACATTTTTGGGGGCATAATCATTGTTTTCTTAGCCTCACATTTTTTTTTTTTGTAGTTGTGAAACTACCATTAGACTGTAATGCATAGCGGTGGCTTATGCAGTACATGGAGGACAGCTGTACCTGCAAAGACAGATTTCTTTACATTTTTGGAATATTTAGATGGAAAAATAAATCAGTTTGTTCTATAAGACTAAAAGCAAAGATGTGATCTCTTCCTAGCAATGTAAAGAAGTCAGCTCCCATAAATAAGTGCTAAAAAGTTTCTGTGTATTTGGAACACACTGAATTGACTTACAGCTAGTTTCATTGAAAGAACCACCTTAGTTCCTTAATATTTAAAAAACAATAGCCTGCTAATTTGGTATGCTAGTTTTGTGTCATAACCCCTGGGGACTATATTTTTGTGTATTATTAATATTACCCCTATATATTGGATTCAGTGCATTTAGAATTAGCCTCTTCAGCTACAAAGCAAAACTACCAACATCATATTTTGCTCATTTAATTGGATTGTCAATAAACTGGTAAACAGACATTGTCGTACAAATGGGACTGTTGGGATTGCATTCTGACAAATTCGAAAGTCACACGACCTCATTTTATAATTACAGTAATAACTTTATTGATAATAATAACAATGTTGACTGAACTGTGTAAATTAGCCTGATAATTAACGAAAAATTAAATCGATAGAAATCATTTAGACTGTAGTTTGTTTTCGGCACAATTCTATGCGCTAAATTCCTTAACTGTATGTATTCTCTATTTGTACTATTCGAATGTCGTTGGCATAGTTTCTACCTTATGCTATGAAGATAGTTAATTCATGATTGAACAGTTAGAACTACATGGACTTTTATTTTAGAAGACAGAAAATCTATGCTTCCGCATTTAAGTGTGTAACTGGAAGTCTTATTGAGGCTAATTGAGGCTAGCTTCACGGTACTGCTCGCCGTTGACTTTCAGGAAACCAACTCATTCCCATCTACATGAAACTGATGGGCTGCGTTCCAATCCAAAATAAAATCCTCCCATCACTTCTTCCCTCCAATCGAGTGAGCCCTCCAGTGACGTAGCACGCGGGGGAGCCCTTCCCGATCAACGGGGAGCAATGGAGGGGAGGGGTTGTGGCTTTTCAAATTGGAATGCCCCTCGTGGTTCTTCCTCACTTTGCGTTCCTGCGCAAGGACTGGATTGCTGCGATGTGTTACTTGCAGGCTGCAGTACCTGTTCCAGTTCAACTCTCCACCACATAACCAATGTAAAGACGGAGAGAGTTCTCTCTAGGCTACATTATGCAACCTAACCATTGATATAGTTAGACAGTGAAGATGCATGTTAGCTAGATATGCCTACATGTTAATTCCCCATGCCAAAATCCTTATCTTTTCTATGACCATAAAACCATTTTAAATCGATGTTTTTATCTACTATTAATTGATGTTATGTTATTTTCAATAAATTTGCCAAGCTTTTCCGACGTGTAGCCACTTATTTGTATGCACAATTTAATAATCATATTAAATAATTATCACAATCATAATAATAGTTACTATAATGATTTGTGTAGCACCTTTTGAACGGGGTGCATCCCAAAGTGATTTGCATAAACAAGTAAAGATAATTAATAAAATCAGTAACAATAAAATATGGTAAAACAGATCAATAAACCAACTAATGATACATAAGTGTGAAGTGTAACAGCGTGTAAAAGTACATATGTGTGGAGACAGGTAAAATGATGAAGCAAAAAATAAAAATCAATATCGATATCAGAAGAATTATCCCGAAATTATGCTGCGATACATATAAGCAATTATACCGGTATGTTTAAATGGCGATTTAAAAACAATACGTGCTCAACAGAAGATTCTATTTCATGCTGTGTGGATTATTGAAGCTAAGGGTAGCATAATTGTTACATTTCAAGATTCAAAAAATGTAGGTTATTCTTAACAAAATGCATGGCTACGGCAGCTATGCCTCCACCAGCTTATGAGAGCTTATGGTTAAAACTTCATGGCCAAAACGTATATATTTTTTTGGACTACCAATTAACTTGATAAGAGGCTATTGAGTGTTGGGCATTTCCTTTGAATCTGTAAGAATTAAATAACAACCACCACCAACAACATAGCATTTTAGCGAATGGATTGTATAATCAATCGGTAACAGAGGTATTTGAACTTGGTAAATTTTGTTTTTAAATTTGCTAGTTCTTTGGTAGCAAGAGCATTCAAATACAGTTTAACACGTACTAACTGGCAAATACAGTTTAACAAGCGAGCAAGCATCGCCGTGCATTCTGGGCAATATGAACGCTTGGAAGCATGATTTTTGTTGGCTCTGTTGGAGGGAGTGAAACCGAGGGCTTGAGCAAATGAAAATTCGCGCCTCCCTCAACAAATCTGGAATGGAATCTCCCTCATAGTGGCAGCCATCTTACATACGGGACTTTTTGGGTATTCCCCCCTTGATTGAAGGGAAGTGAGCACGAAGAAGCAAGCATTTTTTCGGATTGGAACGCAGCCATGGTCTCACTTTTTTCAGTTCGACCGTAACACATGCTATCTGTCATGCTTTTATAGTATACGGTTTCTGCCCCTAAGAGATCTCTAAGGCATTTTTTACATTGGAGCGGCTCAGCTTCCTTCAGCTGCACACGTTAACTGTTATAATTTTCTTGGTACTTCTTATGCTATGCAGAGTAATTCTAGATTGGCTACCATGTCGTGCCACTTGTCGAACCACTTCAACTTACTGAACTACTGCTGTCCTATTCAGCTGTGATTGTTGTCTAGATTTTAACACATTTGTCACATATTGTCACACTTTAAAGTGTACTGCCCCTACAAGATCTGTACAGCATATTATAAATTGGAGCCGCTCGGCGTTAGCGTTGAGTGTTATTTGTAATTTTCTTAGTACTGCTTACGCAATCCATTGCCAGGTCTTTACTGCCGCAATCACGTGTTAGACTGTCATTATTCTCCGTTAACTAATTAAACTTTCAAAAGCTGCCTCGATCTTGCTACTTGCTACATAAGATCTCACCATATTTGTATGTCCAGAGCTGTGAATAAGAAGCTGGGTTTCCATTTGTGTTTTTGAGCATGTAACATGTATTGGGCTGGGCCCAAATCACTATGGACAAGGAGATCATGTCTGCTTTCATTGATATATTGTGTGTAACATGTGGACCAAAACAATTTTGTGCTATTAAAGCTGTCCTGAATTGGCCTGTACAATTGCGAACAAGCTGGTACAAATAAGAAACCTGTTTAAGTTTCAAAAGCTGACAAGGAAACCTGTTTAAGAAATTTAAGATGGACCGGGAATTGCAAATAAAAAGCTGCAAATAAGAAACCAGCCTCGTAAGCTAACTTAACTTTCCTCATAATTATGAGATCTTTTCTCATAATTACAAGATATTTTTTTTCTTTTTGAACACAATGCACTTCTGTACTTAATAAAGTAAAAATGTACATTCAAATTCATTACAAATGAGATTATCTACAGGAAACAGTTGCTATTTTAATTACAGATATAGTACCTTCACAATTTAAAGGACAGATGAATGAATTTACAAAGGATCATTATCAAGTTAATTGTAAATGAATACATAAATTATAAACACATGTTTATTCTGAGGAACTGGGGCAACAGTGTCTAACTCTTTTTTCTTCAAATTTTTACTTCCAAAATGATCTGTGATGTGTAAAACGCCTTTCCTAATGGGATACAGTAGGCAAGGTAGACTGGTCTGATGTATACTAGAAATATTTTCCAAATCAGCATGTCATTCAGGTATCTTTGGAGTACTGGAAATTTCATCTCGTTCGCACACTATTTACTACATACCACATCAAAATCAGTATGTACTTACGTATGCTGCCCTTGTGCTGCGACTGTACAGCAGCCATTGTAGAAGTGACCACAAAACTGTATGAGGGGCCCTCACAAGAAGACGTTTTTCTGCAATTCGGTAACCAAACTTGGTGAGTATTGAATGGAATTATACAATAAAGAGGTTAGTGAATCAAATGACACCTTGTATGGTGAATTTCTTGGTATTTAAAAGCACTATTTTGAGTTTGTAAAGATAGATTTCTAGACTGTCTGAAGATAGTGTAGGACACTGTCAGAGACCCTGTTTACGCTTAGTTTTAAAATGCGTTTCAGTGATCCGAACACAAGTAAACCATCGAGACACGTCAATGTTCACACCTGTGTCTATCATGTGTTTCCAAGGTGTCCAGCTGTCAACTTGCGTTCAGATTTCGTTACTGCCTACATCACTTCCGCTAGAAGGTCAAAGGGCCCTGCACACAGTAACTACATCAGTTTGTCACCAGACAAGTGCCAGATATGTTTCCGATGGGCTAGCTAAGTAAAAAATGTTCCGACGCAGTGTCGGAGTTTGATGCCAACCCCATGCCCCGAGCGGATGAGCTGATCGAACGGCTGGGCGAGTCGAGGTTCATAACCACGCTTGATTTAACCAAGGGTTATTGGCAGGTTCCCCTCGCTCCCGCAGACTGTGAGAAGACGGTGTTCGCCAGTCCGGTTGGACAGTACCAGTACCGGGTACTTCCGTTTGGGCTTCATGGGGCTCCCACTACATTCCAGCGCCTGATGGATGTGATACTCTGGCCTCACCACTGCTATGCGGCCGCCTACATTAAAAACGTGGTCATCCACTCCCGTTCCTGGTCCAAGCACCTCTCCCAGGTCAGTGCGGTGTTGGGGGCCCTTCATCGTGCAGGTCTAACAGCTAACCCCGCCAAGTGCTGCAAAGAGCAGAGCGAAGCACAGTACCTGGCATACAACATCGGGCGGTGTCTGCTCAAACCCCAGGAACGGAAGGTGAAGGCGGTAAGGGATTGGCCGCAGCCCTGCACCAAGACCCAGGTACATGCTTTTCTCGGTTTAGCTGGATATTACCGTCGTTTCATCCCTCATTTCTCCACAGTAGCTGCACCCCTAACAAACCTGACCAAGAAGGGGTCGCCTGAGAAGGTGCTGTGGGGCCGAACCGAGGAGACTTCCTTCCACGACTTGAAGGCAGCGTTGTGTTCCAATCCTGACCTCTACACGCCTGACTTTGACCATCCCTTTGTGGTCCAAACGGATGCCTCAGAGGCCGGGTTAGGAGCTGTCCTGTCCCAGATGTACAGTGATGAGGAACACCCGGTACTCTTTCTGAGCCGTAAGTTGCGCCCCAGTGAGTCCAGGTATGCTGCCGTTGAGCGGGAGGCCCTAGCCATCAAATGGGCAGTTAGCTCACTGCAGTACTACCTCCTCGGGCGTCAATTCACACTGGTGACTGATCATGCTCCCTTACAGTGGATGGCACAGGAATCCACTGTAAAAACACTAACGCTCGTGTCACTCGGGAACATGCCATGGGAACGCGGATGGCTTGTCTTGGCTGCATGCCCTCTGGGCCACCGCGTCCTGTTCCAGTGGCTAAGGGGGGGGGGGGGGTGGCGGGGCAAGAGTAGTTGCCCCCACCCAGCACTGCCTGCAACAATCATCTCAAACTGCCACTGGGAAAGCACGGTCAGCACGCAGGACAGCGCTGGGCGTGCGGCCGAAGCCTCAGAACCCTGGAGAGTGGAGCTGGGCTGCTGACAACCACCAACAAGGCACACTTGCAGCCCATCCTCAATCAGCCCAGTTGCCACTACTCCAGGGTGATTGCGGGACTACAAAAGTCGCCGTGGTCCCATGCTCGGGGAGATGGTCAGTCTCCGCTCTCGGGGCGTACTAACTGGCTGTGTTTTTGCTTTCCACAGACTCTGGCTAACTGAGACGAGGACGAGTGTAGCAGAGGGGATTGCCTGCCGACCGCCCCATCTCCACTGTTTGTGTTTAACTGCTAGTTTATATTTATCCATTCGTTGCGGCTGTGTTCGCCACTGGCTGTATTACTTGTTGTTTTCTTATTAAAGCAGGCTGCGTGCCTGGCGAACTGAATCGCTGTAGTGCTGTTGCTTCATTGTGCCATCCCACCTTACTGATCCTCCCCGTTCAGCATCACAATATTCAAATGCAACAGATTCAAGGGAACATATTGTTGATCATTTAAAAATCAATAAAAGTCATCTGCATATGATGCAAGATTTGAATTGCAGCCTGTTTGAATTGTCAACATATAATGTCGGGCTACCATATGGATTTGTCGGAATAATGAGGCAGGCAGCACACATGTATTTCTGTTTAAATCAAGCTCTTACAACCAGATTTTTTTATGTCACTTTAAACATTAAAAACATGCAAATGAATAAAGTGAAAAATTACATAAATTCAGCACTGCCTGCAATGAAATAACTGACATTTCTTCTTCAATAGGATAGGGCTTCTTCTTTATTTCTCTTTAAACATAAAACCTAATAAATAAATCTAAACAAGAATAAATAACAAATGAAATAATTTAAGAATTATTTTTTGATGAAAATAACAACAGTAAGCCTGAAAATTTTAAATAAATTCACTTAAATTGTTTTTAGCACTTTGGCTTTGGTTTCTAATTCATCAATTTTTCTTTTGTCTTTAAGGTGCACGTGTTTAGTCTCCAAAATGTCTGCACAGTTTGAAGGGCTTCATTGCCTCATTGCTGAGCATAACCTGGTAAATTACACAGACAGGCTTTGGGGGGAATCCACCGTTTGATAGAAAACCAAACTTAACATAGGTCGGGTCATAATTTTGAGTAAATGCTCTATAATTTTGTCTCTGGCTCCTCATTTGTATCAGTAATTTTGGTGGATGTTTTAAAGATTGAATCTAGACTTACTTGTTTAGAACAAGCCATGACAGACAAGGATGAAGCTCAAAGTAGCTAGCTAGTAGGTGACACTCGGGACGTCAGGAGAAGATGCAGCTGAGTAGGGTGAGAATGAGAGAAGGTGCACGATGTTGGTGCGTGGAACATTCAATGAGCCAGATTACTAATGATATGTAATAAGAAATATAAGAATAATATGTATTATGTAATAAGAAATAGGCTTTCCCATGTGGTCCTTTTATATAAACTATTTATTAATTTAATTCACAGAAAATGTGCAAATTGTGATATGTATTGTTATCGGGATAAGAAATGATCTAAATCAGGATATGAGATTTTGGTCATTTCGCACAGCCCTACCTTTAGCTTGGGTATGGAATTTTCTTTCAACCATTTTCACCGCAGAGCTCAACAGCTCATTTGCGTCTGCCACAGTAGTATGGTTGATATTGGTAGCAATGGCTTTGCTTATTAGCTAACATACAATGCTGAGCAAATTACGGATATTGGATCTTGAAAATATAGAGTTATAAAATATAGAGTTGCGTCTCTTGCACCGGAGAGATTCAGTTAATTAGTATTAACTGTATTAGTATTTGAGAGCAGCCGCCACTCTTATCGCATTCCATGATTCTAGCAACACGCAAATAAACTTTCCCAAAAAAGTAACCAAACAAGTAGGCGACAAACTTGGCAAATGACATGATGGTGTGAACCAATGAACGTTCAGGACTACGTTTACCATAACAATAGAAGAAGAAAAGCAAGCAGGACTATGCACCATAGAAAGACAGAATACCAGTCTCAGTCATAAATCAAGCATTATTTCAGTTACCTTTTTTATCAATATTGTTTAGTATTGAAAACTGACATCAGAGCTAATGTGACCGGGAGATCTTAAGCTGCATAACTGTATCAGAAGACGAACCCATATGATACGCGATCGCTTGGTTTGATAGTACAATATAATGCTGAGTTGATGACATTTTCTCCCTTGTCAGTTCTTGGAGGACCAGCTTGCCTCGATATTTCATTAGATTTGTCATACTTACAAGTTATTTTCAGTTTCAACAAAAAGGGAGATGATACATAAACACTTCAGGAATTCGAATCCACCATTATCTCATTTTTGACAAAATACTTCCCGCCCACGGTTTTTGTGCTCCTGTAAAATTGACGTGGCCAAAATGTGGAGGGTTTTCTTGCGTCAGGTCACATTTTTCCACACCAGTTAACATCCCCAGACTCCAACATGAACTCAATACTCACCCTGATCCCTCTTTTGTTTCATACCTCCTGACTGGTCTTTCGAACGGTTTCTCCCCCGGCTTAGTCTCACTACCTGCCCATTCTGTTATCTGTAATAACCTTCAGTCTGCCGATGCCCAACGCACCATAGTGGATTCTTTGTTAGCCAAAGAAGTCGAATCTGGGTTTATGATCGGCCCTTTTGATTGCCCCCCTTTTTCAGTGTTTCGGGTCAGTCCCATAGGCATCGCTACCTGGAAATATTCCAGGAAGAAAAGACTCATAATTGACCTGTCCGCTCCGCATGATTGTGCTATCCTGAGCATCAAGAGCCTGATCTCTTCCGAAGAGTTTTCGTTGTCCTACTCCACGATTGATGGCGCGATAAAACTAATTAAACATGCTGGTAGGGGTTCGTGGCTAGCTAAAGCAGACATCACATCAGCTTTCAAAATTATGCCTCTAAAACCCGGTTATTGGCACTTGTTCGGCGTTCGGTGGCATGAAAAGTTTTATTTTTCTGTGAGCCTTGTATTCGGGTGTAGGAGTAGCCCAAAAATTTTTGACATCATGTCTGAAGCCTCGTGCTGGATTTTGCTAAATCGCAGTAAAATCCCATTCATCCTCCATCTGCTGGACAATTTTCTGACTATTATGCCCCCTTCATTCCCCCCGGCGTACGGCCTCGCCTCCCTAAGACAGGTCTTTCATGACCTTGGCGTGCTGTTGGCTGAGGAAGAGAACTCTCGGCCCCTCCACCTCGCTGAGTTCCTGGGCATTTTTTTGGACACTGCAGAGTTCCGGGCCTCCCTTCCTAGAGATAAACAGGACCGCTTTTCCGCACTGTTAACCGGTTACATTGCTGAACTGCGCTGCTCTAAACGAGACCTGCTGTCCCTGCTGGGTCACTTAAACTCCCCCATGGCAGGTCGTTCGTGTCCTATTTCCTATTTGTCCTATATCATTCGCTTCATCCGATCTGTCCTTGCTCGACCTTGTCCAGCTGGACGCCTATTGCCTGGGAGAACTGAGGTTGTGGCATCTCCTCCTGCAACACTGGAATGGGGTCTCTTTTTTATGACGATGAGATAGCATCCCCCACTGACCTGCAATTGTACACCGATGCTGGCCCTTCGGTGGGCTTCGGCGCCTACTACCAGGGCCGCTGGTATTCAGGGACTTGGCAGGTAGAGTTGTCCTCCCTGCCTCCATCCGACGCTTCCTCCGCCCTGTTCGAACTATACCCAGTGGTCGCAGCCGCAGTCATCTGGGGGGCAGAATGGAAGCAGAAAACCGTTCCTGGTCACCGTAACAAAATTGCTGACAGTCTCTCTCGTTTCCAATTACAGAAATTCTTCAGATTTACTCCAGGCGCAGTCAAGACCCCAGTTCCAGTTCCTCCTTATTCTCAGTTAACGTTCCCATGACTCATCCCCTCCGTCACCTGCACCTACGCTCCCTCGACTCAATTTTGCTCGCCCTACCCCCCATACCCTCCAGTCTTACCACACAGCTTGGAAATGTCATCAGTCACTCCATGACCCACCACAACCTCCCTTTTCCGTCTTTCGACCTACTCTTGTACTCCTCATTCATTACCTATGCAAATTCACGGCTTCGCACTAAACCATAAACCATTAAAGTATACCTAAGCGGCATTCAATTTTTCAATAAACTCATACTTGGTTCTGAATGCCCACTCATTCACAACACCCAGATCCAACTCCTTCTGAAGGACTTCCAGAAACTAGACCCAGGCGTTCAAACTATTAGACATCCAATAACGTTGCCCATCCTCACTCGTTGTATTCACCTCCGCCGTTCCAGTTATTTCAACCCCCACGTAGACATTACCTTGACAGCTGTTTTTTCCCTCGCTTTTTTTGGCTTCCTCCGCTGCTCCGAATATATCGCTCCATCATCCGTTTTCGATCCTCATGTTCACCCTTGCCTATCAGATTTAACCATAGTCAACCACGAAATAATTCAATTTTTTCTCAAACACAGGAAGACAGACCAAACCAGTAAAGGATGTCTCATTCATTACTTCAGATTAGCATTCCCAGTCAGCCCGTACAAATTCCTCTCATCATACATACAATACCATTCGAGTCTCTCACATTCCTCTAATTCACCACTATTCATAGATGAATCTGGCAGAATTATCACACGTCACTGGTTTCAGAAACATCTGAAAAACATTTTGTCTGTCTGTGGTTTTCCCCCTAACAAATTTTCTTCCCATTCTTTTAGAATCAGAACAGCCACCACTGCTGCACAAAACAGACTTTCAGACCACTTAATTAAACGCCTGGGTCGATGGTTTTCTTCCAGTTAAACTTATCAGGTTGCACACATCAGAAATCTGCACCGCCCACTTTGCACTGGTAAGTTAAGCCCTTATTTTGCAGTCCTGGGCTGGCAGTCTTTTGTGGGGTGCTCTTGTCCTCGAGAACAGCTCACCGCTCCCCTTAGGACTCCAAGCCCAAACCAGTTCATAACCATCCTCAATAAATATTTCCAAACCATTCTGTTGTCCTAAGCATCATCATTACTTACAGTCATAACTGAAATAAATCATAATTGTTTGGAAGAGTCAGCTGTGGTACAGTTTCCAAACAGTCTTAATTGTTTTGAAGCTCAAATTGTTTCAAATGCAACAAAATGGTTCAACAGCTGGGGGGTATTTCAGAAAGTTGGTTTACAAACCCTGAACTTAAACCTGAACTCTAGGTTGAACAAACCTGAGGTAACATACCCAGAGTTTCCTGTTCCGGAACAGTCAATTAGAATAAGTTCAAATAACTCTAAATTGATTCTTATTGAAGTGCGTTCATGGTGAAAGTAAGAATTCATCATCAATGGCGCGCAGATAACAGGATGCACCATGGCAACGATTCAAAAAATCCCAGAGCTTTGTGCTCGTATTCGGTTATTCTGCGTTTTTACTCCAGAAATAGTAATGTCTTGTGGACTATGACTTTATCTTTCGTTAAAAAGTAACAAGGCAGCAGCAGCGAAAGAGTGTGAGTAAGCGTGGGAAAAAGTACAGAGTGCATATATTTTGTTTGATATAGGGGTTATGGCAAATAATTAGTTAGGATTCATATGTCAAACTTACCAGAATGTTGTCTGGTTTGATGTCCTGATGTATCACGTTCTTTGAATGAATGTATTCCACGGCAAGTGACAAATCAATGGCAATACACTGTCTGTCCTCATCCACAAGCTAAACAGCAAAATCAGGAGTAATGCATACAAAGGGTGTAATAAAAATAAACATATCAAGAACATACACACAACATGCTCTAAATGGGAATTTTAGTATGTAAATGGCAGGCTAAGAAGTTATATTTCAAGTCTCAGATGCCCTCAGGACTTTGGGAAGCTGATCCAGGGCCAAGAAGGATGTCTCACAGTGAAACAGTGAAAACTGATACTGTTTGCAGATGATGGCTCCACAAAGAAGCATGTACACATTTAAACTTATAGGGCCGAAGACTGAAGTGCCTTGGGGCACACAGCTTGTAATGTTTGCTCTGTCAGGAGTGATCACCCTGAGAGACAAAACAATTCCTGTGAAGAAGTAATACCTTCATATCACAGTTTCTATCATGATGCACCTTTGAAAGTGTTGCTCCATGAATATACTCGTGCACTAACAGGACGTAATCCCCAGTTTTGGATGCAGCCATAAAATGGACTATATTTGGATGTATGAGTCATCTTGTTGTGGTGAAGCAGTGGGTGGTGGAATAAACAGAAAAGGGACAGGTCAGCAAAATGAGTATTTATTCATTTTTTTTATTTAGGATTTATTTAGTGATAGCAGTAACAGAATTATTTCTAGAGCTTGTGAACACAGCAAAGGCATATCGTCCAGAAGTGGTAATTGTAGCAGTACAAACAATATCACACATACAAGGAGGCCTGTCTTGATAATTATGTTATCGACTAATCGAAGATATGGACATGACCTCGATAACAGTTGCCAGGCAGATGCCTCGCAAAACACCTCAGTCAGACACATTTTGTGGTTACAATAATGGGGTTATCAGATTGCACAGATTGCCAGATTGTCTATTTCTCGGTAACTTTTGAAAAATATAAGGGAAAAAAAGCGAATCGAATTATATTTACATAAAAACACGACTGTCTACACAGCCGCCAACTTTGTTTATTTTTGTACGCCGAACGGGCACAGGTATAGATGCTCAAAATGGCCTATTCCACTTGTGTAGGCTATGGCGTAGGATCTGCGTAAATTCAATGCAGAACCATAAATCGGCGCAGCTCCTCCTCACACACAGAGCGGACAGCGAAAGGTGAAGATGACATGTTACTCGAGGCTGCTAGGTGTTTCAATAGGTGTTTTGGCCTGCATACAAGAGTTTTCCTTCAATATTAATATAACTCTACTACTGACATTCCTTGTCTACTCCTTCCTTTCCCCTTAAGTAGTCTGCGATCTATCCCCAAAAGCATTGAATAATCCTTCTACACAGCACAGAGAACAGGCCAAAATCCCATACAGCATTTCTAGTTATGCAGTTGTTAGAATTATGTAAACTTACATGATGGTCCAGCAATGGAAAAATTAGAGGTTTGACCTTCTTTCCTATTTGGTATCCATCTGTAAGTATTCCATCAGGCAATTAACAGGGTAATTACATAAGCACATATTAAAGGAAAATTTCTACTTCTAACAAGGACATACATTCCCCCAAATGTTGCAAGGTAATTAGAAAAAAAAAACCTAATAAATGGTTATGGTAATGCCTATTCAAGATTGTGCATGTCTGTATGTGCATGTCATTACAATGTCATGACAATACAATTGTGGTAAAATTGAAAAAACTTGCCAATATTTTTTCGTTATCATCTATAAAATCACACTCACAAGACCCTTTGTTCAATAAACACACAATATTTACCTTTTTCCTTGGCTGACTAGACTTTCAATTAATTGAGCCTGAGACCTGTTTCTGGATGCACTCTTCCCTAGCAGCTCCTCATTGACAGTATAACTCTCGCTGATCTGCTCAAGTGTGCACAGTCTATTCATCAACACTCTCATAATGAACTGTAGATCTTTAAGACATCCAATGACTTTGCAAAGTGAAGGCTTAAGAACTGCCACGCATGTAAATACATATAGAATGGGAAACAGCAATACAGAAAGTCACAACCAAGTATTATTCTTTTTAATATAACACTCACCATGGAAAAGCCAAGACCAAAAAAAAAAAATTTGTAGAAATAGTGGCACATAAGTAGCTAAGTGCATGTTTATATTTCTATAGATGAGTAAACTATACCTTCATCTGAAGCATCCTGTTGAAAGACAGAATTGAGAAAAATATTTAGTCAGGAACATTCGTATCCTTTATTCAGGTAGATCTTATACAGATGCAGATTATGGACAGTTTATTTATGTATATCACCTTTTGATTCTCTTCTAACTCATTTGTTACTATAGATATAATATCATCTAGCAATACAGAGAAAAAAGAAAATGACTTAATGTAAAGACAGAAAATATGTATTGAATCACCACACCACAATTACACTTAAAAAAAAAAATGTACTGGACCTCCAATGGCTCAGAAGGTAAAGGGACACAAACATGGTAATAACATGTGTGTTCGCCTTTGCCTTGGGCATAATGCAATTCATTAGGATGTGAATCTTTTATTTTTGTTTCCTAAACAAAAAATGTATTGGGAATTGTCTTCAAATTCTTATCCTCTCCCATTATGAAATTATGTTTTATTCTGTTGCCAGACAAAAAATACCAGATAAAAACACCCCTCCCTCTTACTCACATCAACATTTTTACCTGTTTGCCATCTTCCCACATAAAATGTTCTTTTCCAAATGCTCTTTATGCAGCTTAATGTGGGGTGCATCTCATTAAACTCTTCCTTGGTCATCAAGGTACCATCAGAGTTGCAAAGATGAAAAGATATGTCTGGTTCATCCTTCCAATCCAAAAGTTTCTTTGCTTGTTCATTGATCTCATTGTAGCCATCATTTTTGGACATACCTTTTGAAGGCATTTCATCTATGATAGTATTTATGTATTTCCCATGGCTTCTTGAAGTTCTGTCTCGCCATTCCATTGGCTGAATTCTGACCTATGAAAGGGATCCAGCTCTGAGAAAAACATAAGACTTGGTGCTGCTTGTCAATTCTTTTAAAAATATTATTACATCAGCATATCTGTTGATGATTGGAATGAAACACATCATGTGTATGCTTTTATCTATCTTTATCATCAAAAATGTTGGAGGATAAACACCATGAAGTAACTCCCATGAATTCCGATTGCTTGTACTTTTGGAAAATTTAGCAATTCATGATGGAAACACTTCTGACTGTTTTTCATGATTTCACTTGCAAGCTGAAAAGCAAATGTTTACCTTCACACTTCCTGCTTGGGTAACAGTTTTCTCTTCCTTTCTTGCAAAGGGATATTGTTTCTTCACCCTTTTCACGAAAGCTTCAGCATCTACAAATTAGAATTGAATGTCTCAAAAATTGCATTAAATGCATTGAAATACAATAGCAACAAAATACAGTACAAAAAAATTGAACGTAGTTACTAGCACAAGTACAAACAGAGGTTTAGGGGTGTACAAGTGGGCAGAAGAATAAAGAATAGTGATAACAACAATAGTATCGCAGCACAAGGCAGTCCAACTAATTAACGTGAACAAATTCAGTTCTTTGTGATTTGATTTTTTTTTTAATACATCTCACCTTTGAAAGTCTCATTTTCATCCTTCGTACATAATTGTTCCTCCGGCTGCTTCTCCTCTAAAAGCTTTTTTATTTCTTTATCGAAGGTTTCTTCTGTTATTGTACCTTTGGATGAACAAACCAAAAGTTGTAAGAATATAGCAGTGTCCCATACAAGTCCTCAAGGACCCCTTGAACAGCAAAACATGGCAGCAAAGCATGATGAAGATCAGGTCCCTTAAAACTGGCTTACGAAACACTTTTCAATTCAGAGACACATATTCTGTCAAACAATCAAAATTCAAGTAAAGGGAGATGATATGGTCTGACTTTAAAAATGTCAACACTGTAACAACAGAAGTTGATTGTGTAAACTTAAAAGAGCAATAATATCTTAAAACACACTTTTGATATGCTGTTTTGTGATGCATTGTCTGTTATAAAAATAAAATACAGATAGTCATAATCTAAATGTTTGAGCACATCTGTGAAATTGTTGATACTTTAGGCTCTGACTCCATCCCACAGTGTTTTTTCCCTTTCTTTTGTTATTCTTCCCAGTGGCTGGGTCTTTAGCAGGGCATGCCATTTTATGCAAAGTTCAGTTTAGAAATTTTTCTGAATCTAAAACAGTTGTTCCTAAGCCCACTCACTTGCTTTCCCTTGTTTTTGTAACTTTATGAAGTGCAAACGAAACAGCTTGATATTCAGGCTGAATGGCCATCTTACCCACAGCTCAGCCTTAAGCCACAGTCTGATGGATCTTGATGGTACGTTTTACAGCTAGCAAACTGTCGGGAATTAACTCGTCAATAGTCTTGTCACTAACCCAGTGGTAGGTAATATTTGAGATTTTTTAGATCAGCATCTCATAAAGCACTTTTGGCATGGGAAGCTGACCTTCTCGCCGAACATAGAGATCTGCCTCTCTTTTTATGGTCCACTAATGCCATCAGGGGCACCTTTTCTATTGGGACCCTTTTCCAAGGTCACGAGGACAAGGTCACATGCTCTAAACCCTGTCATGAATGCCACAGTACTGAGAAGATAAAAGTTTTTTCTGTCCCTATGTTGTTTCAGTGGCCCATCACTAATTATGTGCAAAGAGGTGACTTCTGGGAATGTTTCCCTGAGTTCTTTCAAGAAGGGCTCAAGGTGAGCCCACACTGCCTGCTCATCATGGCGGAGGCTATTGAACATTTTTGCCTTGGATTGTGTATAGCACAACTGTATGAGTTGTTGCCTGCTTTCTAATGCCTCCAAAATGTCAGGCCTGTATCTCTGTGTTAATTTTGAAAGCATGATTATCTGAAAAGTCAATATGGCCAAAGTTTCTAGTTTGAATGATTGAATATCTTAACCAAATCTTTGTTAGTATGGAGAACTGCATGCAAACAAAGATGAATAACTGATATTTTACCAGGAAAGTTTGCTCTGCTGTTTTACTGTAGGTAGAATGGCTGTCAATGTAGCAGCAGCTAAACAGAGGCTCATCTCAATGTAAGAGGTAGGTAGCTCATGTTTTTGGTTGTGATAGAGGTTAAGTAGATATTTTGGGGGGAAATAATGTAGCCAAATAAGAATTTAGATTCTCTACAAGATCATTACACAACTAGCAAATGAGAAATTCAGAATAGCTGGAAAAATTCCCCGCACTGGCCGATTCATAGCCCATTCACAAGATTCAGGGTATTTTGAAAGGTTTTGAAAATGATTATTGGGGACAGATGGACTAAACAATAAACAATAAAGATGCCAGACACAGTTACTGGAATAGAGCCTTTAAATCCTGAGGTAGCATTTCAATTATGTCTTATAAATTTTAACCTGTGATGGAGTAGGGTGAGAATTAAACTGAAACAAATAGTACTTTTTAAAACCTTCGGTAGTCTATTTTAGCATGTTTGGGCCAATAGAGAATCAGGTATGCATGGGATATTTGAAACAAAGTCATTTTTTGCCTTTTAGAAGGGAAGAAAGATAGTACTTTTCCATTATAAGGAGGTATGCTTGTGAACATAAAACTGGCCAAAAAAGGAGAGCCAATGCTTCCCTTTAAGTTATTGTGTTAGTATATTACGTGAATAAGAGTGAATAACCAGCACATGGAAAACTGGCAATATCTTAATGTGAATTGGTTTGGTTGTGTGTCAGAGCACTACTTATTACACCAGCTACCTCTTACACCAGCAATTTTCATTTACAGGCCATGGGCCAGATCTGGCAAGCGTTTCAATTGCCCCCATAGTTTCGCAGCCTTAGTTGTGAAACTAGCCTGTATAAATTTGGTGATTCCATGTAATTCCGCAACAGAGCGATAATAAGCAGCGCATTCTACACACGAACTGAATAAACTTTTATTTTGTCAGTGAAAATAAAATTGTTATGGCAACAGACAACAATGGCTTTGGCAGAACAATTGGAGGGAAATTGAAAAATTTGCTAGCAAGAGTTTACTGCAGCTAATAGCAATGACATCCATAAAGTTGACAGTGGAAACAGGCACTTTAACCAGGACACAGGATTTTCTTTTCATTATACAAACAGGTTTAATTTGTATGCAAACAGTTGGGGTGGGCAAGGCAGCAAACAAAAAGCAGCACTTCGAGACCAAACACATGGGTTTCAATGCCAACTTCCCATCCAAGTCTGGGGTACATATAGGTAAAATTGAGACTCTGTTAACCTCTTACAACCGATCTGTCCTTACTGTCCACAAAACCTCATCTGTGCAACCGATATATGTTCAGTGAATTGCATAATCATGACCCCAAAACAAAAAACCCAGTCACAGAACTTATCAGACAAATACCATTGTCAGATAATAGCATTATCAGATGAGTTCAAGTCCTTGGTGATGACTGCTTCACACCACTCATGGATAGTCTACATAAGGCAGAAAGCATGTCCCTTGCCATTGATAAGTCTTGTGATACAACTGATGTTGCCCAGCTCCTGTTCTTTGAGTGGTTCTTTGATGGCAAAACTTTCCATGAAGAACTTTTGTGCCTAACGCATTTAAAAAGACACAAAACTGGGGAGATTCTGTTTCAGGAGCTGACCACTTTCTTTGAAAAAATTAATAATAATTTATCAAGCCAACAATAATCCCTGTGCATTGCATTATACACTATTCTGTACTGTGCGCAAAACTGTGTGGTGACATGAAAACGACCATGGAGGCAAACACAAGTCTTGTAAATTTAATCCGTGCAAAGTCAAGTCTCCAGCATAGGTTGCTTAGGGGAATCCTTGAGGAAAGTCAGCCACCCATTTAGATGTACTCTTGCTCATAATGACATTTGATGGCTCAGCAAAGGAAGGGTGTTCAAAAGAATGTGTTCGATCATAGCAGAGATTTTTGGAGATGCAGAGGAACACTCAGGCTCAAGAATTCCTTCACTTCATTTGTGAAAATTCAGTAATGGCAAAGATGTTTTTCTAGCTGATACAACTGCCCACCTCAATGACCTCAACATGCAGCTCCAAGTCCAAAACCACACCATTTTTTACATGACACTATTTCAATGTTTCACAGCAAACTGGCCATCTTTCATCAAGACCTGAGCACAGCACACTGAGTGCATGGTTCTGTTGTGGATGCTGTGATGCACACCTTCATACAACAACTGGTGTCCAACAATTGGTGTCCAATACAGCTCTGGAACTAGCAGATCTTTGAATGGTGGAAACAAACTCTGAGGTTAAATGCCTTGTGGCCACTTTGGCATGGTCTGATAGCCAGCAGTTTGAACCTGGGGTCCAGTAGTGTGGAGAGGGCCAGGAAATGGTGAGTCTCCACTGTTCCCCACCTGAGAGAGAGAAAACACGATTTCAGTTTTATCTTGCAGTGATGTCAACAACAACAAATAATCTTGATCACACAATGCATTTAAAGTAGCAAACACAATGAATCAGTACATTAAAATTGAAATGTTTAAGTGCAGAGTTTCAAAATTACATCTGGAAACCAAGCAATACCTTGTTTATAGAAACTTCTGTAAGTTTGACACCAGCTGGACAGTGGTTGGATTTTCAATGGTGCCTTGTTTTTCAACCATCTTCTGCTGGATCATTCGGATTGGGGGATCACCATAGATGACCCACTTCTCCTCCGCAAGCTTCACAGTGGCCTAATTGAAGGGCTCAAGAACACAAAGACACTGATGATCACCAGACGCCAAGGGAGGGACATCGTTGTTGAGTGTGCTGAGTGCCGCTGCCATCAGTTCACACTGCTCCAACAGCCATTGGAACATGATGAAGTTGCTGTTCCAAGGTGTCTCCACCTCTGTCAGAAACTTAATTCTGGGCCTGTTCAGCTGGCCCTGGACCTCTGCCAGCCTCTGTATGGCTGTGATGCCGGCCTTGAAGAATATTTCCTCCAGCCCTGGTGTCATGTCAATGACTCTGAACAGTTAAATTGAGGGTGTGGGCAAAACAGGGAAGATGCTTGATCTTCATCTGCTGCACAGAGGCCACTATGTTGGCTGTATTATCAGTGACAAAAACAGTTATTTTATCCTGAATACCTCAGCTGGTGATGAGCTCTGAAATTCACTGATGTGGTCAGCCATGTGGGATGGGGTAACTTTGATATTCCCAGCAACGCTGCGAAGAGGTGGAAATCCTCCATTATATAGTGGCTGATAACTGCCAGTAGGCATCCATTTTCATGGAAGTCCACATTTCAGAGCTCAGGCTGATATTGTCAGCCTGGGAGATCTTGGACATGACAAGCTCCTTTTTGGCATGGAATTCGGCTGTCACCATGGCCTTCAGAGACCATCAGCTGGAGAGGAAATAGGTGGAGTTGAGCTTGTTCACAGAAGCCCTGAAGTCCTGGTCTTCAATCACCATGAAAGGCTGCAAGTCTTTTATGATCATGTCCACCAGAGCCTCATCAAGCTCTGCTTGTTTCAAGCTTGATACGGGTGCAGCAGTAATAGCCATTCCAGAGAGAACAAACATGGAGGGCTCAAAAGAGCTCCAAAAATCCTGTATGGGCTAGGGAACAACATCATGGGTGTGAAGGGGTGTTTTCAGAGTGTGCTGACAGCAAAAGGGCACAACTTTACACAGGATGTGTATGTGATTGCTGGACTCTCAACACCACTATTGGGGCTACCAGCCATTGAAGGCCTCATCCTTATTCAGAAAATTAAGACTGTCATGCAGCAGAAAACAGACTTCACTGCAGCTTACCCCACTGTGTTCAGAGGACTGTGTTGATGTGTGAACCATACAACATTGAATGGGACAAGAATGCAATGCCATATGCACTCTCAACATCTCACTGTGTGCCTCTGCCTCTGTGAGCCAAAGTTAAAGATGAACTGGAAAGAATGGAGACCATTGGCATCATATCCAAGGTAAGCAACCCCACAGAATGGTGCGCGGGAATGGTAGTGGTCCCTAAGCTGAATGGGGCGATCCGTACCTGGACCTCACTAACTGAACAAGTGGGTCAGGAGGGAACGCCACATTCTACCAGCAGTGGATCAGTCCCTGGCACTGCTCTCCGATGCAAAAGTGTTCACTAAACTGGATGCAGGCCAGGCTTTTGGCAGATCCCACTCACAGCAGAATCAAAGCCACTCATCACTTTCATCACTCCATTTAGGAGATATTTTTTCAACCATCTCTCATTTGGCATCTTGTCGGCTCCCGAACACTTTCAATGGTGAATGACGCAACTATTGGAGGACTTTGAGGGAGTGATATGCCATGTTGGTGATATTCTCGTGTTTGGGCAAGACAAAGCAGAACATGATCAGCGACTGCACCAGGTGCTACAGAAGCTCCAGTCTGAGGGTCTCACTCTCAATGAAAAGTGTGAATTCAGCAAACAGGAGCAGCCAGTGGCCTGGAAAGGAATTGAGTTGAAAGCGTTGGCCATCACGTGCCTGTGAAAGACTGATGACATACCTCCAGGGCCTCCACTTCACTATATTCATGGATTACAAGCCCTTCATACTTCTGCTGGGGTCCAGAGGGCTCGATGACCTACCACCCAGAATCCTGAGGTTTCGCCCTCGTCTTCTGAGATTCAGCTATGACATACAGCATGTCCCAGGCAAAGATCTCATCACTTCTGACACTCTGTCCCGTGCTCCACTCAGGGGAGAACTGTCAAACACTGACCAACAGCTGGAAAAAGACGTCCAGTTCTTTGTGGATGTCATTGCGTCTTCACTGCCAGCAACTGAAACACATTTAAAAGAAATTGAGGCCCAGGCAGCAGATAAAATTTGCAGAGTGCTGAAAGAAGCGTGCATAGCCGACTGGCCAGAGAAACATGCAGTGAGGAAATATCTCATGCCCTTCTGGCGGGAAAGAGGTGACCTGATGTTGGCAGGCAATCTCCTCTTAAAAGGAGACAGGCTGGTGATCCCGAGGTCACTACAGAAAGAAATGTTCAAGAAGATCCATGAGGGCCACCAAGGCATTTCTAAATGCTGTGCCAAAGATCAACACTCTGTGTTCCCATGTTCTGTGGTTCCCAAACGTCCATGGGAGAAAATAGGCATGGACTTCTTTGAGTGGGAAAAGAAAACATATCTGCACAATCAGAGTGATCAAAGAGACTTTCTCACGTCATGGAATTCCTATGGAGGTTGTCTCCGAAAATGGACTTCAGTTTTGAGCTCATACACCAAGGTCATACTTGGTTGAGACTGAGAGAGGGATGCTGAGGAGAAACCGTTGGCATCTGTGGCCCTCTGGTCTCATCACAAGGGCAGGTAGAGTCTCTAGGGCTCCTGACAGACTGAACCTGTAGATACTTTTCTTTCCTCATCAGGATGGACTGTAAGAAAAACAAAGTGCTTGAAAGAAAAATATGTTGTTTTGCTGGTTATCGGTCTTTGTTTTAAGGCAAAATGATTTTTGATTGATGAATTGACTTACTAATTAAGGTTTTCCCATTGCAACAATGATTGTGAAAGTAATTAGTTCTGTGGGGAAATGAGGTATTGCTTGACTAAAAAGGGGAGGTGTACGAGTGGGTACTGCAGTTCCAAGGATGCTGTAGTAAAGAGAGGGGAGGGGTAAGCGAAAGAGAAGTAAAGTCCTATTGAATGAATATACACACATCTCTGACTCTCTCTACAAATACATAACAGTACAACAATGTTCTAGAAGAGATCATTTTAAGTTTTATTATTATTTGGCTGTTGGCTTGGTGACGTCATCCGTCTGCCACAACTGCTCAGCCCTCAGAAGGAAAAAAGGTCTGCTTGCAGTTAAAACAGTCTTCTGGCAACACCCTTCATTTGTATATCATTCAACAGGTAAAGGGGTCATAATGGTCAACCTTTAAGTATGTGGTTAATAAGTGCTCAGTGTAACTGTTAAAGAGTGAATGTTAGTATCGCGTTGGCTAAGTCCACATTGCTGTGAGTGACCTAGGTCCATGCCATATCATCATAATATTATTAAAATTATTAGGTTAAGGGTTCCCGTGATAAAGATGTGCGAAAAGGCTGAATGATATACAACACCTGTAGCTCTACTGTGACAGCAGCACTCAAATTGTTTAGTGCTGCTGTCCATTGAACATGCACCTTCATGTAGTAGGCACATGTTGCTTGGGGAGTTGAACTGTGGGTTAAACTCCCCAAACAAACAAGCACACCACTGATTTAATTGCCCTATCACATAGCAAGATCTAACTATTACTCTGAACATTAATATAAAACAAAAAGGTGATCTATTAACTGTATAAACCTTATGCAATATTCATCATTAATATTTCAATAATTTAAATCTGTATGAACTGAAAAGTTATTATGAAATGAAATAAGATGGAACAGCTCCATGCATTCATTGAATTTGAAACAACTATTTGCTCATTACCAGTATGTTATTGTTCAAATTGTACAGCTTTTTGAACATCTTTGTAAGGGAAATCCTTCAATTCTGGACCTGAGTGTGTAATCAGGTTAAAGGTACAGTGTACAGAGAATTACTTTTCTATGGTCTTTCAAACATAAACTTTTTACATATACCCCCTTTTTACATCTTTTATCTCTAAAAGAACCCTTGAAACAAGGAATATCAGTTTGTAAGAGCTAGAATGAATTTTAGATCTACTTTCAATTCATAAAAGGTTTGTTTACATTTATATTGTTTGTAAACATTAGAGCAAAACAGGTTTATATTTTGAGTTATGGTGCAATAATAATTGTCCATCTAGAAGTCCAAGAAAATAGGATTATATATGAGGAGACTGCAAGGATGGTGTTCTGGTGGGTGTTGTCTGACCGATTGTGGTGGGCTGTCTGGGCTTAAAAAGGCCAGGGCAAGACATGATACTATGATGTAGTGAAAAGACAACACAGCTCTGGGAGCATACCAGGATGAGTGGATCAGTGCTATTAAGGCAATAGCACTTTTTCTTTATGATTCCTTGCTGACTCCCTACCAGCACTGTCAACACAGTCTGTCCTCCTTTGGTCAGATCAAGGAGTACACTTCTGCAAACAGCCCTACAGTGACCTCAAAAGAGTTGCTATATAGCAAATATTTTTGCCCTGCGACTATTCCTTAGTAAATCTGGCCTTTAGTTCCATTGCTCTTCTACAAGCTCATCTAGAAGACAACAAAAGACAAACTTGCATATTTGTGAGAGGAGTTTTATTTGTTAATTGAGTTGGGAATTATTGAAAAGATTTTTTGTGACACAGAAGGGGAAAAAAGGCACCTCAAGCGCAATGTTTTGTAGCTCATTAGCAAATGCTTTAATGAGCAGCTTGGTAGATAGTTCATGTAACAGACAAGTGACAGATTGTTTTCCTTTAATTATATCCCCATTTTGAGCACATTACAAAGCAATTAGGAATGTGACAGGATATTCTCTCTGCATTGCCAACCATCCAGAGTGTGAAGACTGAGAGCACTGCATATTAAGCAGAGAGCACAAATAAATTACAAAATGTAGGTTTGGAAATAACTGTCTTTGGTTTATCATAAGAGTACAAAATCATTGTTAACATCATTATTTTTTATTGACTGAGGCAAGATTTCTGAGTCTGGAAAGGCTGTGTCACTCTTTCTTACAATCAGTGTTAGATGCCAAAAGTAGAATGTGCCCTGTTGCACTGCAATAGATTTCAATTTGTTTCTCATGTCACACAATTTAATTTGCTTTCTTGTTATCACAGCTAAAATAAACCTTTATCAATATGGTTATCGCAGATGCACATGACCTGTTTGAAAATTTGGTTCACTGATAGCCTATTTAAGAAAATAGTTTTAACAAATTTGTAAGCTAGATAAAGTAAATTCTTGCCTTTAGGCAAGGGTATTAGAACATAGTGCAATGCTTACTGAATGTTTCCTCTGATCAAAGTGGTTCTAGCTCCATGTTATTTTTTTTCATTTATAGCATTGTTAGGAGTAGGCACACAAAAGAGAAGTTTTATATATTTCTTTGATTTAGCAATGTCTGTGGTGTGTGTTGTCCCTTTTTCTTTTTTCCTTTTTTGTTTTTCCCTCAGTCAATCTCACTGAGAAGAGAAGAGGGTTGAAAGCAAAAGGCAAAAGTTTTGGATGAAGTGGGGGACTGTTCTGGAGGTGAGAAGTGGAATATTCAGACTAAAAGGACATTGGAGGAAAGTACCAGAAATTTGTAGGGTTTAGGTTTAATTGCTCTCTTTGGGAAGGTTGGCTAAAGTGGCTCACTGTTTACTTTCATGCCTTTCAAGTAGTGGAGAAACCAGATCAGGTTATCTCACCAGATTCACTGATTCCATTGCCAGGCTTTGTTGGACCAGATTTGAATTAACTTTGTTGGGCCTATGCCCTACATAAAACATGGGAGTATTTATTACTTTTCAAAGATGTATCTACTCATTTTCCATTTGGGATTCTATTAATGAACAGAACGGTGCTTGGTGGATTATACCTTTTTTGTCCTGCAGTAACCAACTCTATGCAGTGGATGGCTCTGTGAAAAGAACAAGCGAGCGTTTCCTCCAGTCTTTTGAAATTAGTTTTTGTTTACCACTCTTAATGCAAGTTGTTTTCAAATATGTCCACTGGGCATGAAAGAATAGGCCATACACTAAATACCGAAAATATCAAAAATGAAAATAACTGTCACGGATTGAATTCTCCGTTCTTGTTCTTTTATTTTACCCTCAGAGACGGCATGTGTACAATCAAGCCGAAATAAACACTTTTAGCACTTTTATTGAGTGCATCATTTAAAAGACACTGTAAATGGCATGGTTTCCTTGCTTTTTGTCAATGGTTGTCTTAAATACAGCACCTGCAAGACAAAAGGGTATGTGATATGTCTGAGATTGCATGTAAAGCCGGCATTTGACATAGAGTTATGGCGCCAAATCTTTGTTTATGTTTAGCGTACATTGCAAACTTGTTACTAACCTTACCAACTGTGCTTGAGTGGGTGTGTCTGTATATACAACAAAGTATTGGCAATACGTATAAAGGCAGGATAATGGTCATGGATATACAGTGATGTGTACTCACCTGAAATGTTTGTTCGGCTGCTCACCAACTTCCTTGTTCCAGGGAAAAGGTTTAAGCAACTTTTTGGGTTTGCGGACTTCCTGTTGATAACTGGGGGAGCAAAGTAATTTCCATTATTATTGTGTGGGATTTTGTGTTTTAATCATAATAAGTGTATGTAGGTATGTTATAATTATGTCCTGTATTTGTTAATGTAATTATTGTATAGATTGTAAAATGTCTTACGTTAATTCATTAATTTGGAATGGTGCAGTCCGTAGAAGGAGGAGCTAGGTACCTTCTCTATTTTAGCCAGTGGTGCGTTGGGCCTCAAGGAGGACAGTCGTGGGGATTGCCACTGGTGCTAGATGGCAACCTTTTCCTTTCTTGTTTTTTTTTTGCTAATGATTAAGTTTAATTAAGTTTTCTTTAATTATTTTTGTTGTTGTTTTATTTTTGGAATTTATTTACATTGTGTTAGTTTAATTTTGGGTTGACCTGCCAAATTCTTGAAAATAAACTTTTCCACCTTGGGGGGAGCACTTCCAACCTTGCTATTACCGTAGTTCTCGTTTTTTTGCGGGAGAATCCACTTCCTTCAGCTGGCCCTCCAACAAATGGTGTCAGAAGTTGGATCCAGCATCACCCCCAGAAGTGAATATGCCACCCAAGGCCAGGCATGACTGAACTGAGGAGTCAGGGCCAAGTACGGAGGCAGCATCGTCATCCGTGGAGTTGGGGCAGCCCCAGAGGAACACTTTGGAGGTGGTGGCAGAGCTGACAGGCCTAGTCAGAGGACCTCTGCAGTCTCAAGCAGCGCTGGATGAGCAGTTTGAGAAGGAGTCCAGGCAGCAGGAGCAGAGATGGCAGAGCATGCAGCACAGCTTCAAGCAACTGCAAGGGCAGGTAGCCGAAAGTCTCCGGACAAGGGAGGCAGAGGAGGATGAAGAAGTCAGTGAGGACCCGAGCCGGGAAGTGCCATTTAAGAGGGCCAGGGCGACTCATCACTGAATTCAAGCAGCCAAAACTTCATCCTTTAACCAAAGATGATGACATTGAGCACTTTCTGACCACGTTTGAAAGGATGGCCATCACCTGTCACTGGCCAGACAATGAATGGGTCATCAGAGTGGTGCCTCTTCTCACTGGCAAGGCACACAGTGCTTATGTCACCATGGACATTGCTGACACGTTTGACTATGACAAATTGAAGGAAGCCATCCTAAAGAAATACGAAATCAACAATGACACGTACCGGCAAAGATTCCGGTCCACCAAGACCCAACCTGATGAGACTCCCTGGGAGCTGTATGTGAGGCTGAAGGAACTCTAAAATAAGTGGATAAAGCCAGAGCAGTGCTCCATGAAGGAAGTCTCTGAAATCCTCATCCTGGAGCAGTACATGTTGATGGTTCCTTCAGATATGGAAGTGTGGCTCAAGGAACATGACCCAAAGTCAGCAGAGGAGGCAGCCCAGCTGGCAGAAATGTTCTAGGACTCATGTTGAGAACATTGTAGCTGACCAGCTAGTGAAGCTTCTCGTGAATGGACAGGCTATGCAAGCACTTGTAGATACTGGGAGTGCACAGACATTAGTACTTGATAGTCTGGTTCCTAGGGAGGATTGTAATAAGCAGCAGGAGGTTAAAATGTGTTGTGTTCATGGGGATGTGAAGCCCTACCCTACTACAGATGTGTATGTAACTGTAACAGACCTTTTTACTCTCAGTTGCATTAGCGCCTCAGCTTCCTCACCCTGTGGTGTTAGGGCATGACTTGCCAATTTTATGTGAGCTAGTGTCTGAGTCTAAGGCTTGCAATGTGGTTACTCATTCCCAGGCTGCAAGAGATGATTTCCAGGCTTTACCTTCTGCTGAAGACAGGGGTGAAGTAACGCCAGGGAAGGCACGCAAAACTAAGCAGGCAAAGCGCAGGGACAAGCTCCAGTACAAGGCTAGTACAGAGCAGGCTGCAGCTATGCCAGAACCATCAATGACTTTG
This sequence comes from Albula glossodonta, assembly GCA_019788955.1. Taxonomy (NCBI): domain Eukaryota; kingdom Metazoa; phylum Chordata; class Actinopteri; order Albuliformes; family Albulidae; genus Albula; species Albula glossodonta. The sequence goes on from JAFBMS010000248.1 coordinate 104,741, forward strand.
GATGTATAAATCCCTGAGGATGTAGCACAGTTACAAAGAGAGGACCCAACCTTACCGTTGCTGGTTTGACAAAGTAACAGAGTTGGATGGTGTTAAACAGGGCCAAGTAGACTGTTTGCAGGAGGAGAAGTATATCCTTCATGAGGGCATTCTCTATCAACTGAAAGGGGACATAGAGGCTTTAGCAGTACCCTTGTCATTCAGATGCACAGTGATGACACTAGGACATAGCATTCCTTGGGCAGGGCACCTTGGGAAGCATAAAACATTGGCCAGAATAGGTAGCCGTTTCTCGTGGCCTTTATTGTACACCGATGTCGCTGAGTTCGTTAAAACCTGTCCAGAGTGCCAGTTAACATCAGGAAGAGGGGTTGCACCAGCCTACTTGCATTCTCTATCTATCACACCTTTTGAGAGGATAGGAATGGACATAGCGGGGCCTCTAGAGAGGAGCAAGAATAGTCACAGATACATCCTTGTTATATGTGATTATGCCACAAAGTACCTGGAGGCATTTCCCCTCAGAAATATCAAGGCCAGACATGTAGCTAATTGCCTTATCCAGCTGATATCCAGGGTAGGAGTCCCTTAGGAGATTTTGACTAACCAGGGCAACAATCTCATGTCAGACCTGCTAAGACAGGTGTAGCAACTGTTAGGGATTAGGGGCATAAAGACCACCCCTTACCACCCTCAAACAGGCAGGCTTGTGGAACACTGGAACCAGATTCTGAAGAGCATGCCTCAGGAAGTTCATTTCTCCCTGGGATGATTTGCTTCCTTACCTGTTATTTGCCTTCCTGGGAGGTACCACAGGCTTCAAACCGGGTTTTCTCCCTTTGAGCTCCCCTATGGACGTCAGGTCAGGGGACCTCTTGATCTGCTGAAGGAGTTCTGGGAGGGACCAAGAGGTGAAAGCCAGAACATTGTCCAGTATGTCATCCAGATGAGGGAGTGGTTGGAGCAGATGACGACCTTGGCACAGGACAATATGAAGAAGGCTCAAAAGAATCAAAAATCCTGGTACGATCGAAGAGCCCACGACAGGACCTTTGAGCCCAGCCAGAAAGTGTTGCTGCTGCTACCCAACAGGGACAATAAACTTTTGGCGAAATGGCTCGGACCACATGAGGTCTCCCGCAGGGTTGGTCCAGTCACTTACAAGATCTTCATGCCCGAAAGGGGGAGGAAAAAACAGACTTTTCATATAAATCTCCTGAAAGAGTACATGTCAAGACCTGAGACAGAAGCAAAAGAGCCACTAAAGGCTAATCTGTTTCTGCGTGCAGTTCAAGAGGAGGAGGATACAGGTGAAATGTACTTCCCAACTGAGGATACCCAACAGGAAGTAGACTTGTCTCACCTTGAACCAGGTCAACAGGAACAGCTGAGAGGGCTCACCTCGTTGATCCACCACAACATCCATCTCACAACAGAGGGTCCAGCAAGACAGTGTTGTGGCCTTATCCCTGAACTCAAAGAGGAGTTAGGTGATGAAGGAGATGGGGGTAATTGAGGAGTCGTCTAGTGAATGGTGTAGTCCAATTGTGCTAGTGCCAAAGCCTGATGGAACCTTGGGGTTTTGCATAGACTTCCGGAAGATCAATGCTGTTTCAAAATTTGATCCCTACCCGATGCCCCGGATCGATGATCTGACAGAGAAAATTGGGAGGGCCAAGTTCATCTCCATCTTTGATCTGAGTAAGGGCTACTGGCAGGTCCCCTTGGGTCCAGAGGCAAGGGAGTTAACCACATTCAAGACGCCCTATGGGTTCTATCACTTTAAGGTTATGCCTTTTGGCCTGCAGGGGGCACTAGTGACCTTTCAAAGGTTAATGGACAAGGTTCTACAGGGAACCACAGACTTTGCCGCCGCATATTTAGATGATAATAATAAGATTCCCATTAATTTGAGATGTGCTTGTGCTAACGCTTCATATCTCTTCTGACCTTTTTGAGAAACTCATCTGGTAATGGTACCCAACTGAAATCGTAGCTGACCGCAAACTAGCTATGTTGTTGCAGAAAAAATGTTGCTCAGTACATATTTGTGAACGGTTGTTCATACAGTTTTACTTAAAAAAATTCTTCTTCGCTGTCAGTTCTGAGAATGCAATGACCACTGGGAGGAATAGTATGCTTAGATGCATACTTCTATTTTTGATCCTCCCAAATACGCAAAGAGAACTGCTGGTGAATTCTATGCATACATGATATGCTACTAACTACTACGCAAGTATGCAATTTCAGACACAGCCAAACTACTTTTCACCTCTTCTACGGAGCTCAATTAATATGATTAACATGCAGTGGTAATCAGCGAACCCTTGCATTACCTGTACAAAACAAAATCAGTGTTGATGATATTATCTTTAGAGTTTATCTTTAAAGAATGTGGAGGTGAATACTTGTTATTAAACAATATAATATTGTTATGAAAACAAGACATAGACTTCCAGAAGAAACTGTATTCAGTAGGTACTAGGGAAAAATAGTCAGTCTATGACACCCTGGGAATCTCACCCAAGCAAATATGCATAACCAGTATACCAAGAGACTTCTCCTAACACTTTTGTTACACAAATAAGGGACCTCTTAGTTCTTCATATTGAGAGGATCCAATATTTTTAATAAATTCTTTTTTTCAAATGCATTGTTCTTGCATGTGAAATTCATGATTAATATAAAACGCATTATTTCGATGTAGTCTACATCACAAAAAGGCTGCCATTTGGCTGCTGTCTATATTAATATGATTTCAATCAAGGCAATTACGAAGTGCAGTCTAGTGCCCTGCAGTATATTTAAATACATCATGAAGATAGTTGTGAGATAGCCTATTTTCAGTAATGTATGCTGTTCGGGAATTAAGATTAATCGATGTAGGTGATTGTGTGGCCAATTGATTTATTTCATCCATGACTCACGGACAAGAGAGTCATGATGTGAACTGAAGTGTTAGTGTAGTGTATATTTAATTTAAAAGACCATAATGCTTTGTAAACAAATGAAAATAATTATTTAAAAATAGTATAAACTATAAAAATATCATTGGAATTTACATCTTATAATATTATACAACTGTAGAATTGAGGAAAACACAATAACCAATTATTCTGCACAAATATGTCAGCACTCAAATGTGCGTAAGAGTGCTCTTGAGTGTGCATAGATTCTGTTCTTACCTAAGAACAAATCCCAAATAAGAAAACATTGGTGAATGTCAGAATCTTCTGGATAACTGTGTTGGGTTTTAAGAAGAAAATTCTTCTAAAGAATGGTTGGTGAATGAGACCCATTGTTTCTAAGTAACTCTTTCATTTCTGAATTGTAATTTGATGAATGTACATGTTATTGTGTTCACCAGATTTGTTCTCTGAATCATATTCTTCAGATGAGGGAGGGAAAAGGAAGAAATGGGGAAAGCATTAAAAGACTCCCACTTTGGGGAAAAAATGTTTACATTTTAGTCATTAAAGCGTTACTGTGCTTGTACATTAAGAATGGGGAAGACACCCATATATGCCTCTTTTTTAAGAATCCAAATGTGGTGATTGCAAGACAAAACAGTTTCTGAAAGAGAATGTGTTGATGTGTGCTGGCTGAAAGAGCCTTGTTGCAATTCTATTTTTACAAATATTGAAAATTCTAATAATGTAATGACAAATTACATCTGTTCTTCTGAGTGATTTGAAATATTTCATTGATTTCTCATATTTTGTATATGCGTGTCACCTTATACATACATAATAAAGTAGTACTTAATGACATTGTGACTAGGGCACAGCAAAAAGGGTGATCATATGCAATTCAAACACTTCTTGTACGTTATATTCCATTAGAGACAAGCAAACATTTAGTTTTCCTATAAAAATGCAACACCAAGGCCTCCAGGTGGCTCACGCTGTAAAAACGTTTGCTCTTTAAGTTCTAATTGCATTGCCAGCTATAGCTTGTGGTTCGCATTGGCAAGGCAACAGGCTCAGCCTCACCAGGAAACGATATGGTGGAAGCCAGCCCGTTCCATTGGTCATGTTCCATTACTTTTTTGTAGTGAAATGCCTAGAAGATGTGATACACAGATACAAGGCTGTTCTCAAGACCTTTAACACAAATTCAAAGTGTAAACCGAAGCTATGAATTAGGTGGATCACAAGACCTTAGCCTTCACAGCTGTGATAGCTGAAGTATACATAGCTGCAAAAGAGGAGAAATCTTGCATTCACCTCCTCGTTCACTCTTTTATACTTGTGCTCAAGAGTGCAAACCATTTCTGGATAGTGAACTACAACTCCAGAATTTAATAAAAGAAATGAAATCAAAAAGTGAGAATTTGCCAGTTGTTCACACATTATTATTTTTTAATTTAATCTAATTTTCAATTTCTTTTCGTAAGATAGGTTTACTTTTAATTACATTTTAGTCTTGTGACACTAACGTTCTATGTTCTGTAATGTTATAGTTACGAGTGCACTCACTCACTAGCCATGACTTTATGATATTTTTTATGAGACTCACTACATTAAAATGTCAAACATCAGCTAGTTTGCTAGCCAGCAGAAATACTAATTATTGAAATAAATGAATAAATAAACCTGAACCTTTTCTGGCTGAAGTTTGTGTGCCTGTTTATGACAACAGTACAAACTAGAATCGAGACACTGGTGAGAACTCATCTGACAGACACACCACTAGAGCAAAGCAGTGCACCTAAAAGGTATGCCCCTGAGCAAAGAATTGTTGATGGCACAAGCAAAGGCAAGCGAAGTTGCAGTGGACACCCACCATAAGCACTATTCACAGAAACAGTGGGGGAGTGATACAATTCAACTTCTGTGGCTGCATTCCAACACTCAAATTTGTCTCCTCTTTTCCTTCCCTCCACTGTTCCAAATCGAAATCTCACCTCCTTCTTTCCTCATTTCTCGTTTCGTCCTTTCCTCCAAACGAAGGATACATCGATGTATCCTACTGCGGAAGTCTTTTCACATTTCTGACATCCTTGTGCTCATGACTAGTCAGCTTAAAACGCCCTCCCTCTGAGTATTCCACCATTGAAAAATTCTAAAACATGAAAATGGATTTACCAACACTTAAGTATAAGTGCCAGAACAGTAAACAGTAATCGGGTAGTTTACATTAATGGGAAAACTTGGTTGTGCGTTTTCAAACACATCCACATTGACGCAATATATTCACGTTTTTGAGATACTAATGGTAATTTTACCATTGTAAACGTAAAATGTAAAATTGAGCAAGTTTATGTTGCGGTAAGTTTATTTACCTACAGATGTTTATGTTGCATCATGAGCAGAATGCGAGAACCTGCCATTTGTATTTTAATGCAAGAAAAGGGTTGGCCGAATTCGAGAGGCCTGATTAGCTTTGGTATCCTCAGAATCAGTCGAAATTATTACTTTGTATAATAATAATTAATCATTATTACTTCATCAATAGCCAGCGTCGACTTTGATGACAGGCAAATCGGATTAGCATTTCCAATTTTCATTTCATCTTCTCTTTTCCTCCTTTCCTCCACATATTTCTGGCATATTTCCGGGGTAGGAAAGGAGGGGAGGAAACAAGTGGAAGAACGGAGGAGATGAGAAAAAGCATTGGAATGCAGCCTTTGACTAGTGAAACTCAAGTGCAAGGTGGACAAAGCAATGAAAGTAACAACAAAACAAGAGTGGAATTTTGACTTGGATTTTTATTTTAAAATATTATTAAAGCATTATTTTATATGCTTTAAATTTATCCACTCTGCACTTCAGCAGTTCATGTTGCATGTTCAAGTTCTCATGTCAGCTTCTCTCTATGCCAGAATGTTAGGTACAGTCTTAAGTTGTCTGTGGAGGGAAATACGTCTTAAAATGGAGCACAATTAGCAAATAAGAAAATAATTACTGAAGCTTTGTAGCAGGTGTTTATTGCTGTGTTTATCATTTACAATATACTGTATGTTTGCCAAACTTATATTTATCTCTTACTAGCTAAGGGGTAAAGTTGTCTAACTTACCTAACGTCAGTTGCAAAAAAATTTGTCAAGTAATGTTAGCCTGTTAGCAGAAACTGTGATGCTTAACATTACTGTTAGGGATATCAATGTCATACAATTCCTTTAATTGAGTGTTGAAACCTGTTAATCGATTAATACTGATTAACTGATAAGCTTAATATCTACTACAGCCTATAAAAAGAATGACTCAAAATAGACCTATCAATAAATGAGTTGTATAGGACTATATACAGGATGGTTTGTTTAGACAAGCCCCCAAAAAAATTAAAACAGTATCTGCATTGTGCATTAAGGGGTCGATTCAGACCCGCGCTCAGCGCGACTTAAGCGCTTTTTTGACCCGCTGCGTGCCTTTTCAGTGTCTGTTCGTATTCTGACCTTGAACATTTACGCGTGCTTGGGAGACTTGCGTGTTTGGGGTGGAGATTCATTGAAATTGGGGCATGTCTCATTAAAATACCCAGCTCAAATCCAGCTCAAAGTATAAAGGAAAAAAAGGACACGATAAGGCCTTCAGTGTTGCTCCAGCTTTGCATTCAAAATAAATATACTGTAGTGTCATTCACGCGTTTAAATGGAGTTTGTTAAAACAAAGTTAGGGAGAATCATTCTCAGACAAACGCCCTTCAATCAATTCCGGTCTCCACCCAAGTATATAAACACCACGTACCTAGCTCCCATCGTGCTTTGCATCTCTGGCAAATCAGTTCGCTGCCATTGCCCGACTTCTGCACTGGCTAAATTCCCAATGGCTTCCTAGCACCATGGAATTGCAGCTTCATGCGTCCGATGACGAATTCTCTCTCGTTCCTGATTCCGGCTCCTTGGCTTCTCCTCCCCGGGCGCTTCTCCAAGACAACCGAGACCCAGCCGCCGCAGCCCCCGCCTAGGGTTGCCCCTCGAGTCGTCCCCAGAACCTGCGCCGGCCAAGACCCCATGCTGTTTCCCGGCAGTCGGCATCTCCTTCCTCCACCAGAGTCACGGAACGGCATCCTCACTGCTGCACGGCCCCTTCGGCTCGGGCTCGCTCCCAGTCTCCTGCTGCCCCATCAACCTCGGCGAGCGAACCGCTTCTCCTCCCCAGCCGCCCCAGTGGATCGTGGCCCTGCTTCGGAAGGCTCTCACTGACCGCGGGGTCTACTGTATTTTCCTGCAAATGCGAGAAAGACAGACTTGTTTCGCCTCTACTCAGATTCCCTGCAATCTGGGGTCCTGATGGTCCCTGCACAAGCTCAGCGCGGAGCAGATGACGTCACCCTACCTCCTGGCGACCTCTGCTGGACCCTCGGGCTGTCTTCGGCTGCGCCTGTCGCCGGCTCCTTCCCCGCGGCTGCTCAGGCCGACCCCGTATCCTTCACCTGCCTCCCTGCTACTAGCAACAGAACAGCCCCATCTCGGTGCCCTCTCAGTGCTCCGGCTGCTTTCCTGCCCCTTCCCTCTGCCCGAGTCCCCTCCGGAGTCGGTTGGCCCCAGTGGCCATCGCACCCCCTGTCCTTCCACTGCACGCTCCTAGGGACTCAGCGCAGAATTGCTCCCTTCCTGCTCCCGGCGTCCCCTCTGGAGTCGGCGGGCTTCCCCCGGCACCCGTGTCGTCGGCAGTAGCGCTGCCATTGCATGCTCCTAGGGATCCGGCACAGCACCCCCCCCCCCCCTCCCTCTGCCCGAGTCCCCTCCGGAGTCGGTTGGCCCCAGTGGCCATCGCACCCCCTGTCCTACCACTGCACGCTCCTTGGGACTCGGCACCGTATCTCTCCCTGCCCGCTCCCGTGTCCCCTCCGGATTCGGCGGGCTTCCCCTGGCAGTCGTGTTGCCGGCGGTGGCACCGCTATTGCACGCTCCTTGGGACCCGGCACAGCGCCACCCTCCCTCATGCCTCCCAGGTCAGCTTCCTTTGGCTCTTCCTCTGCAACACCCTCACTGCTCGGCAGCATACTATCCTCCGGACCCCCACGCTCACTCCTTCTCCCTACCATCCTGGCCCCCCCACCTCGTGCCCAGGCCTATAGACTGGCTATGGTGACTCCCGCCCCCCCTCCTCTGTCCACCCCCATGTTCAACCCGATTCCTATGTCTGCTGCCATCCGTTCCCAAGTCCTACAAGGTGTGGATGTTAATTTGGTTTCCCTGCTATCTCCTTCCTCCCCCTTAGAGCATAGGTTGTTGGAGTGTGATGGCGTTACTGTGTCCCTCAAAACGTCCGGCCCATCTTCTACTAATGTCCTTACATTTCCAGAGTTTAGCCTGGCCTTTAGCCGCTACACCGACATCATATGTTCGGCCTTCCCTCACCGCCGAAAGGAGCTAAACGATTACTTAGCTATCGTAGCTGACCTAGCTGTTCGTTTTGGCGGGTCCCACTTGTTCACGTACCACCGGCTGTTTTCGGCTAAATGCGCAGCTAGGCTATCTCAGTTTAATGTTTGTGCATACTGGGGGGTCCTTGATTCCGATGTTTATTCTTGGGTTTTTCTAGGATTGAGGCCGTCAGCCTGTAACGTTTGTAATTCAACTGAACCCTCCACCAGGCTATGTTCTATGGTCTCTTCGTCCTCTCAACCCACTCTCGTAGGCTCGCAGCCACCCAAAACTATTGCTGCTGTGCCCGACTCGGGTCTCCTACCTCTGCCTAGGAGGTCTGACATTCGCAGCCGTCCGGTCGTGCTGAGCAGGGGTAGGGAGGTTTGTAATAATTTTAATTACGGCCAATGCGCACGCAATGACTGCAAACTACGCCATATATTCTTCTTATGCGCAGGCGCCCATTCGTTTCTCGTGTGCCCTGTTAAGCGCCGTCCCCCTTCCCTCGATCAGGCTTGACTACGACACCATCTTTCCATTCCAGTTCACATTTCCAGGTTCCGGACCAACCTCCGCGGTAACCCGGACGCCTGTTTCATTTCATATTTACTCCAGGGTCTCTCGCTCGGTTTTTCCCCCGGCCTGGTTTCGTTCCCCACCCAGTCGGTTATTTGTCCCAACCTTAAATCGGCGGAAGCCGAGCCGGCCGTGGTGGATTCTCTTCTAGCTAAAGAAGTCCAGTCGGGTTTCATGATTGGCCCTTTCGACAACCCCCCCTTCCCAGTCTTCCGGGTCAATCCGTTGGGCATTGCTACTAGGAAATACTCCGGCAAGAAAAGGCTAATAATCGATCTATCCGCCCCTCATGACTCCGTAATCCCGAGTGTCAATAGTTTGATTCCCTCCGAAGATTTTTCCCTGTATGATTCTACAGTAGACGATGCAATCAGGCTCATTAAACTCGCCGACAGGGGTTCGTGGTTAGCCAAAGTGGACGTGACTTCTGCTTTTAAAATCGTGCTAATCGACCCCCTTTATTGGCACCTTTTTGGCGTCAGGTGGCGCGATGGGTTTTATTTTTCTGTGCGTCTAGCTTTCGGGTGTAAAAGCAGTCCTAAGATTTTTGATACCCTGTCCGAAGCTATTTGCTGGATTCTTTTAAATCGTCACAGGGTTCCGTTCATCCTCCAACTGTTGGACGATTTTGGTTCGCAGCCCTATGGCCGGACGAGCTCTCCTCTCTGCCCCCTTTCGAATCTCCTTCCGCTGTGTTCAAACTGTACCCAGTGGTCGCTGCCGCAGTCATCTGGGGGGCCAAATGGAAACAAAAGACCGTCTTAATCCATTCGGATAACATAGCCACCGTTCACATAATCAATAAAGGTCGCTCACGCTCTAACACCATCATGCCACTCCTCCGCTGCCTCACCTGGGCACCTGTTTGTAATCAGTTCATCATCCGTGCCGCTCACGTTCTGGGTCATTATAATGAAATCGCTGATTTTCTCTCGTTTCCAATTCCAGAAATTCTACGCATTGGCTCCAGAAGCAGACAACAACCCGGTTCCAGTCCCTCCCTATTCACATCTAACGTTCCTGTGACTCACCCACTTCATCACCTGCACCTCCGCTCCCTCGACACAATCCTTCAAGCCTCATTACCACGCACACTCCAGTCATACTACACCGCCTGGAACTGCTTTAAGTCATTCCATGCTCTTCACAACCTCCAATTCCCATCATTCAGTTTAGTCACATACTCCTCATTCATCTATTTCGCCCACTCACGTCTCCAAATCAAAACCTCCACCATCAGAGTATATCTAAGCGGTATACAGTTTTTCCACAAACTTTTTTTTTGGTTCTAATTGCCCTCACATACACAACCCTCAAATCCAACTCCTGTTGAAAGGGTACCAAAGGCTAGACCCAGGCATCCAATCATCCAGAAATCCCATAACGCTTCCTATACTGACTCACTGCATAGATTTCCTCCGATCTGGCTACTCCGACCCTCATACAGACATCACCTTGGCAACCATATTTTCGCTGGCATTCTTCGGATTCTTACGCTGCTCCGAATTCACCTCTACATCCACCAACTTCAACCCTACTATACATCCCTGTTTATCCGATCTCACTGTTATCTACCAGGAGATCATCCAATTTTTTCTCAAATTCAGTAAAACCGATCAAACCAGCAAGGGATGTTTTATCCATTATTTTAAACTCGACTCACCCGTTAGCCCATACGAAATACTATCTTCCTACCTCCAATACCGCTTCAGCCTCCCTAGTTCTCCAGCCTCTCCATTATTCATTGACGAAACCGGCAAAATCTTAACACGCCACTGGTTCCAAAAACATTTAAAAGCAGTCCTGTGTGCATGTGGTTTTCCCTCTAACGTTTTTTCCTCACCCTCTTTCAGAATCGGAGCAGCCACCACCGCAGCAAAAAACGGACTTCCAGATAACCTAATTAAACGCCTGGGTCGCTGGTCCTCTGATGCCTTCCAATCTTACATCAGACTCAACATTCCAGACTTACATTCCGCCCATGCCGCTCTGGTCCAGTAATGTTTTCTTTTTCTTTGCAGTCCCACCATCTCCATTCTTAGATCTTCCTGGCTGGCAGTCTTTGGGGGTCCTCTTCTCCTGCAAGAACATCTGCACTCCTCTTCCCCTTAGGACTTCAAGCCCAAAACCAGGGTACAATTTGTACGCCTAACCATTTAATAAAGCATTTCCATTTCATTCCTCCCTTTGTCTGAGAATGTTTCTGGTGAAATGGAGTTTGTTAAAACAAAGTTCAGGAGAATCATTCTCAGACAAATACCGTTCAATCAATTCCGGTCTCCACCCAAGTATATAAACACCACGTACCTAGCTCCCATCATGCTTTGAATCTCTGGCATCCCACCTCCTCCCTATCACCACCTTTCCTAATTATGTGTTTTCCTATAGGGGGGTCCTCTTCTCCTGCAAGAACATCTGCACTCCTCTCCCCCTTAGGACTCCAAGCCCAAAACCAGTGTACAATTCCTCAGCTAACCATTTAATAAAGCATTTCCATTTAATTCCTTCCTTTGTCTGAGAATGTTTCTAGTGAATTGCTATCCATTTTGACAAAAACCTCATGAGCTCAGCAACAATAAGCTGCAGGCTTGAAGATATACCCCAGATTCGGATACAATTGTAATCAATGGGACAAGTAGAATTAACTTTATTGTGTGAATAACGTATAGTCACTCCAGCAAAATTATGAACGCCAAATTATAGTATTGGACAACGACCACTGCTGAATGATGATGTGCTACTAAATCTTTGACATTCCATCTAATGAGCTTACGTAAAATATCAAGATAGCAGAGTTCCCTAAAGTAGTAAGTTCAAACAGCTGCGATTTGTATTCATTGGGAATGTATACACGTCTTTCCTTAAGTATCTGTAGGCGAAACCGCGTTCTACAGCTACATGCAGTAAGTTGATAGTATGAATGCATAAGTAATCATATTGTCTGGGAATTACGCAATAAACAATTAGTTTAATATGACCAACCCACTCCAATAATCATGAATGCTATAAATACCCCAAAATACCCTCTTTGGTCTATCACAAAATTACCAGCAATACCATGCCTTCATACAATTTAATTGCACTGTTGAGGGAGTGGGAAAGACGTAGATGGGGCAATCCCCTGCAGAGGGTTCTGAGGCGAGACAGGGTTGCTCAACCCCGCATAAACGCCATAGGAATCACTGATCAGCAGTGCCTTGCAGCGTTTCCAAATGGATAGGGAAGCAATTTGGTTCCTTGTAGGCTGCTCTCAGAAGATCTGCAGAGCTCAATTGACCACCCAACTGCTGTTCCATTGTTCCTGAGAGTGACCAGTGCACTCTCCATCCTGGCCACAGGGTCATTTCAGAGAGTGTCAGGAGATGTTGTGGGCATTTCCCAGCCGTCCGTCTCAAGATACCGAAGTAAATTCATTGATGGAATGCTGCGCCACACTGGCAGCTTCATTGCATTTCCTAATAGCCCACAAAACTTAAGGAACATCAAAGCTGTCTTTTATGACATTGCAAGCTTCCCACATGTTGTAGGTGCGATAGATTGCACACACATCCCCATAAGGGCTCCCCTGGTGGATGAGTACATTTATCGCAACAGAAAAAGGCAGCACATCATAAATGTGCAAGTTGTCTGCGATGCCGACAATCGCATTCTAAGCGTGTGTGCGAAATTCCCTGGGTCGGCACATGATTCTTACATACTGAGGAGCTCCGCACTGCCGCACCGAATAGCCAGTCTGCCCGGCACTGAGCATTGGCTTCTACGTAAGCGCACACGGCCGTCTTTACTAACAGCATGTCTTTACTGTTAAGTCATGCTGAATGTATGAAGTGTTCCGATTGTCTTCCCTGGAGATCGAGGCTACCCTCTGCTGCCTTGGCTAATGACCTCATTTGCCCACCCCATAACACTAGCCCAACACCATTATAACAGCGCTCATAGGGCCACCAGAAGTGTCATAGAGCACATGTTTGGCATCCTGAAGAGCTGTTTCAAGTGCCTCAATGCTTCTGGTGGCACTATGCTTTTGTCACCTGGCAAAGCCTGCCATGTTGCAGTTGTGCGCTGCATGCTGCACAACATGGCAGTGGCGAGACGGCTACCTCTTCTCACGGAGGAGGGGGGAGGACAACAGGTGGAGGAGGAGGGGCAGCAGGAGGAGGAAGATAATCCGGACATGGACCATGCTGGGGCACACAGACACCGGCAGTTACTTGCCAATATGCATTTCTCATAGCCTGGGTATGTACAGCAAACCTCTAACCCATTCTCCCAATATATATATCCACGTAGTTCCCAGCTATGCCCTCCCAAAAAAAGGGAGGTAAACAAAGTATTTTGCAACCATATAATCTTGCGGGAGGGGGAGTTGTGTGACGAAGGTCAATATTGTGCCTATGGGGCTGTAGTATAGCAGCCTTCAGGTGTTACTTTAGTCACAAGCCTGTACTTGTAATTGGTTTACAGTGGGAGTTTTGGACCGTCATCCTCTTAGCCCTTACATACAGTAACCAACATTTTTGCAGGAAAGCTCATTTGAAATCATTTTCGTTATTCAACCAAGTTTTGTCATATTAAAAAGCTAGGAGATAATGGGTTAAGCAATATCACATTTACATTGTGTAACGTTAAAATATTAAAACACGAATGACGACAGTATATATTTTTTTAAATCTTTATTTAAAATCTGGCGAACCGGCGAGTGGACATTGTGCGTGGGCGCAACTCCAAAGCTGGAGACGGGGCAGCTTCAGGGTTGCGTAGGACATTTGTGAGATCCCGCACTGAGGCGGTCAGACTTTGTAAATTCTGGTCAATTGAGGTTAGAGTGTTCCCTATGAATACGCGGAACTGCTGTTGCCGGTCGCGCTCCGTTCGCTCCTCAGCTATTCGCTGCTGCTCGAGCTCCAACAGCTAGTGGTAAGCAGCAGCAAGGTCATCTGGGAAGCAAGCTCCCATATCTTCCACCGTCTCGGCATCCTTTTCACGTACATGCAGGTCGAGAGGTGCACCATCGTCATCAGGAATGGAGGGGGAGAACACTGAGGGGAAACAAGGAAAATTAATGGGTTTGTCTTTTTTTGCAGCACTATTGGCCTCGCAGAAGTAAGCGGGTTGCTTACCATTTTGGATTCCGGGGTCCTGTTCAGGGGCAGCACTAGCGGCCACGCTCGTGGAGGATTCCCCGACTGTAGAAGACATGTGTTCAATATATTCTTTGTTAAGATCAACTAAACCCAAGTTCACTTCGAACCTGTGTGGTTTTTGAACAAAAATGTCAGTGTTAAATTGACGTTTAACCATGACTTATCCTGATCTGTGTCCATGCCCTCACTCTCCCCCTGTACATCGACCGCAGATAGGGTCGTTGCAAGTTGCTCTTCGATCAGGGAGAGGTAAAATGGAGACCCTGGACTTCCACCAGTTGCCGCAGTGGAGCGCCGGTGCCTTGCCAGCTTCATTTTGACACCAGCTCTCAGGTCTCTCCATTTATGTTTTAAGTCCGCCACCTCTCTCCTGCACATTGCCACAGAGCTCACATCCCGGGCTATGTTATCCCATATTCGTTTTTTTCGCGCTGGATCACTTTTGAGCGCTCCTGCGCCGTAAAGAATGGTGTTGTATTTCGCCACTTCAGTGACGAGAACATGTAGCTCCTCTTCTGTGAAGTTTGGTTTGCGTTTTTTACCCGATGTCACCATAGTGGGTCTACAACTCATGGAACCGATTAACCTTATATAGTACTGTCATCATGCAACAATTTTACACAGGCAGATTGAATAATTGTGTACCACCCTGCAGCTTAATCTTTTCTCATTAGGCCTTCAATTAAGTGCATAGTGCGACAATTGCAAACGCTGTTTACCTGTAGCCTGGGATGTAACGCCGTACCTTTTGGCTAGCGAGACAGCCAGAGTCTTGAATGTTTTTGGCAGTACCACTATGCATGTAATTATATCTACTGACTCATCTTTTACAAATAATCTATCAGTATATCTTCATCCGATCGGTCATACCTACGAAGATATACGGAATACAATTTCTTCCGCATCTTGTAACTGAAAACTGAATGCTATTTCATTCGTGGAATTTTTAGAAGCTTCACAATCCAAAACTCTGTAGATTCTGAGTGATTGCATGACGTAGGCCTGCTGACTGCCGGTTGTTCATTCAACTTTCAAAGTTAAAGTTTCATGGTTACGTCGTAGACCTTTTACAACTGGGTTACGTGAGTACGAGGAAACTCCGAGACAAACATTGCTGGGCCATCAAGTTTTCGTGGGGGGCGTGTCATTTTCCAGGCTAAATTTGCATTTTTCAAGCTCCTATATGGATCCTCCAACTTTTCAGCCCTGCACAGGCCGGGCGTGGCCGCACAAGCCAGGTCAGAACACGAACAAGTATTTTCCGCGTAACTATTTACGCGGAAGAAACACTGAGCGCCCTCAAGTCTGAATTCCCCCCTTAGGTCATAACTAAAAGAAAATACAAACATAGATTCACTGGCTGAGAAATCTGTCTGAAGGAAAAGGACCCCTTACATTTTTATTACAGGCTGGGTAAATTCCTGCACCGATGGTAACAAAAGAAATTTCTTATTAATGCTCATTAGTTTTGTAAAAATAAATTAACCAATGAATGACTCAAAATACCATTGAATGAGTTGTGTAGCCCTGTATCAGAGAGGATTTATTAAGACAAGTGCCAAAAATCTTTAACTGGCTGATGGATTTGCAATGTGCATGAAAACCATGATGGCAAAAGAAACAATAAATAAATAATATAGCTGAAAGAGCAATGAGGGGGCCAAGCAGTCCAGCAGGGCAGAGTTGCCATGGAAACTTGATCTGATTATGTTAAAAGCATGGCTGTCAGCACCAATAGGACGTTTTATGTCATTACAGTCTTTTTATAAGGCAAACACATCAACAGTTATTTGAAAACATGCTTTTGGTTATTGCGGCACCCCCCAGGGTCAAGTGAAGCCAAATTTGCACAAGGGATCCCGAGTCGACGTACCAAGGTTGATATCAATACATCAAAGCATTGTTGAGATATGACTTCACTTCCTGTTTGACAGCTTCACCACTGAATTCTATTGGCTATAACGGACAAATGGTTTTGAAAATCAAAAGACCATCTGATAACTTTCATGAGGCTTGGTCTGACAATCTTCTGTGGGAAATTTGGTGAACATTGGACAAAATTTGTGGCCTGTAAAAAGTTTTTACACCTTTCAATAAAATCCAGTATGACGGCCACATCAATTAGGTTGACATGGCAAGTTTCCATGTCTCAGCCTTGGGATGTTACAAGATATCACTAGACACAGGAATTATTTTTTCAAGGCAACCACATCCCCAGTTATTAGCCAAAACACATTTTTACTTATTGCAGTGGCCCCCAGTACTCAAATGACACACAATTGTTTGGACATCCTCAGAATAGGGTTCCAAGTCCATATTGAAGTTTGGTGTCAATGCATCAAAGAGTTGCTGAGATATGACCTCACTTCCTGTATGGTAGCTTTGACACCAATTTCGATTGGACAAATGGTTTCGAAAATCAAAAATCCATCTAATAACGTTTGTGAGGCTTGGTCTGAAGATCATCTGTGCCATTTTTGGGGAATGTTGCACAAAATTTGTGGCCTGTGCTAAATTTTTAAACTTTTTCATAAAATCCAATATGGCACATTATTTTGGTCCAAGAGGCTTTTTTATTCATCTAGAGCCACGGAATCAGGGGAACAAAGAATTTAGATTCTACCCCAAATGCTTCAAGAGTTATGGCCCAAAACGCATTGTGGCTCTCTATAGTGCCACCATCTAGCCAATGATAAGCTTACCTGAGTAGTGGATGAAGATAGCAACCTATCTACCAAATTTGGTAGGTCTAACTTCGATAGTTTTTGCTGTGCAAACACTTTTAGGGCAGGAAAAAAAAATGGGGTTCCAGCAGCTTTGCTGCTTGGACCCTTAAAAAAAATCAGAACAAATACAATAGGGTTCCAGCAGCTTCACTGCTTGGACCCGAATAAACTATACAGATTCACAGACTGACAAATCAAGAATACAAGTTGAAAACAGGCAAAACAAATTCACAGCCTATTATGCCTAGAATATGTGCTGTGCAAGGCTACACTCACAAAAAAACAGTAATACACTGTATTCCCTACAAACATGTTGTAGTCACAACATGAACAACACAGCCTTCATGCCTACTTTAAAACCTAAGCAATTGATTAAGGAATATAAGCAAGTCTATGTGGTCTGGGGTCAATCACAGTCTGTTGATGGTGAGACCAGCAGCTGAGAACATACGCTTAGATGGCACCAATGTCCCAGGAATGGACAATTAAAGAGAAAAGTTGTAGCTGAAAGTGGTACCCCAACATGTTAACTTTAAGAGTTTTCACATTTGCGTGTCAATATTTTTCACAGGAGTTGATGAGCAACAAAATGTAATAGCCAGCATTAGGTTATTCAGGGCAATTGTTTGACAATGGGGTGTCGCTGCATCCGACCAGAGCCAAATGGCACCTCTTGTTAATAACCTTCTACACATTGATCATTTTCCTCTTTGCTTCTGTTCCCGCAGCCAGCTGTGTAAATAAACTTGTGTGTCTTTAACTGCAAACATGGGAGCCTTCTCTTCATTAACAACATGGTTGTTTTAACTCATTTTAGGTATCTGTTTATTTACTAAGAAATTTGGCGCTGTGAGCACGGTAGAGCTTGTCTCAAGTTTCTTTCTGGTCTCTCGTCTTATGAAGGGAGGTGAGTATGTTGATGTTACCATCTCATAATTAGCTTAATCATAAGAGAGCCTGACCAGAGTTGTTTTGAATTACAGAACAGCTGATCAGAGTTATCGTATTTATTTGTGTATGATATGCACTCACGTACAATTAACACCTCTAATTATTGGCAATGAAATCCTGGAAAAAATATCTCTCATGTATAACACGCACTGACTTTTCCTTAGTATCAGTTCAGGTTGTCAGACATGTAGATTGCAATGGCAGGCAATGTCACAATGTATGGAAAAAGGAATTTTTTGTCAGATTTATTATAATTGCTGAATAAAATACTGATTAAAGTCATATTTGCATTATTATTAGGGGTGTACCGGTACATGTATTCGTCCCAAACCATCACGGTACAGACGTTACGGTTCAGTGCTTGCAGCCGTATGGAGAGTATGCGTTAGCTTAGACTGATGAACGTAACGTGGAATCAAATTTCACAAGTGCAAGTGCCACCCGGAAACCTTCAGTTGTAAGCCGTTAGTAAGTTTGCAACATGCCATACTGAGCTCACACTAAACTGAGTCAGTCACATTGTGGCGAGTGTAAATGACACAGGAGCTTTTCAAAATAAATGAAAAGAAAACTAGTCTTTTTGTTGCTTTTTGTCTCCATTGTATTGAACCCGTACCGAACCATAATGTCCATGATGAACTGAACCGTGACTTCTGTGTACTGTTCAGTATTATTCATTATTCGCAGAATAATCAACTCCAATCGCATAAACAAAGTAAATGATTATCAATGTCATTCTGTGTCACTGTTTTTCGCAAACTGGGTGAGGCCTGCTAAACTTTATTGTGCATTGCACTCAACACATGCATTATACAGATAAAAGACCCTGTTTTTTCTAACCTAAAAGTTTATTCTCAGAAACTGAGATCAATTTTGAAACCTTTACTTCCGTTTTATAAATTTGAATTTCATAACACAAGATAGCTACAATGTAAAACACACTAAGGAATTAGTGTTTCAATATGTATTCAGTTGATTGCTATCCTTGTTACACAATTTCATGCTGTAGCTTTCGCTGTAGCATACAAGCTTCAGACAATCCACTTTGTTTTGCGAACATTTAAACGGCAGAATCTTGCAAATCAGACGAGCGCATTTTACGTTGTTATTCCCTGATTTCAGGCAGAGAGAGAAAATTATCCTCAAATTACAAGAACGTGTGGGTATAACAAATGCTACACAGCTCAAGAAAGAGAAATTCAGTAGAATTAACTCTCATACAACGATATAGCATTTAAAATAAGTTTATTGAGAAGGGATAAAAAGGAATGAACTTGGGCTTGGAGTAAAAAGGGGGAGGAGTCATCACGTCCTCGTGGAGAGGGAATCCCCCAAAAGACTGCCAGCCCTGTAAACAGAATGCGAGATTTAGTTGGCTATGGCTATGTAATTATTACTGGATTAATGAGGTATGAGCTCAACGAATGTCTGAACATTTTAACCTGATGTAAATTTAGAAAGCGTCTGATGACCAGCGACCCAGGCATTTGATTAAATAATTCGGAAGTCCATTTTGTGCCGCTGTGGTTGCTGCGCCGATGCTGAATGAATGAGAAGGAAAATGGTTAGCGGGAATGTTTTTGAAACCAATGATGGGTGACAACTCAACAGTCTACGAACAGCGGGTCTAGAGGGGAGAGTGGTGTACGTGACCTGTAATTCAGATAGGTGGACAGAATCTCGTATGGGCTAACCGGGGATGGTAATTTGAAAAAATATACTGGACAACCTTTGCCAATCTGGTCAGTTTTGCTGTGTCTTAGCAGATATCAGATGGTTTCGTGATTAATGATAGTTAAGTGTGATAAACGAGGGTGAATATCTGGATTGGACAGAGTAGATGACGCGGTGAATTCTGAACATCGGAGGAAATCTGAAGAATGCAAGTGAGGTAGCTCACGCCAAGGGCGCCAGGTAGAGCCTGCCTGTGCCAGCCCGGCCAGCACGTGAGGGGAGAGCGGGGGAAGTAAGGGGGAAAGAGTGCGACTGGGCCTGAGTCGCAGAAGCACTCCCAGCAGCAACACCGCTGGAGACAGGTGCAGCAGTGCACCGCCCCAGGGTCCAACGGGGGTCCCCTGACGGCTATTCTGCGTCAGACGACAGCCGAGGAGAGTTGGCGGGGATTGTCCGGTCGTCAGAGCGGAGGGCCTCGATGAAGAGCTGGAACAACTCTCTCTTCCGCGCAATCCAGGGAAACGCAATCCCGCGGAGCCTCAGGATCTCTTGAAGGTGTGTTACAGTCCAGTCAGAAAGCCGGAATCCCAGCCGCCTCGGTTCTCCAGTTCTTGAAGGAGCCACCGGCTGGCGACGAGCAATAGCAGTGGGAACCGCAGGGCTACGGAAACGACATCTCGGTCGACGAGGCGCTAAGAGAAGAGGAGGAGGGCGACCGCCAAGAAAAGGTCCTGGATCTCAGCCTGCGTGAGAGGTGACAGGTCGGTCGGCGACCGCAAACGTGGTGAAGTCGTCCCGAAGCCGGCCTCCGGAGCACAGGACAGGTCATCATCCAAAGCATGGAGTTGAATATCCATTGTTTCGAAGCAGTGCGTGCTAGGCGATACAGGAAAACACTGGATGCCGGAAATGCTAAGCACGATGGGGAAAAAAGGTACGTGGTGTTTATATCCCTGTAGGGGACTGGAAAGGATGTGATAGGTTGAGGGGTTGTATGAGAGTTCTTCTCCCGAATCTCTGTTTTACCAAACTACGATAATACAAAATAACATTGGTAATCATTTACTCTGTTTACGCAATTTGTGTTAATTATTCTGCAAACCGTTAGTTTTATTGTTGATCTGGGTGAATTAATGCCAACAGGTTGAAATTAATGGTAGATTTAAAAGTCAGGTTTGTCCTTCCTCTGTTTCCAACTCACCAATCGCCACCAATCACACATCCTAAAATAAACAAACAGCGAATTTGTAAGTGACATTTTAATTTTACTGGTGTAGGCCATAAAAGTGCACCTGTTCTAAAGTCAAAATTTTGGAAATTACACAATCAGTGTTGTGATATATCGTCCCACCTGAATCTGCCCGATCAAGGAGAAAGATTACTTGACTTTGCTTCGCTTTTATTATAGTGATTTAATTGTTTGTTAAAGATCAGTTAGCTTGGACAATAAATATAACTTATTTCTGGTCTTACCATCCTGAATATGGCCTCGAACTTAGCTGGGAAAAAAGGTAACATTTAATTCTCATATATAATGTGCAAACCTATTTTTTTATTTAAAAATCTGGAAAAAAGTATGCATTATACACGAATAAATTCAGTTGTTAAATCAACTCAGCGTATGTTGATCCGGAATGAAGCACGCTCATGGTGAACATAAAATGCCCCCATCAATTGAGCGCCAATAATTGGATTCACCATGGCATCGAAGATGAACAGAGCTTCTTATTTCACCTCCGTCGAGCTTGAAATGTTAATGACCGCATATATTTTCCGAAATAAAGTAACACAGCAGCAGTAGCCAAAGAGTGCGAGCTGACATGGGAGAAAATTGCTGAGCGAGTCAATGCGTAAGATTCTAAATCAACATGCACTTGACTTGGATTTCCTACAGTGGTGGCAATTTGTAGGGAATAAAAAAATTGTGTATTAAAAATTGTGTATAATTGAAAATGATGATATATTTTATGCACTATTTGTTAACTTTCTGCCAAATTGCAACCCTTGTAGGAAATCCAAGTCAAGTGTATTACATAATGTAAAATTGAAAAGTGTGTTAGAGTGGGTACATGTATGTTGTCCTCTTATTTAGTTGTAATCCAACGGGGACAAAGTGCACTTGAAAGCAATTAAAGATTAAACAAAAAAACATAATTCAAAATGGTAAGACATATTTTTCTTATAGCTACTTCATTCTCTTACTCATGGCCTCATGTCAGGCCTAGGTTAGTTGATTTTCACTCTAGCCAACAGGAAGAAGGCTGAGGCCTTCCAGGCCACCACCACGACCTCTCAAAGAAGCTGAGGAGATGGCTCTCGCTCAGAACAGCGGGAGGAGGTATACACATTGCTGAAGGCATCCCTGGTGGTAACTCATCAGTGTCCACCACCCCCAGAAGACCAGTGCCTTCATAAAGGGTAGATTTATCATTCAAGTTTTTCTTTTTGTCAGGGGGACAAGGCCCCCTGAACCCCCTAACACTTTTGACAAAATTTTGAGTACTGATGTTTGTATCTAGGCTTGCTGATCTTGCTATAGTTACTTGAGGGGTAATTGGCCTTGTGGAGCCTCCTGCCACAGGTATGTCATGTATGGCTGTCTGATTGTTTTGTCCCACTTTAAAATTTGCAAGTCCTAATAATCTAACTGTGCACTTTGACACAGTAAGATGTTACCATATGATCCATGTGTCAGAATGACATGAAAGTATTTGACTGTAGAAAGGGCTCAAGCGTAACAGAATCTCATTTGTCTCTTCATAGCTGCTTGCAAAGGAGCTGTACAAGGTCCATTTGGGGAAGCAAATAGAAAAGTATGACCTACAAATGAACCATATCCGGCTCAAAACAACCAAAACAAAACTTGAAATACAATTACTGGAACGTCAGTTAAGGTGGGTTGGTCCCTAAATGTGGATGATAATTGAGGGCAAGTTATGGGAAAAAAAACATTTAAAAAAAAATTCTATTTGCACGAATTAAAGAAGACTTAAAGTGGTCTGTGTGGGTTTTTTCCCAGAAAATTGGGAAAAAAAACCCACAAATTGGGAAAACAATCACTTAAAATGATTTCTCTATTTGCAGACAAAGACTTGAAATAAAATGTAAAATGGTGTTTCCTGTTTTGAAGATCGGCTTGCCCAAAATGACCCCATCTGCTAAGTGAAAGGTTAATGTTGAAAATACCCCCACCCTGATATCCTATTTTATGTACTGTCTGTATTGGTGTACTGATAGAATATTACTGAGTGTTTCTGCATACATGTAGCATGGGTGTATAGTTCCTATGCCCCTTTGTTCTATACTGACATTTGGTTCAGTGGGTTCTGGGCATACAATGTGGAAGTGTGAATTCAAGAAACATAATTTAATCTGACATTTTATTATAGTTTATACTTTTATAATAAGTCTTAAAAGATTACTTAGTGGACAGGGCGTTTTCTGAGAATTTGCCTAAGCAAAACTGGGCCGTCTGCCATAAACATAAAACCAAATTTCTTCCTCAGCACCTGATAATTTGATAACTGCTAAGAGGTGGTGGCGGGTTATTTGGAGAAATTATTTCAACATATTGTTTTTTAGACTGCTCTTCCATCTTGGTGATCATCAGGGTGGAAGGGGTAGTCTTCCTGCGGGTCATTTATTTGTATGGCAGGGTGTTGCTCTTTTCTAATAGCAATGTCATCGAACATGCACATTCCAGAATAATGTCACATGCCCTCTCTGGGGTGACCCTCAGCCAATGAAGGCATCTGAACTGGTCCTTGACAATTCCAATGGTCATCTTAACCCTGTCTCTAGTCTTGCAGTGAGCCAATTTATAGCGTTGCTGTGGTCCAAGGTCAGGGTCAAAGTAAGGGCTCATCAGAGTAGGCAGCCAGAGGTCCCCAAGTAGCATGGTATTACACTGTCCTATAATCAAATGGGGGTGGGGGGACAGTGTGTGTGTATATACTGCAAATAATCACAATTATTCTTCTGCACTGTTAATATATAAAATGCAGCCCACATCATTACAAATGTTCAAGCCAAATGGCTCTTTTAGTGGTTCAAAACAGTCTTAATAGTTACAAAGAATCATAGTATGAATTGTTTCCAAACAGTGTTCATTTTTCAAATGTATTAACTGTGTCAACTGCTTGTTTTGTCTTAATTGTTTCCAAGCGTCAGGTAATGTGGAAGTGTTTTGAAAAAGTTTTAATCCTTCCAAAGCACCAGCTGTGCCAATGTTTTGAAACAATCTGGGGTGGGTTTCCCGTTAACGTTGCATCTTAGGATTAACGAGTGTGTTTAAGTGATTCTTAAGCAACGAACGTTCTCTTGTTACGTGGGTTTCCCAAACACAATCGTTAGACTGGACCTTAGGAGTAACTTTGCAAAGAGCTTCTTTGACAAGCGCGTCCTCGCTAAAGCATTAGTAGTTCATAAATCGATGCTGTGAGGTTATACGTCACTTGTTTTAACCAATCAACACTGAAATAAAATATTTTAAAGACACAGTGTTATTATCATACTCTGACTAAATTGATTCAGAGTGTCTATAAGCCGATAGAAACATTACAACAAAAGTTTACATGAATAAAAAAATAATTATGAAAAGGCTAAATAATTAAGTATAACTCCTTTCACCTTGTCTGCTCATTGCATTGTTATTCACTCCAGAGCCTGATTGCTCCAATAAATTGGCATGTGGCAATGTGGTGTCTGACAGTCGGTCATGGAGGAGAAAAGGACACGGAAGTCAGCATTCACAAAGGAAGAAATCCTCATCTTGCTTGATGAAATTGAACATAAGAAAAATGTACTGTTTTCCAAGTCCTTATAAGATTATACAGGTGCAGCCATATTTGTCATTAATAAAAAGTAATTACATGATCATTTTCTTATTATTGTAAGTTAATTGGATTAAATAGCCTGATAAAATTATTAATGTGACATTATAATGTTCAAATTAATACACTGTTACTCCAAATCAGTGAATTAAACACAAATATTTACCCATTAAATATATATGTTATACGGGTATATATATATATGTATATATTTTTTTTTTACTCAACTTCATATTTTGTGGGCTGTGGTTGTAAGCGTTGATAGAAAGAGCATGCGTATTGTGTGCGCTGCAAGAGCGGACGGCAACGAGCGGGATCTTAAAGTGGTTCTTTGCTGTGAACGAGTGGTCTGGATCTCTCGTTAGTTAAGAGCGAACTAAAGAGACGCTTTAGTTACGAACGTGTTTGGGAAACCCACATTATTATAAGAACGATCGTAAGAGTCATTTAAAGAGGTTCTTGGCGTTAAGAGGCTTTCGGGAAACCCACCCCTGAGCTGTACCTATTAGGGATGTACCCGGATATGAATACATTCTTTGGAAAGGCACAGATAATTCAATGGAAACAGATATTTCTTATACCTAAATTTGCTTGTTATTATTCAGAAAAAAACCATGATTGACATGTCTGTGCTTCAGCCAGTTTCTTCAAATCGATTGACATCATTGTGGATGTCCACAAGATTAAAATGCTCATTCTGTTTGCAACATAGGACTTTGATTTCACTAACTAGTTATTTCATTTACAATGCATTATTGAAAAGTGATCACTATAATCTGTAGTCGCCACCACTAAGTCAGCACAAAGCAGGCAGCGGGCTGAGAGCTGCCTGTTCCCAGCTGTCACTCCTGGAAACTCTCGCATCAAGGAGGAGGAGGAGGAGCATCATGTGCGGGGGCTGGTGAGACAAAAGCCTGGAGTGGCAGCTGGATTTCTATCAAACCCCTGCAACCCCTAAATCAAAATGAAGCTTGAAACCTGTAGTTTTTAGCTGTATGCGTTAATTTTTCTAATTTGAAAAACCAAAATACTGTCGAAATACTGTAAAAAAACACATTTTACCTTGTATTTCAGTCAATGGTCAGTGTCCCTCAGCTAGTCTGGGGGGGGGGGGGGTTCAGATGGTTCAGATCTAAATTTAGTTCAGTAGGGGAAAAAAAAGTAAAATAAAAAAGGCAAAAAAGTTCATGTATTACGGTTATGTAATTACTGTTGTAAAGTAGTAATTCACGTTTCCCTAGCGAACTGCTGTAACATTAACACATCGAGAAATGTGAAGGCAGCATCATTGGAATTTAAGATTATTACCATCAACTGAAGTATGTTTTTCTATATATATATATGCTGTAAATAGTTTCTATTTCCAAAACAGAATCTTTCGATTTATAAAAGATTTTTTAATTTTTCATAATTATAATGCAATATTAAATCAATCTGATGCTTTGAAAGCACAAAAAATTGCACTGTTAATGAATATTAGGTTAGAAAATACAATATTTGCCCAAGCTATCCAAATACAGACACAGAGACATATAATTTTGTTGGCTGAACAGATACAGATAATGACATCTTTACACACCTCTAATACCTATGCATCAGCGTTGTTAGTTGTTTCAATGCATTTCCCATAATGATATAATCAACAAATAATAATAAACTTTATAAGTAATAATTACCGGTGTGGGCCTCCATTTGTTAATTAGCTAAGGGCATAATTCAGACATGTGCTTAAGTGCTTTTTCCACTTATCATTGTGAGAATGGGAGACTTACGCGGGAAATGCACTTTAGCGTCGGTCTGAATTCGGCCCTAAATGTATACCCAATATCAATAGATGTAATGTTGCACACTTCACACTGCGTTGCTTAAACTGCATGGAAATAAATAAACTATATTGCCTGGATATCACATAATACTTCCCTAGTGGGCTATGTTCATTGCAAATGTGTATATATGCAGTAACTAAATAAAAGCAGGACCCATGTTTGCTCCCATGGGACACAGGCTGCAGGCTGTTTTTAAAGTGTCTCTTGATGAAATAAATTACATCGGCGTAACAAACCAAATCAAAAGAGAATGAAATGTCTAATGATTTAATGTAAGCTGGAATGAATAGGGTACATCTAATATACAAATACCCAAATATGCGCTAATTTTGTAGGCTACCAGCAGTGCTTTCAAACAGGTGCAACTGTTGGAACACATCAGTGAAATGATTCAAAACCTCCCCTCAAAGTAGCAGTTATAAATTCTAATGGCTTCTCTGTTGCTTCTTAGGTAAAGTCTACTCAGCCATATCAGATGTCCCTATTATTCTCATGCCCTACATTCGCAAATAAATGGATTCACAAAAAACATTACAACAATGATGTCAAAGATTTACATTTTTTGCCAGTACTTTTCATTGACAATTTGTTTTAGCATTTGGAAAATGATAATGTTGAACAGCCCAAAGTTTACCCCATCTATTTTTATGTGATCTGCCAGATAAAGTTAACACATTTTTATTTTAATGGGATTTCCTGAATAACCTGGAAACCAAGTGTGCTCCTGAAAAATGAAATGTATTATTTTTTATTATTATTACATTACATTACAGTTTTGTCATTTTGCAGGCTCTTATCTAGAGCAACTTACAACTCAAAATGCATTATGCCGGGGACAAGAGTGCTAAAGTGCTAAAAAGGGGTAAAAATCTCAAGTGCCACAAGGGAGTGCATGGACTAAACCCTGTGGATGACCCTGCTCTAGCGAAACCTTCAACAGCTCCTACACCTGGAAGCAATGAACTTTTATTATCATCAAGACATCAATGCATTACACAATGTTTCCAACTCCTCAGCTGTTCTTCCATTACTCAAAATAACACTTACCCTACGTCCCATAAAATACTTCAATACACACAGGATTATCCTTTCATGGCTGGTATCACCATTTCCAGGTGTTGCAGTATGTGTGAGTATGAATGAGAGAGAAGGGCAGCAAGGAACAGAAAATATCAGGGGAAACAGTACAGGTTCCGGTTGCAGTTTGTCTCTGCCTCTCTGGCTGAAATTAAAGGAGTGTAAAAAAGGTGTCATTTTTACAGTACATCACACATCCTCCCAGTCTTAATTTGCAAAACTGTTGGAGCAGAGAACTTGCTGCAGATACAGGGGAGGTGTTTGGAAAGGTGTGCTGGGTGATTGGAAGAATTGTCAGGTGGATGTCAATGTAAACCCCCCCATAGTGAAGCAATGCTTCTGTCTCCAAACTTATTCATTTTCAGGAGCATATGTGTGGGATGAGACAGCCAAGAGACTAATGAAATAAGATATGATTCTTTTTCTATGAATCTTTTGTCTGAAAATCTTTGTTGAGTTTTGTTTGAGAGAATGTGTAAAATATTAACTGATTTGTAAAGAAATTTGTTTGGATTTCAAAAAACATTCTGTGTAGTCTTGCCTTGTTTTTTTTAGAACTGGTACTTTTTGGTGTTAATATTGGTGGTAGTATAACTGCTTTATAACAGTTTGTGTATCTGTGTGTACTAGGGGTCGTCCGATTATCTGGTCATTACATAATTGGGGTCGATATTTGCAATTTTCTGTCATCAGTATATTTTTTTATAATCTAAATTACCGAAAAAAAAAAAACTTTTAAAAGCAATGCGTGTACTGTCCCAATGCAACTCCTCTGTCAGAAAAAAATGTTATTGGTATGGCTAACATTCTTTCCACATCGACAAACAACATTATCTGACCTTGAAAATCAAACATTATCTCAGACCTGCTGCTAGAAACAAGGATGGAAGGTAAATATCCAGTAAAAGGGCTTATGTGCTCAAACCATGCAATTAGCCAAATTGCACTAGGCTAATTGGACCTTTTTGAATCAGTATAAGTAGTCCATGCTAAAAAAAGCTAAAAAAAAAACAAGCTTGGAATAAAGAAAAAACAAGGACTTGCAATAAGGACTAACTGATGCATTTATGCTGTAAGTTGCAACAGTTTGACAGTGCACATTTAAAAAATAGTAATGTATATTTTTTCTTTCAGATGAAACATTAAAAGAAATTTACCCTAAAGCACAGCCCTTATGATTTGTCATTTAAGCAACCGTTCATGAAGTGAAACTTCAGCTCGCTTGCGGTTGCACTGTATGTCGGAACTTTGTGGCAAAGCTGAAAATACCAGTTTGCTGCTTTGATGTTTCTTAATTTGGCCTAATCATCATCATGGAAGTCAAGTTGTTAAAATAAAAATTTGCAGCACACAGTTTGCACTTCGCAGTATTTTCGCAAACTTTATCACAGTCCTTCTACACAATACCCTACTTTATTGTGAAAATGCTGACTAAATGATGTATCTATTCGCTTTATTTCTTATGCAGTGACTGCCATCGTTTGTCCGATAATTGAGTGCTTTTGAAATAGCAATAGGCAACTGTTGCATAGCCAAAGTAAGATAACCAAAGAGAAATTTACCCACTACTTCAATATTAGCCTCCTTTTAGTAGGCCATGTCTTTCTCTAATACACCTTCTTATTCCAAAGTGCTCACCCTCACATTCTGCAGCTCAAATATGACCCTCACAGATAATCTATAATGCTAAAATGTGGTCAGGATTGTAGCTTATATTGTAGGAAGAATTGTAGGCTTATCATTTTAAATGCAACTAGCCCATACAAACACTTGAAATAATTTTCTTATCTTCCTGCCTTTTTGTCAAACCTGCTTTATGGATTTAAGAAGCTTTCAAATATCGGTCTGAAATATCGGTTATTGACCTCTTTTTGCCACAGGTAATTATTATCGTATCAGCTCTCAATCAGCTCCACATCAGTCAAGCCCTAGTGTGTACAGTACAGCAGCAAATGCAATCTTTTACAAAGCAGTTTTGATATCAACTTGTGCAATAAACACATTGCAAAAGACTGAGACACCTGACTTTTTTACAAATCAGGTGTAGCTTCTGTTGTGCCCAAAAAAAGTGTGCACCACAGACTTTAAAGAAATGTAACCCTTCAGCTTAAAAATGTTTTAAAATCTTTACTTCATTTCTTATTTTTATATTGCAATAGACAGCGTTATTGCCTATTATAACACCCATTGAGTTTTTACCTTTTCTTCTTATTACACATAATCATCATTCCCTTCTTCCTTTGAAGTCTATGGCAGCCCCTAGAATCCTTTATAGCAGAAAGTTTTGAAATTTGGCACACTGATTGGGGACAGCCCCTTGATTCTTTTCACCAAGTTCCATGTCTGTGCCTCAAGCACTCTAGCGCCACTAATGGGTCAAAGTTGGAAGTGCGTTGACAACCATAACCACGTAACTTTAGAACCATATGCCAAAATGTACACTGTAACACACTCAGTTTCACATTGGTTAAACTACCATTTGAAACTCACAAATATAAATATATCCTGTTCATGTGGGTTTGAAAACTCAAATGTACATTTATGTAAATTATCTGGTTAGTGTTTACTGTCCCGAGACTTTGAGTGTTGGTAAATCCCTTACCACTTTTTGAACTTTTTGGTGGTAAAATATTCCATGGGATAGTCTTTTAATCTGACTGGTCGTGAGCACGATGATATCACCCAGAAATGTGAAAAGATTTCCGAGGTAGGATACATTGATGTATCCTTGTTTGGAGGAGATGAGGAGGTGAAATTTAGCATCCTTCGCTTGCCTCCTACGATTTTGGATTTTTGATTGAGTGAGGACATAGATTCCAGTTTCCAAGGCACAGAGAAGACAAGGTGGTAGTGGAGGAGAGGAAGATACAGCTTTTGAGTATTGAGGCCATGTGCCACCAAAAAGGAAACAAAGAGTCACAAACTTTTATCTAAATGGAAACAGGACCAAACTGTGGACTGGATTTTCCTGAAAGGAATAGAACAGGAGACACCACCTCATAAGCTGGAGAACCTTAACCGCCCCCCCGCCCAACCCGCCCCCCCCCTCTCCCCAACTTCTTTTACCCCTGTCTCCTCTTTCCTCTCTCCACCAAAGAGAGGGTGGAGTCGCTGATGGGCCAGTGAAGACTCACAGATGGTAGAACCTCATTTTCTTTTTTCCCAGTTCCCCCTCCCTCACACATTCCTGCCTCTGGAGCTTGTTTTCCGTTGCCCCCAACCTCGTGCTCGGCCAACTTGCCACACTATTTGTAAAACTATGTGAACCAACATATGAGAAATACCTTACCATCATATATAACGTACATGCACTGTAAAAAAGATGTAAATTTATTTGCAAAGTGCTGTAGAATTTCATGTCAGTTGATGTGCATTTCACATAATTTTCTAGAACTGTCCAATTGCATTAAATTTACATTAAATGACAATTATTATATTTTCCTCTGTACTTCCACAGTAAAATTACTTAATGACAAAATATGGTAAGTCTTTTTTATAGCATATAGTCAATGCTGGTAATTCTACAAAATGTTACTGAATGTTATTGTTATTATACTGCTACAGTTTATTCAGAAAATTATTTTGATCGACCAAGTTTCCTTTATGTAAATTTGCAGATTTTTTCTGTTACTACACAGGTCACTACATGAGAGACTATAGTAATGGTAAAAAAATGGTAAAACTTTTTCACAACAATATTGACAATGATGGTGATTTTACAAGATGACTGTATTTCTACAAGGCTGTATTATTCAAAATGCCTACGCAAGCAAAGCCTGCTTACAACCATGATTAAACCATTATTACGTGGTCAATATTATTGTACAGTTTTGGTTTTGATTTGCAATTGACCCAATTTTGTTTTTGTTAACCTTAGATATTTAGACTTGAATTAAGATTCAATTACATTCTCATTGTTTCCAAAAATGTTGTTTCAAAGTTATTGTCAACTTATTGTTAATATTATTGATTTCCAAATGCAATTCCTTATTTGAGTGTAAATGGTTTTTTTTCTACTAAACTGCCATTGTGTCTTTTTCTCTAATTCAAAGCTTCACTCAGTCAGTTTTAATTGCAGTATGCCCTGTCTAACTGCCCAATGATTACCTGAGAGTTGTGATAAAATTTCTCATTTCACATTCAGTGAAATGAATAAAGACACAAACACCTGTCCATAATATCAACTCAAGTTTATTGCTGCAAGGAGACAAAAAAGAGTTGCAAGGAAAAAAAGGAATGGTCTTCAGAGCAGTAAAGCATATTGCCTTATTATATCATCTAGGTGTCTCTTTATCAATGTAATATGTGAATCAGTGAACCCAACACTGCACTGATAATTGAACTTAAGTCACTGCAAGATGCTGGTTCTTCAGCTTTCTTCCTTCATACCTGAAGAAGGAAAATATAAATTGGTCACTGAGACTGACAATGATAAAATGACAAAAAGAGCAAACTAAAGATTAACTTCCATTGTTCGACACGTATCCACCAAGAGGCTGACAAAATTAACATGATAAATGAATGAATGTAAGTGAATTACAGCTGCTTACTGTAGAAACAGGCAACTCAATTTACAAGTACTTAGGACTTGTATTTTGTCAGTGGGTGATAGAGGGCAACATCAAATACTGTAAAACAAAGAAAAACACTAAGACGTCCAGGGAGATGCTGGCTATAAAAGAATTGGTCCTATTTAAGGAATTGTGCCGACCAGTCAAAATGTACCATTACTGACATTTTTCAAATTAAAAACGCCATCAACATGGTTTATTTAAATAGCACAGTGCATCTGTCGTGCTGTGTATCTGACACCGAAAAATCATAGCATGTTTGTACCATCAAGATGGTGCTCATTTAACTGTCTAAGGGAGGATAAATATCACAATTACACAGAGTCCAACAGATGAGGTGTATGGAGAAAAAAGGGAAACAACCTCCACTGTTCAGAAACTACAAAGAGGGTGGGAAAATGCACAAGGGGCAGTACATAAAGCGAGTGATTGTGTATGACTAAGGCTAAACAACACTGGCATAGAAAAAGAGAGCAGAACCAGCAGAACCACAACCAAATACAACTACCAGTTTAAGGAACAAGACAACATTTGAAAATTAAAAACCTTTGCAAGAACTCAGGTGTGGCTCTAAGCTCTGTTGGGTAGTCGACATTGAGAGTAAAGTACAAACTGAACATCAAATGGATGGCCTTCGTGAAGCTGGAGAGGTAGTCATTAATAATGACCTGGTCCACAGCTACCATAAAGATACTGGCTGTGAGAGGGCTTTCACCTGTGAAGACAGATAACCATATATCATGTATGGGTAAAGCTTAAGAGTAATTGCAGATTAAAAATACTTTGAGGTACATATCAAATCCTGCTCCACTTTAAAATGAGCAATCAACATCAACACTGCACCACAAATCTGTTCTCCTCCCTTCCTGATACTTCAAAGAAGTTTTCCAGCTCTGCTAGTAACATCAGTGTCCTTAAACTGGAAATATTCCAGGGTTTTCTGCAATTTGCTTGTCATGATCTCTTCAAAGAACTCATTCACATCAACTGCAGTAAGTTCTCTGAAATGACTTCTCATGCCGACCATCTCAAAAAGTTAAGGCGACTCAGACAGGAGGTGCGCAGTGTCTTTCCCTTTTCTGATATCTTCTCCTTGTGTAGCGTATGTTGTATTCATGAGATTTTCAGTTTTGGTGGCATCTTTTCTTTGTGTCCATACATGTCAATGAGCATCTCTCTCTTAACAGTTTGCATTACTGCAGTTTTCCCCTTCAGGAAGATGTGGAGTTGTATTGACACATCCATATGCAAGTTTTAGTTTCTTCTTTGGGGTTTCTTGGGTTTCCTCACTAGGGTGTCTTTTGCAGCCAACTTCAGGATTCCTATCAATGTCTACTTTGTTGGCTAGCTGTTTTAGCCATGATTCATAGCCACTGCCAACAACTTGTCCATCAAGCTCATCCCTGAGGGATTTTTAGGTAGGCCTGCACTATTCTCCAGGTGATTTCAGAAAGGTGCTTCCTTCTAGATTGTCTGTACACAGCAAGAATTTCTGCAGCCACTATAGCTATCATCTGTCTCTTATTTTAGACTGGGTGTCTTGCCAGTTTTCATTTTTTGGTTGACAGTTGAGGGCAACTTGGTCCATGGTATGGGGAAACTGCCCAGTCTATTTAATTTGATTCAACTGGACAATCATTGGGAGAGGAGGAGGAGGAGCCAGCATCGGTAAGACCTTTGAAATGAAAATTAATATTCATATTACCATAGTGTTTCTTGTGCACATGCTTTTTAGCAGAAATACATTGCACGAGCTGGTGTTAGAAAGTCCTTACTTCTACATCCTGCACAGATAAGAGTGCTTACTAGAAAGCTTGTGCTCAACGGACCTGATTGATGTGATTTATCATTGCCAGCCTCACTTGGACAATCCGATTGCTAGGTAATGGCAACACCTAAATCATGTAAACAGCAAACAATTCACTATATGCATTAAACTGCATGTGTAGCAAGTCCAGCACTACAGATGACCGAATTCCTTTTAATGACATGGCATTAGGCTACTTGTTACATTTGATACTGGCTGTACATTTTCTGGCTTCTATCGGCTTCAATATGCCACTGAAGTCCTCTTCATAAAATGATCTCAGATCAATGTCATCAGCTGCATCCTGTAATTTCAGTAGTATGAACTCTCAGACAACGATATAGCATTTAAAATGAGTTTATTGAGAAGGGATAGAAAGGAATGAACTTGGTCTTGGAGTCACAAGGGGGAGGAGTCGTTGCGTCCTCGTGGAGAGGGAATCCCCCCTTCCTTTTGGCTGCAAGAAATTGGGATAGTAGTTAGGATTATGAACCCCCCTCCCCCCCTTTTTTGAGAAAGGAGAGGATGAAGATGGAGATGGGGAGGAGATGGGATGCCGGAAATGCTAAGCACGATGGGAAAAAAGGTACATGGTGTTTATATACCTGTTGGGGACCGGAAGGAGTGTGATAGGTTGAGGGGTTGTCTGAGAGTTCTTCTCCGGTATCTTTTACCAAACTACAATTCAGTAGTATCAGGAGTCAAAAGGCAGAGGAGTCGTTGCGTCCTCATGGAGAGGGAATCCCCCAAAAGTCTGCCAGCCCTGTAAGCAGAATGCGAGATGTGGTTGGCTATGTGAATTATTATTGGATTAATGAGGTATGGGTGGAATGAATGTCTGAACAGTTTAGCCTGATGTAAATTTGGAAAGCCTCTGATGACCAGTGACCCAGGCGTTTGATTAAATAATCCGGAAGTCCATTTTGTGCCACTGTGGTTGCTGCTCCGATTCTGAATGAATGAGAAGAAAAATGGTTAGCAGGAAAACCAGACATGTGCAGACTGTTTTTTAAATCTTTTTGAAACTACTGACAGGTAACAACTCTGTTTAATTCGTCTACGAACAGTGGGTCGGGACGGGAGAGTGATGTATGTGACCTGTAATTCAGATAGGTGGAAAGAATCTCGTATGGGCTGACCAGGGATGGTAATTTGAAAAAAATATATGGGACAACCTTTGCCCATCTGATAACTTTTGCTGTCTTAGCAGATATTGGATGGTTTTGTGATTAATGATAGTTAAGTCTGATAAATGAGGGTGAATATCTGGATTGGACAGAGTAGATAACGCAGTGAGTTCTGAACATTGGAGTCAATCTGAAGAATGCGAGTGAGAAGAGGGCTGAGAGAGTGATGCCTATGTCAGGGCTGATGTATCCGGAATGGAGGAGAAAATGCAGTGGGTGAGTATGGGAAAAGTGATAGGTTGTCTTGGTTTGGAAACGCCTGGGTCTAACTTCTGATATCCTTTGAGTAACAGTTGAATTTGAGGATTATTAAAGAGTGGGCAGTTGGAACCAATTCGTAATTTATAAAAGAAATGAATACCGTTTAGGTAAGCTTTGATTGTTGATGTTTTGATCTGTAGATGAGAGTGTGCGTATGAGATGAAACAGGAATACATTATGAGGTCAAATGAAGGGAATTACATCTTAAACAGGCTGTGGAATGCTTTAAAGCAGTTCCAGGAGGTGTAATAAGACTGTAGGGTGCATGGAGATAAGGCTTGC
Organism: Albula glossodonta; assembly: GCA_019788955.1. Classification (NCBI taxonomy): domain Eukaryota; kingdom Metazoa; phylum Chordata; class Actinopteri; order Albuliformes; family Albulidae; genus Albula; species Albula glossodonta. The sequence goes on from JAFBMS010000248.1 coordinate 139,972, forward strand.
AGAATGGTGTTGATGGGCTGGTGGTGCAGGTGAAGAAGTGGATGATTTACAGGAAGATGAGTTGTGTGTATGGAGGAACGTGTTCGGGGGTCCTGTGCGCTTCCGGGGGGAAACTGAAGAATTTCTGAAAATGAAAATGAGAATGACTGTCAGCAATGGAGTTATGGTGACTGGGAATGTAAGCTGCACGTAAAATGAACTGATGGCATATTGACACCCAAGTGAGACGGCAGAGGAGTAACATGATACTGTTGGAATGTGAACGGCCTTTATTTATTATCATGACGATAGCCCTGATGTCAGAATAAATCAAGATTTTCTTTTTAGACCATTCCGACCCCCAAAGGACGGCCGCAGCAACCATGGGATACATTTCAAACAGTGAGGAGGACTCGGAATTAGATGCGAGGGAGGAGAATTCGACCGGCCAGGGGGCTGCAAACCAGCGGCCTCGATACTAGGCACCAAAACCCACGGATGGCACAGCGCCTGTGAACAGATGGAGATCAGTGGCGGAGGTCAGGCTTTCATCATAGAAAAAAGAAAGGCCATTCCAACACCGGAGGAACGCATGCCACAAACGCAACTCGCCCACACAAAACTCGTCCAGTTCGATCGGATCGAGCAGGGATGGGACCGAGGAGGCGAGGGTCAGCAGATAGGAAACAAACAACCAGCCTTGGGGCAGTACGTGCATAGCGAAATTCAGGTGCCCCAAAAGGGACAACAGCTCCCTCTTTGTGCAATGCGGCTGAGCCAGGTACCCACACAACAATGATGAAATTCGTTGCAACGTATCAGACGGGAGATGGGCACGAAACAATATGGTGTCCAAAACTATACCAAGGAACTCGATGGAGGTGGAAGGACAGGAAGTCTTCTCTTCGGACAACAGAACTCCAAGGTCCCGAAAAACCTCAACTAAAGCGTTCATGCCTGAAGCCAGCAGAGACGATGGGGGGTGATGGAGAGGAAATCGTCGAGCAGGTGCAAGACGATCGGAATCTTACACTTGTTTCAAAGCACCCAGCACAGGGCTTTCGATAGGGTATCAAATATCTTGTGGCTGATCTTACAACCAATCACCAGACGCACTGCGAAATAAAACCTGTTGTGCCACCTAATGCTGAAAAGGTGCCAGTAAGGCAGATCCAGGGGCATGATTTTAAAAGCTGATGTGACATCCGCTTTAGCCAGCCAAGAGCCCACCCCGGCGAGATTTATGAGCTGAATAGCGTCATCGACGGTACAATACTGCAATGAGTAGTCCTCAGACAGAATTAAACTATTTATGCTTGGGACAATGCTATCGTGCGGGGCGGAGAGATCAATGATAACTTGTTTCTCTCTGGAATATTTTCAGGTGGCGATTCCGATCGGATTTAGACAGAACACCAGAAACGGAGGAGACACAAATGGGCCGATCATAAACCCAGACTCGACCTCCTCGGCCAGCAATGAATCAACAACATCAGGCTCGACCTCAGCCGAGTGAAGGTTCCCACAAATAACAGACTGAACGGAAAGGGAAACCAAACGAGGGGAAAAACCATGAATGGCACACTTGGCAGAAAACTTTGTGTGATACACATAAAAATGGGAATCCCCGAATTGGACGGCAAAATCCACCACGATAGCCATGTAGTCTGCCAGCTCTCTGCGATGGTGAGGGAACACCGAGCAGATGACATCGGTGTAGCGAGAGAAAGCCAGGCAGAATTCGGGGAACGTCAATACCTTAGACGAGGAGGAAGACAGAGCCCTGAAAGCAACCGTGATGCCGTCACACTCAAAAACTCTGCGTTCAAGGGGGAGGAAGTGAAAGCAGAGATGCTAAACACATGTCCGCACCTTGCAAAATCTACGAGCGCACACTTGGGGTGGAGGGAGCCAGCGGTAGGAGGATAATGGAATGCATACTGAGCAGGATACAGGGAAGGATATGCAGCGTGAGCTGGGGGAAGCTGAACCGGTCCGCGGAGAGCCAGCGACGGCGGGTCAGAGGGCGCGTGGTGCGTCTGAGGGAACCCGCCTGCTCCGGCCGGGATGGTAGCAGCTGGGGGATTGGTCCCAGAAGCGTTCAGGGGCTGTCCGGCGGGCACGAGGTGTGCCCACTGGAACTCGCAGACTCCGGGAGGGACCAGGGCAGCTGGGGGGAAAGAAAACTGCAGCGCCGATTCCTTGGGAGAGTGCCAGGGCAGGACAGGGAGCGCTGATGGTGCTGGCTGGAGCCTGCCCACTCCGTCAAGGGTGGCGGCCAGGGGGAGAGAGGACCGCCAGGTTGTCAGAGCAGGGGGCCTCGATGAACAGCCGGAACAACTCTCTCTTCCACATTGTCCAGGGAAACGCAATCCTGCGGAGCCTCAGGGTCTCTCGGCGGGTTACAGTCCAGTCAGAAAGCCGCGGTTCTCCGGTTCTTGAAGGAGCTGCCGGCTGGTGACAAGCAATGGCAGCGGGAGCTGCAGGGCTACAGGAATGGCCTCTCTTTCGACAAGAGCCACAGAAGAGGAGGGGCCGAGAGATAGCCCCGGACCTCAGCCTGCGTGAGAGGCGACGGGTCGGTCGGCGGCTGTGAACCGGGGATGTTGGGTCACTTTCCCAGGAAACGACCCGTGGAGAAGTTGTCCCAAAGCCGGCCTCCGGAGCACAGGACAGGTAAGCATCCGAAGCATGCAGTTGAATATTCATTAAGTTTCGAAGCAGTGCAAGCTAGGAAATACAGGAAAACACTGGAAATGCTAAGCCCGATGGGAAAAAAGTATGTGATGTTTATATACCTGTAGGGGACCGGGAGGGGTGTGATAGGTTGAGGGGTTGTCTGGGAGTTCTTCTCCCGAATTTGCTGGCAATTTTCAGTTTCAACAGCTGAGGAAGTAGAGTAGGATTCCTCTGAAATTGTTTCTCGTGTTCTTTCAGTTGTGCCCATGTTTGCATGCTTATGTGTTCTGGGAACATGCACTGTGAATGACAACCTCAACCTGAGAACCTTTTTATAGTTGGGGAAGGGACATTGTATCTGCAGTTTCTGACCATTTACATTATTGCATGCAAGAGACTCCTCAACAGTATGCTGCAGTGTAACTGATGTTTTTGTATGTTTGCCATAAATGTGTGCTTTTAAAGCACTGTATTTAACAAAATGTCTTTTATACTCTGAAAAGCAACAAGGATATTGCTGATTTCCTTCATTCCTGTGTAGGCTTTGATGATCAACATAGCTTTTAACTGTGTTAAGAGAAATGCCACAAAAGGAGTATGTAAAAGATTGCCTATTAGACATTATGGCAAGGCTTCAGCATGGATTGGCCAGAAAACTGAACACTGACAGCGACTGCTTCCCTATGAGTAATGTTTGAACAAGTCACCTAATTTAGCCAAGACTCAACAGCCAAAATACATATTCAAGATAACAGCAGTGCGTAAGTTTGAGCAAACAGGTGAAATACACATCTATGACAAATTCACACTGACATGTATTAACTATTTACTAAATGCTAGCTATGATGCTAGGACATGGGCCAAGGAAGCAGATGTGGTGGTTAACATGCCACAAACAAATATTAGCCAGGAGATAACTTAATGTATACAGTAGACAACGTTTGGAGCAAGCAGAACGATTCAATTTGAAAACCTAGCCAATGTAACATCATCCACATGAGCCAAGGAACAGTAGCTAACATGCTCTAACATTAGCTTTAAGCATTTAATGTTCGATTTAAATTTGAAAAAAGAGCTTGAAAGTTTTTGAAGAAACGGCATAGTAGGAACAAATTATACATTTTTATTGTTGGTGTTCAGGTGTGATTTTTTTGGGAGCTGGGCAAAATTCTACCCAGAGTGAAATAAAGTTATTTTCTACTCTAACAGTACTTGCCTCATCTTCTGCTGTGTCAGCCCATTTAAAACAAGAGTGTTTGTTTTTAAACATATCATACTTTACGTGTGAAAATATTGTACGTTTCATACTGAATTGCTTGTGAGAGGGTATATCTACGGAAATTCACGTGTGAGGTGTGCATGTTTAAATCCCTAGCTACATTGAAAACCATCCATTTCCATTGTTCTTTGTAGGATATTTTAAAATGTGGACTATCATTAAGCAGTGCAGCTTGATGTTTAATTTGTTTAATTTTCTTAGAAGCTTGACAGCAGTGAGCATTTAAGGTTCAAAAAGTTAAATATAGAAATTAAAACATTTATTTAACTGTGCAGAACATTTATTAAAGGTTGTCATGTAGGTAGAGAAACAAGGAAGAGCAGAAATCGTATTGGCTGTTGACTTTTCATGGGCTGCAAACTAGTTGACCATTTTAACACTGGACAAATTTCCCGGGCTGCGGTCAAATTGTCTTATAATGGTGATATGTACAGTAATAGATTTATAGGCCTAACATGTTATGCCTACCATGCATAAATTAAACAATTATTTTCATACAGTCATACTAATTGGGATTCATGTCGATCCGTCAACACATAATTACATAGAAGTGCAGTCAGATTCTCTTATTTCCATCGAGGTCAAGGAATTTGTTAGGAAACAACATAGGCTCAATGACTTTTGACCATATTTCTGATTACGGTTTTTAACATTCTTTCAAACTTATGGTTAATGTCTGGCAACCTGTGCTTCAAGGCTTTTGACTGTATTTCTGATTATGGTTTTTAACATTCTTTCAAACTTATGGTTAATGTCTGGCAACCTGTGCTTCAAGACTTTTTACTGTATTTCTGATTATGGTTTTTAACATTCTTTCAAACTTATGGTTAATGTCTGGCAACCTGTGCTGCCAGACTTTTGACCGTTTGTTCACAATTTTTTTTTTTTTACAGTGTAGCTTAGACAAGAACTTGAGGTAGTTACTAGCTAACATTCCTGAGACATCCATTAAACTACTGACTTACATGTTTGAAAGGTTTACGCCCATGGAACATGCTGGAAGCAAAATTGTTACATGTGTAGTCTGTTATATTTGTATTGCCGTAGGGGCACACTTGTGTAAGATCCTGAAGCATCTTGATATTTATATTCAAACTAAACATGAAAATGTAAAGCATGTAGAGATGGCAAGGGGGAAGGGACCAGCCAGCACTAGTTCCTAGTTCAGCAGAACCTCTAGGCATTTTAGGAGAAGCAGTAGGACCCCTTCCTCTCTGGACCACTTTTGAGCAGACCCTGGTTCGTGACCACTCCAGCGTAGCCTCTCCATCACCCTCTGAAGCTCCCTAGATATGGAGTTCACATAATGTACCTCCTCAAAGTCCTGTGACTTGGTATTAATTATGATGCTCCGGTAGCATGAGGACTTAAACAGCTCTTTTTCTGACCCAGAGCACAAACACTTAATTAATTTGATTTACCTTAATGAACTACATTATTAAACTTTGTTATTTATGTATTATTTGTAGGGCTACAACTAATGACTATTTTAAAATTGATTGGTCTGATGATTATTATTTTGATTAATCAATTAGTTGGATTGTTTGAAAAATGTACAAAAACTTTTATAAAGATTTATTATGCATACAATGCGTTCCAGTATGCAATGCTCAGTTTTAACTAAAAAATAACATGAAAAAGTTTTCAGGAAGAATTTTATTTATTATTATTAAAAAAAACACCTTTCAGCCTTTCAACAAAAATAAAGCTTCTCATACAGAATTTCAATAATAAATTATAAATAAAAAATATTTATAGAACACTTTGTGTCACTTTAAGATGAACATGTGAACATGGAGGTTGAATCATTATCATGATGTTACTGACTCAGAAATAGAGTTTCCCTGTTTCATTTCAACATTTTATACACATATGGCATTTAGGAGTCTTATATTCTACACGTGCACACACATTCTCCCACCCTAGCACCAATTGATTAGCTTGCAATTTTCATCTGCATATCTAAGCAACAAAAATGTGACACACCTGGATGCTTAGCTGAGAAAGACAGTCCATTTCACCATTGATTTAACTGGGTTAGCAAAGTATTCCTCAGTTTACATCTCTTTGGTTTATAAGAAATGATTGATTATGGTTGCCGATTGTGTTTATTCTGCCTCCTGTATTATTGTGTTTGGAGCCCCCTGCTGGTGCTATTCTTGTTTAAGTTTGTATGGTTTTCTGCTTTGTCAGCCATTTTGTCAGTATATTTCATGGGGAATGCAACTATTGTGAATCTTCTCACATCCACCACTCCGTATGCCTTTGAGGATCATAATCTGTAAGTAATACACTACGCAAGTTATGTTAGTCATGTTTTGTTGTTCATTTGAGTAGGATTTGTATATTTGAGAGAGATGTTAATGTGTTTTAGTAATGTGTTCTCTGTGTTTGGAAAATGCTGTATGAAGCTACTATTTACATGAAAGCTAGCAGTTCCATGTAAAGGTGTGTACAATATTTACAGTATTTTGTGTATTGCAGTTCATCAGCTGTAATGATTACATATCTATTTACAACTGTATATTATTTCCGGGCATTTCTGTGGTGTAGAACTAAAGGTAAGTATTAGTATTAGGAAGCATTCACTTATTTTGGTTGTGAAGTAGTATGTACATTCAATAGAAACCATGTTAGCTCAAGACTCAGATGCCTGGTTTACTTTGTATTTCATTAAATAAGGAAGTAGGAACAAATGATTGTATATACAAGAAATGTATTATATTTTTGTTCTGTTTTACAGTTTCACAAAAAAGGAGAATCGCACACCGCTGGAGGGCCTCTGGGTGGTTCACAGGATAAAACGTTGCCTAGGAGCCTTGAGGTTGGGGGTTCGATCCATCGGTCTAGCCATTGCCGGCTATGGTCGGATGTCCCCCATGGCGAGGCAACAATCCGCCAGCCTCGTCTGGGATTCGATATGTAAGCCAGCTAATGTTAGTTGGTCTCATCGCCATAGTGCCCTCTCAGTCATGCTGGGCACCTGTGGCAGCATGAACTGATGGTACACTGACTGCGTCATCCTCCAACGTCATAGGCAGTGTGCAGTTAGTGTTGTGGCTGAAACGTGAATAGAAGCGAGATTGTTGTCACCTGAATCGGAGGAGTCACATGCTCAGCCTCTCCTCCCAAAGCCATCAGAGCGGGTGCTATGGCGAGGTCAACTAGTTCAGCTGAACAAGTTCAGGTTGGGACCTCATCAGGCAAGGGCTACTTACCAGGCCTTAGCTTCCTGGACACGGCTGGAGGGGTAAACCCTATTATGGAAAAACTCCCGTACAACCTTCACAAACAGTGGATAACCCAAGGTTCAAAGTACAAAAATGAGCACTACACTCCATACCCACCATTTCTCATGCTGAAATGAGAACAGATCCCAGCTTTGTCTTCCAGGGTTCCAGTGCTGCACCTCCTGGAGATGAGAATGCTCCTGTAAAGCAGTGGAAACCCAAGACCTCTACCGCTGTCAATAAGACAGAGGTTGGAAACACCTCATCATAAGATTTGAGGAATAAGTTTCACGAGGATCCAAACAAGCAATGTCTGATACACAAAAAACCTCACTGTCTCAAAAAGTGCAAAGGCTTTAGAGAAAGGCCGTTTGATGAATGGAAGAGATTCCTGTAAGAACATTTCATATGTTTCAAATGTTGTGCTTCAACAGCCCATCAAGCTAAAGACTGTAAAGCTGACATCCGCTGTTCAGAGTGTGACAGTAATCGTCATGTCTCAGCTCTCCACACTGGTCTGCCGCCATGGATAACAAAGTCATCAGCCACACGTGCTGTAGAGCATGGCGGGGAGCAGGTCGAGCAGGCTCCAGCAGTAGGTACTTCCACTTGCACAGAAGTCTGCGGGAAAGGTTTCATAGGTAAATCCTGTTCCTAATATGTTTGGTGAACGTCCACCCCAAGGGCCACCCTCATAGTTAAAATGACATGAGGGTAAAAATGTATGCAATGTTATATGGTCAGAGCAACTTATCGCTAGCTAATCTGCTTTCTTTGACATATTTGAAATTCAGGATAACACCTTCCCCTGTACCCTCGAAACATGCTCCGGTACAACAAACACCACTGGAAGAAGAGCCAATGGCTTCATAGTGGAGTCAGCCGATGGTAAAGTACAATTGCTGTTGCCTGCTCTAATCGAGTGTAACTTGATCCCGAACAACATGGCGGGGAGCAGGTCGAGCAGGCTCCAGCAGTAGGTACTTCCACTTGCACAGAAGTCTGCGGGAAAGGTTTCATAGGTAAATCCTGTTCCTAATATGTTTGGTGAACGTCCACCCCAAGGGCCACCCTCATAGTTAAAATGACATGAGGGTAAAAATGTATGCAATGTTATATGGTCAGAGCAACTTATCGCTAGCTAATCTGCTTTCTTTGACATATTTGAAATTCAGGATAACACCTTCCCCTGTACCCTCGAAACATGCTCCAGTACAACAAACACCACTGGAAGAAGAGCCAATGGCTTCATAGTGGAGTCAGCCGATGGTAAAGTACAATTGCTGTTGCCTGCTCTAATCGAGTGTAACTTGATCCCGAACAACAGGAAGGAAATTCCTACTCCAGAGGGCATAAGCTCATCCCATTCACATCTAAAAGAGGCAGCTGCTAAGCTTCCACCACTTGACCCATCAGCTGAAATCCTCCTGCTGCTTGGTAGAGACATCATTTGCATTCACAAGGTTCAAAATCAGCGTAGGGGGCCACACAGTGTTCCATTTGCCTAACTCCTCAACCTGGGATGGGTAATTGTGGGGGACATCTGCCTCAGGGGAGCTCATAAACCATTTATGAATGCCTTCAAAACCAGTATCCTACAAAATGGGCGCCGCAGCTATTTCAGACCTTGTACTAGCAGCATCTATGTGAAGGAGAACCTTGTAGGAGAGCAATACGATCCTCTCCTTGACACAAAAACACAAGACAACTTTGGAAAACTGATTTTTAGCTAGTCAGTTGTTTGATAACTGCCTATTGATGTGTGTGTAGAAGTCTGTGTTTCATTGTTTAAGTTCCCTTTAGGTTTGATACCCTGTGTTGCATTAGACTCACTATTGTCAAAGTGGGGTACGCATACCCCCAGGGGTACTGTGACACTGCCACAAAGTAATTAAGGTTGGTTGTTTTTATGTTTCTGCCCAAACCAAAAAAATGAATGGTTATTTAATGAAATCCTTGCAAGGTGAACCTTTCAAAATGGGTTGGGAGATTTGAAGGATTGTTTTTCTTTTCTTGGGCCACACTGAGCCAATGTTTTAAAATTAACCGGGTAAAAAACCAAAGGCTACTTATTGTATATGGCGTTGCCCCTTTGAGAGGCAGCCTGATGATAGAGGTGGGGTTTTACTTCCTGGGCAGAGAGGAAGAAGAGGACAAAAAAGGAGGGAAAAAAGGTTTTGGGGTGTGTGATGAGTGTGGATTTTCCAGCTTGGATGCACCAGCCAGCTCCTGCCAGTGGACCAAGGGGACAACAAGGGTGATAATTACCTATTCTAACCCTATTCAGCGGTGCTGGGCGGTGTGGAATAAGAAAAACAAAACAAAAAAGGAAAAAAAAACTAAGAATAATTGCACACAAGCCAAAAAAGGAAAAAGAAGGTCGGCTCACTTGGGACATATACCCTAATGGACAAGGCCCACAACTGTGGAGGCTTCGGCATCGAGGGTGAGATCCACTCCTTTAATTGCCTCTTTTTTTTGGGATTTTTGGTTTTTCCTAAGGTTTTTTCCTACTCTTGGAGACAGTTTTTTTTTTATATATTTCATATTTGTTGTTGCTGGCTTTTCTGTACATTGTGGCCATTGTAAATATTGTAAAATATGTGTGATGTGTATGGATGGGTAATGTGAATGGCACTTTAAGATTAAATACATTAGTTCACTGGGTTAAAAAAGAAAACATGTGTTATCTACCTCCCAGGTTAATACAGTGCTAGTCCTGTTTATTGTAACACCGATTGGGGGACCTCCAATAAGATTGTTATAGTACGTGGATCATGCTATGGGGTACACAAAATAAATCTGCAATTGACCTTCCCAAAAAGTCTTGTTGAATAGCTGACTGCAGTCTCAGTACCAAAAATAGATGCATGCACGCACCTAGTGTAGCAACAGAATAATAATATCGCAATGTCTAACATGTAAGGAATAATGTTCATAAATATTGATTAGACTACGATTAGACTGCATGAATCGTGCAGGGTCGTTAAATTTTGCTGGAACGTATTTATTGAATGTTGCCTGAACTTAATCCTGCCTACACAATCCATTAATTAGGTTTACTTTGTACAGGTAGATGTTCTTTCTGATTGGCTCTAGGCCTGCTGCACCTCCACCGGTGCCCACTTTGCTAGCTGCAGGGTCATCAGCCGGGGACCACCACTCACAGATGTTTTGCCCCTTATGCCAGAACATCTCCTGGTAGCAGGGCAGTGAACAGGGATGTCTCCCTGACACCCCCTGCAGCTAACCTTCTTCAGGAGATGGTTGCTCCCCATGCCTTGTCCCGTCTTCTCAGCCAGAGCCAAAAACTCCCCCTCTATGCCTCCTCTTATACTTCTCTGGTTGCCTTGTGCAGTCTGGCTCCCCGTAACTCCAGGTCCTTGAGCAGACAGGTTGTTCAGTCTACGACAAAGCCTTTAGCTCCCACCTCCACCAGGTAAAACCTCACTCTCCATCCTCCTTCCCTGCACTCTGCAACCAGGTCTGCATACTTTGTCCTCTTCCTTTCGTGGGCTGCCTCCAACCCCTCTTCGCTTTAACTTTAAAAATAAGAAAAATCGAAAAGTGATAAATATTAACTGGACTATCTGATCACCACTGGTTTAACTTTCAAATGACAATTATTTTGGTGATGAATGCATGCAGGTGCACGGAAGGCATCTTGAGCGAGGGGAGCTGCTATGCAAAAGCCACGATTGTAACCTTGATTTTGCTAAATTTAAGTTGCTTTTTTTGATAGATTTGCCCCAGACAATGATTAGATGAATTGTGCTAGACATAGGCGTTATTTACGATGGGGACATATCCCCACCACTTTTTGTCATGGCCTACTTCATCCCCACCACTTTAGTTAGTTGAATTTAATAGTGAATACATTTACGATGATACATATCATGTCACTAAGAGAGAGACCCAACATGCTTACTGATAGGTAAATCTAAATTGAAAAACTTCCGTTGATGCTGTGCACTCATTTATGTATGATGCAACATACATAACACTCCCCCGGGGAGATAATGTTACAGCGATTTCTCTGCAGTTCTGCAATTTTGCTGGCCGCAATCAAAATGAAAAGGAAGGAACAGGAGTTTATGCTATTTAGGCCCCTTGCAATGCTTGAAGTAGCTGGTGCTACATAGCTAATGTTAGCTAAACTGTTCGTGCATTTCAGGCAACAATTAAATAAATATTGGGCTATTTTGTGTACAGTTACATACCAATGCAAATAGCAATGCCAGCTGATTTTCATATTGGCTTATAGCAGGGATATTTTGGTAGCCCAAACCTTTACTCTGTCCTTTGCTTGCATTTTCCCCTGGGATATACTTCATTTATTCTAGGGACTGTATTGCACTTGGCTATCAGTGTCCAATGTCAGCATGTTTGGGGGCTGACAATGGATGTCAGTTCTACCAGTGACAACCTTGTTGATGTCGGCACTGATGTCAACACTTGTTTCTAATGTGCTGAATATGGCTTGGAGTAGCAATATCCATAGATCTAACACAGTCTTAGTATTTGGGAAAACATGCATAGGTGGTGTGTTTGACAGACATACACTAGTATAATAGAATAAAAGAACGCAAATGCATCTACCTTATCATGATGTATTATGTCATCCATTTAAGCAGGTTAAAATTATAGCATCGTAACACATAAAAAGCTCAAGCAGCTTTTAAATGCGATTCTTAAAGGGATCTTGTAGTTCAAGTCAAACTGTAAAATCATACAAATGTGTAAAAGTAGGCTGTTGGTTGCTACCACTATCTGGCTAGCTATCTGATAGCTAAAAGCTAGCTGCTACCTAGAAGATGTTTAGCTTGTCCTCTCCTCCTTCTCCTCAAAAAAGGGAGCATCTTTGCTCTACAGTTAGCAAACGCACACCCACCATGGCTGGTTTACCATCTGCTGATGAAAACTACTACCGAATTGCGCATTGCCGAATTAACTGAATTAACTGAATCTGCCTCTCTGCCCACAATTCCCACCTCTAGACAGATTTTAGAGGCTAAGTGTAACCGTAGCTTATGAGTGCATGAGAGCAGACACAAACAATTCACTTGCAACACCTCTTGACCAATCACAACAATGTTTATGCTGTGGTGCCAAGGAAAACAAAATTCCTGTTATACATGTTCTTCATCACTGTGCACAAGCTTGCTTTATACCACTTCTTTTTGAAAAAATAAATAAATACATAATGGATAAGTGGAAATGGAAAATTGGACTGGTACTACAAATGAAGCCCCTGCTGTTGGGACCAGCTGCTCAGGTCATACAGGTATGACCACCAGTTCTGATGCTAGCTGTACCTCTGCTGGTGCTGCTAGCCAAGCTGCCACCAATGAACAGTCACAGTAATGACGAAGCAGCCCAAGAGCTGCAGACACCTGCCCCAGGAAAACACCAGATCGACGGTGAGGTTGAAGTCTCAAAGAGATGCAAATGTAACAAAGAATATAATACCATGGGGTTCACTTACACTGGGAGTGAGGACTTCCCTCAGCCTCATGTGTTATGTGGACAGGTTCACTCTTGCACAGACATTTAGAAACAAAACATGACCAATTGAAAAACAAGCTACAGGAGTTTTTTGAGCATCAATTCAGACAACTTTCTAACATTAAGAAATGTCTAACAGCAACAGATACTATTAATAAGGCAGGGCTAGAAGCATCTTACATGGTCAGTTATAGAGTGGCTAAGTCAGGCAAGACTCAAACTATTGTGGAGGACCACATTGTCCCCAATGCTATGGACATGGCTGAGAAAATGTTGGGAGAAAAGGCCAAATGGACTTTCCAGAAGATGCCTTCATCAAACACTGCGTCACGATGCATCAGTGACATGTCAACAGGCGTTTTGAAACAGCTACTACTTCTCATACAAGCCAGCGATTTCTATGCATTACAGTTGGATGAATCAACTGATGTACCAGGCCTGGCTCAGCTATTGGTATACGCCATGTATATTCATTGGGGGTCAATTCAAGAATACATCCTCTTCTGCAAACCACTGGAATCCAGGACAACTGGATGGGACATTTTTGGACTAATAGACAGCTTTATAACAACAGATGGTACAAATCCATTACAGGGAGACACAGTGGAGTAGTCCTGCGAGTGCAAGCAGTTTCCCCTGATGCCACTTGGGTACACTTGCGCAGCATCCACAGAGAAGCACTTGCTGCCAAAGGAATGCCTGACAGCCTGGCTGAAGTGTTGAATAATACAGTGAAAAGGTGAACTTTGTTAAAGCAAGGCCCCTGTACTCATGCCTTTTTTCTGCCTCATGCAATGAAATAGGCAGCGATCATTTAACGCTGTTACTCCATACTGAAGTGTGGTGGCTGTCAAGGGGAAAAGTTTTGGCACGGTTCTTTGAATTGAAAGATACACTGTAAAACCCGATGAGTTAGTTGAACTCAAACCATTTGAGGAAACCGATTGCCTTGAACCATTTAAGTTGGCAAACTTAAATCAAATATTTATCTGTAGTTGAATTTTTAAGTTCAAGTAACTCAAGTATTTATTGTTACTCTACCTTAGGTAAATTAAGTTGAATGTACCAGTTTACTCAGTTCAATGAACTTAAAACTAATTAGTATATTTCACTTGTATGTAACAGTTATATAAACTAATTTAAAATGTGTTAATTGAATTGATCAGAATTAAATACTAGTAACTTAAATGGCTCTTTTTTAATAAATGTTACCATCTAAGTTGAAACTACTCTGTTTTCTTTCACTAAATGTATTACTACATTCTAGTTCTGACAACTCATTTCATTTGAGGAAACCGATTGCCTTGAATAATTTAAGTTCTATTAACATAATACAAACTCAAAATGTGTAACTTAAAAGTTTTATTAAATTGAATGCTTAACACCCAAAATACAATAAAAACTGAAAAACAGCCTCTGGGGCTCAGATCAATCACCTTATCTTAACAGTGGAAAATGGTGACGCTTGCATATAAAATTATTAAGCCTCTCTGGGGCTCAGATCACGGTGGAGTATCATCCCATAGAACTGGTGACACCATACAAATATGCACAGTAAAATGATTAACCATAACTACACCAAACACTTGTTTCAATAAATCAACTGGCCAGCCACATGGTATTTTGTTTAGAAACTGCTGACAACAAATGCAAGTTTACGTTAGAACTTCACTCCAGCTCATTTTCTAAGGCCTGTAGTTTAGGTCTAAGCTGCTTCCTCCCATCATTCAGGTCAAGGAGGATAACCTGAATGAACTCCAAACAGCTACTGAGCTTTTCCAGGTACATAAGTCTTTTAACAGAAAAAAGAAATCACTTCCAATGAGCAATATGTTTCTCATCTCTTCAAACTCAGGCAAGGCAGCACATGTCCAAGTACAATAAAAATAAATAAAAAATACAATATACATACAAATATGCCTGCCACAAAAGTTGTGCCTTGAATGGTTGCCTGTTTTGTGCCATATACACTGCTGCTGTCTGATGCTTGACACTATGGATGTGTATCAACAGGCAATGTTTCAATAAAGAAAGACTCCATGTTTTAAGTCTGTACTGGTGGCTTGAAAAATCTCTGTGATGACAGATAGAATGCCATCATGTTTTGGTGTCTCTCGGCCAATGTTTTCAATACATTTTTGTAGATGTGAGTGTCACGAACAACCCTCCTGTTGTCCTTCTGGGTAAAGGAAGGACAAAGGGGAAAAAGGAAGGAAAGGAGGGAGGGAAAACAGATTGTGGAAAGAAGGAATGAAAAAGAAAGGATAGAAAGTTAAGCAGTTTGTGAAGCACAAAGGTAAGGAACGAAGGAAAGGAAAAAGGGTTGTGGAATGAAGGGAAATAGGAAGAATAGAGGGAAGGAACAGATAGACCCAAAAGGACAACAGGAGGGTTTAAAAAACCTTGTACTTCCCTCTCATGGTCCAGAGATGCACCTGATGCTTTGGTCGCAGTCTTAAGTTGGGGAAGACTTCCTGAAGGAGTTGCCTGTGATCTAAAATCTTGCTCGCCATTTATGGCATTATCTGTGAAACTATGAAAAACAGCAAGCTCAAATATATCCTTCAATCCACCAATTGTTCCTCCTATCCCAATAGAACTGGTGACACCATACAAATATGAACAGTAAAATGATTAACCATAACTACACCAAACACTTGTTTCAATAAATCAACTGGCCAGCCACATGGTATTTTGTTTAGAAACTGCTGACAACAAATGCAAGTTTACATTAGAACTTCACTCCAGCTCATTTTTTAAGGCCTGTAGTTTAGGTCTAAGCTGCTTCCTCCCATCATCCAGGTCAAGGAGGATAACCTGAATGAACTCGAAGAAACCACTGAGCTTTTCTGGGTACTTCAAATGCAGTGCATACACCAATGCAAACAAAATCACCAGCGAATCGGTCCATGATCTATGTGACATGACAACCATATCTTCAAGAACAATGGATACATGCTGGGTTTCGAAGGGAACTTGAAGCACCTCCTCCTCATTCACCACTGCCACCAGAGCCACTGTTCCCTCCTGATCGGCTTCTGAGTCATCCTAAAAATAAAAAATAAAAAGGAGAAAGGAACGTCTAAGTATAATTCTACAAATCAAGCTTATTTGTCTGATGATGAACACCAATAACATTATGGATTCTGAAGATGGCCTGAATCAGCAGCCCAAGGAGCAGACTGTAGGCCTCCAAGTGGAGGGCATGACATTGGTGTTCTTTCCCACTGTTCATCTGATGGAGGACAAACCATCTCTTCAGTCAGATAAACTAAACAAAGTCATACTACCCAGGTAGATGGCAAAATATTGAACACTGACGGAGAAGACTGGCTAAACACAGACTCTCTTCTTTATTCTATTTGTGGGTCCATTTTAACTTTGTTTGCAGTTGTTTTTCCCTGTATTACTATTTAAAGTTACTGAGCTAAATCAAAGGTTTGATTATTCACTTGTCTATACAAAGAGATCCAGGAGGCACTGAATGGTTTTCTTTTTGTGGATTTACATATTACTGATACCGTCAATAAATATAGTTTCTTCTGTTTTCAAAACCTCGTCTGGGTCCAATCTTTCCTCTTAAAGTAAAATGAGTGTCCTTTTCACATGAACCAAATGTACATTAAGTGCTACACAGTGTTACACTGTGCTAAACTAAGAGTATACCATCATGAGGGAAAGTCTGTCTTCTGGAGTCAGATATTGATATTTTATTAACCCTCATACCTGATGTGAACATTTCTGTCCACAAGGGGGGTCATTTTTCCACTAATTTCACATTTCAATTTGGAAATAGTGATCCTCATCATGTTTGGTCAGGTTGTGTATTTTTTGACTATTTTTCAAATTTCAAACACAAACATATTTTTTTTTCCATTGTCAATCAAATAATACAATCAAAAAATGGTTAAGTGGACATTTTTGTCCACTTTTAAAACAAACTAAAATGGCATACATAAATATATTTTTCAGATTTCTTTTAATAAATATTTTTCCCCCACTTCAGGTCTGCTCAAAACTACGTTTTCAATTATTTATTTTTTTTAACCCTTTAGATGCCAATCTGAACCTTTCAAGTCCAAATTTTGACACTTTAGGTGCCAGTATCTTCAAAAAATGCAATGTGAAGTGAAATATTTTAGGTTGAGTTATTGCTGTCTGGGATGATCAATGATGAGCAGCAATATCAGTTTTTAAAGCTTTGTAGTTTCTCTATAATGACAGATTACAGAAACAGCTCCCATAGACAGCCATTATAATGAATTTTCATTATAATAATTTTTTAAAATCAGACAAAAAAAAAAAAAAAAAAACATAACTGACTAGCAATCAAGGTTTTGGTAATCATTGACATATCCTGCACTGCAATTAAAAAAAATATATATGTATGCTGTTTTTAGGTTGTTTAAAAAGTGGACAAAAGTGTCCATTTTCCCAAATTAAGTTGTTTTCTAATCAGGTGTGAGGGTTAAAAATATAATGTTCACATTTTGATGAGCAATAAATCAGAATGTAGCACCAAGAAAGTAAAACTAGCAGATGCTAAAATTCTTTTCCAGATATGGAAGCAGATAATCTGTGCAATTAATCTTCATGTGCATGATGAGACCTAATTTGAACCACATGTTAAAAAAGAAAAGTGATCCTCTCATGCTCAGATGTTAATTGCATTGAGAAGCAGAACCCACAAATACCTTGCATGTTCTGAAGACTTCTGATGAATCCTCCTTCAAGTAGTGTGGTAGGCCGGCCAGGGCTGCTGTTCGAGCTGCACAGATATCATTTTTGTCCTGTTGCACAAAGAGCGTATGCAAGGGATGTTAGTGTTCACTGTTCACATTCATGATGTAACACATGAAATAAAAATAAAAAAATTACCTGTTCCTCAAATGCCATCATAATTGCTTCAAGCTTCTGTCCAAAAGGGCCCGTCTTCCTCTTTTTGTAGAGCTGTAGCAGCTGAGGTGTGTACTTGTCGAGTGAAGCATAGAATGTTGATGGCAGATTCAGATTTGTGATCCTGTGGAATTCACTGTAGAGCTGCATGGAGGGAAAAAAAAAGACAAAGAAAAGAAAGTTTAATAGCTCCTTTAAAAACAATTTGTCTCTCTCTCATCCTCTGCCCTTTGACCCATCTACTGAGGAAAAACTCCCAAGAAAAAACAGGAGAAACCTCAGGGTGAGATCCTTCACTCAGGACAGACAGATGTGCAATGGGCTCTATGCACAGCTTCACTACTTCCTGAATTCAAGGCACTTCTTCATTTCCTGTCTTACATTATTGGACAAACTGATTAATCCAGGTGTGTCTGACCATTATGACTACTCAGACACACCTGATTAATCAGTTTGTCCAATAATGTAAGACAGGAAATAAATTACTCAGAAGTAGTGAAGCTGTGCATAGAGCCATAGATGTTGTGTACAGACAAGAAAAAAAAACTACTTAAGCAATGTGATATTGTAAAAGTGGGCTTTTGAGACATACCAAATAAAACTATTAATTTGGTGATACATGCATACAGTATTTTCTTTGTTTTTTTTTTTATATTATTCTTCATAGAGCTTTTTGAACATTTTAGACAGTGTGAAGTACAGCACAAGTCACAAGGGATGCATACAGTATTTTTAAGTATTATTTGTAGTTTTTACTCACCTGGGCTTCACAAAAGAGTGCAGGCCATCTGTCCTTCAGTTCAACGACTGGAGGAGCCAAATCCACAATTTCTTCACGTCTGAGTGCAAAGGTACGTTGCATATGTTGATGGATGGATATCATGTCTCTTTCCATCGATGTCCTCTTGAACTGCTCGACCATCGCAAGCCTCTGCATCTCGAGTGTCTGCCTTGTTTCACCATGAGGGTAGTTTGGAAGGAAATTAATTTCTCCTCTTCTGGGTCTTTTGATGCTGGCTCTGGATGCTTCACCCTCCGGATTGGTCCTGCTACGCTTTCCCGCATTAACAGCCACATCCTTAATGCCAGCCTTGCTAAGTTTGGTCCTGTAGTTGCCCATCTTGAAGCGCAGACTGTTCTGCCAGCCCTCATATCCTTTTTTGGATCCATTTTCTTTAAGACAAGGGTGCTTGCTCACAAGAGCCTCTGCAGCTAAGCCAATCTGTTTGGTACTTGGATATGCTTTGTGCTTATATATTTCAGCAGCCATAACATCTAAAATGTTATGCTTTTGATCCCTGGTCAACCTGACAGTTTTTCCCTCTCCCAGGGCAGAGTTGCTCTCTCTTAGCATAAACTCCACCTCGTATGAGAATGTTGGAACGACAAAGATGGCTGGCCATCGGCACAATCGTTCCGGTGAGTCTGTATTGTCTGATAATAACACAGTGTCATCCGTGCTTGTGGAACTGAGATCTGACTCAATAACTCTGACTACCTTAACGGTTGCCTTAGCTGGTAGGTCTTCCATGTTGACCAAGTTGTTGAGGGCATTGTCAAACTCAGGGTCTTCAAATTGAAGCCGGAAGTCATATGTCAGATTTAACTTATCTTTCATTTCGGATATGAGGGCTTGCACAGTCTCAGGACGAGAGGGCAGAATGACCCTCTCTGCATTGACTTCATCGAGGATGACTCTTAATTTGAGGACATCAGTTGCCATTACTGTTGTGTTGGGGAAGCCTGAAACATACAAAAAGAGAAAGACAGAAAAAACACGTCAATGCACCTCTTTCCTGCTAAACACAATATACTCAATATATTCACATGTACATTTTTATTTGTGTGCAGCAGGTTCAACACACATGTAGTCCAGCTAATAGTTTTCAGACATTAGGATGCTTACTAAACAATCCTTTATTCAGACACAGAAATGAAATGTTTAGTTGTCAGAATTAGCCTGCCTGAAACTTTGTAGGCAATCTGTGGCATTTGGTCAGTTAGTTGACTCAGAGATTTCACAGAATGGCTCTTGCTTGTATGTTCTGTTAGCTCATATGACCGCAAGTGCTCAAGATACCAGGTCTCATAGTCTTTTAACAGAAAAAAGATATCACTTCCAATGAGCAATATGTTTCTGATCTCTTGAAACTCAGGCAAGGCAGCACGTGTCCCAGTACACACAAACATGCCTACCGCAAAAGTTGTGCCTTGAATGGTTGCCTGTTTTGTGCCATATACACTGCTGCTGTCTGTGATGCTTGACACTACTGGATGTGTATCAACAGGCAATGTTTCAACAAAGACAGACTCCATGTTTGAAGTCTGTACTGGTGGCTTGAAAAATCTGTGTGATGACAGATAGAATGCCATCATGTTTTGGTGTCTCTCGGCCAATGTTTTCAATACATTTTTGTAGTTGTGAGTATCACGAACAATCTTCTTAAAAACCTTGTGCTTCCCTTCAAATCTCATTGTCCAGAGATGCACCAGAGGACCAAAGCACTTGATGAGAAACGGGTAGTGTTCTATATAGTGATGCTTTGGTCGCAGTCTTAAGTTGGGGAAGACTTCCTGAAGGAGTTGCCTGTGATCTAAGATCTTGCTTGCCATGTACTGAATGGTATTATCTGTAAAACTATGAGAAACTGCAAGCTCAACTATATCCTTCAATTCCATTAGGATCTCCCATATTTTGTCCCCCTCGGGCACTCTGGACCCAATGAAAAGAGGTAGCAGTCTAAGAAGAGTGTGGTTTTCGTGCCCATTCCCACCAATTGTTCCTCGACTAGAAAAATTTTGAGGAACTGGGTGAGGGCGGTCAACCTTGTCAGAATGCTGGTAGGGAAAACACAGGATTGATCTATTTAGCTCCTCCAAGGTGAAATATTTCTTTGCTATCAAACCTTTCAAACAGTGTGCCAGCTCCACGGGGACCACTCCCTCAAACAGGTCGTGGAGGACATCCGGCGGAAATCCTGTAGTGGGATGGAAATAGGAGAGATGATCAGAGAGGACACAACTCTGTTTTACACCATAATTCTCCACAGTTTCATTTCTCTGTATTTCCTGAACCAGAGTATCATGTGAATCTTTTTTTCTCCTTTCAAAACCACCGGTCACAGCATCTGATCTCTGCATTTCTGTCTGGGTGGCAAGGCAGAATCTGCAGAAATATGTAGACCTGAAACTCTCACTGAAACCAGCAAGTCCATGGGCTGCAAGGTTATCAGCCACAACAGAGTAGACTGTGCCTTTGAGACACTCACCAAATGTTTCAATGTAGACACCAACTTCTTCGAGTGTTTTTAGATCAGCCAAGAGGGGTGCAAAAACCTTCTCATATCCAAACTGTCGTACATCATTTGCGTTGCATAAAAGGGCCAACTGGGCAGAGTGGAGGACTGAGCGATACTTAACTGGTATGTTAGCTAATGTCCAGTACACTCCACATACTTTGTGAATTTTTCTCGATGTCCCTAGAGGATTTGCAATTTCAAAATCATCAACATAAAGAATTATTGATAATTTCTCACCCTCATCTGAAAGAAGCAAATTTTCCTGATAGTAGGAGCCATCGCGATATGATAAATACTGTCCAGGCATATGTGATGTTGCTTCTTTGACTTTCTCAAGTACATCAGGTTTTTGCAACAACTGTTGTAAAGATGTGAGAATAGGCACATACATGTAGGTGCGTTGTGATGACTCAATTAAGTATTCCACAGGCTTAACATATGGAAACTTCTCCTCAAAATAAGATTTTCTCCTCTTAGCTGTTGAGAGTGGTCCCTCAGAGGTTACAGATTTATGCAAAACATTACTCTCTGAAACCGCCTGGACAATCTCACTTACAAGTATGTCAGTGAAAGAACAGTCATGTTTTTTCAGTATATTGATAACAGATTCTCTGACAAAAGGTTCAGACAGTGAAAACAACTGATCAATGTGTTCAATAATTTCCTGTATTGCCCTCTGTGATACATGGAGAATAGTTTGCATTTTCAGAAAGAAAGCAGCCAGATTGTACTGTAACTGCTCTGCTAATTCCTCAGTGCTAGTACCTGCTGCTGGGGCAGTTTCATCCTCATGTGAGAGCTCCACTGAGTCATGTTCAATGTCACTTTCCTGGGAAACATCTGGAATGTTTTGCACTACAACTGCTACATCATAGTCTGATGCATTCTGATGTTCTCTGCATTTGTGTGCATTGTATGTGGAGTAAACTTTTGTTTTAAACGCACAGGCCGTAAATGGACATGGCACCATTTCCTTCTTTCTTAAATGTCCCCTTAGATGATTGTACATTTCCCTCTCAACAAATGGCTGTTTAAATTCACAAACAGGGCAATGAAATGCCCGGTCAAACTCCAAATCATGACCATCACCACCTACCACTCTTCTAGCAGAATGATTTCTGGACAAATGAACTTTCAGTGAATTAAACGTAGTAAATGTGCACATGCAACTGGTATACAGGCAAGGCAAAGGGGAAACCGTAGAATACTGGCCATGGTAGAGCCTGTAATGTCTCAATAATTGTATTTTCAAGCAACTAGAAAACTCACATAATTTGCATTTCCACATATTTTCATCAAACAATACGTCTTTCAACAAGTCTGCTCGGTGAACACGTTTTTCTGTCCAATGCAGAAATGTACTTTTCTCACTGACCAAGTGAAGTGACTTTTTTTAAATTGACTATCAAGGACAGGTATCAGCCAGCAGAGCAGAGACGTTACGGAAAACGCCAAATGGTGTCGAGGCTTAATTAAGTTCACGGTAGCTACACAGGAAGCCTGATAACTAACAAAGAGGTTGCATTTTCACGCACTTGAACAGATATACACAGACTCAGACAAATTTAACAGCAACAAATAAAAAGCACGAGGGTTATTTTTGAACCACGCTGCGTGCTAGCTAAAAGTGTAAACTAACGTTAACTTACCCTCACTCCAGCGCACACGTCGTACTTTTTCAATCCAAGAAGTCCGTTAAAAAACAGCTTGCCGAAGAAAAGGGAAAACTCGAACAACAACGTCACTTCGTCTGTTCCTCAGGAGGAGAGACACATGTGCACAGTCATGGAGGCATGCCTCGTGAGCGACGGAGCGACGTAAGTTTTCCCGCTCCGTCTGCAGCACAGGACAAAAAAAAAGCTCGGTCTGCAGGTGGCGGAGAGGCGTTCGTGCCGTGTGCAAACAGCTCGCCGAAGAAAAACTGGAAAACTCGTAGTAAACCACCAATAAAATGACAACAATGTCGCTTCGTCTGTTCGTCAGGAGGAGAGACACGGGTGCACAGCATGCACATTCACGGAGACAGGTATCCCATCATGCCTCGTTCCCGCTACGTCTGCGGCACAGGATAAACAAACGCAAACGCTACACGGTTCAGAATGAAAAAACTAGAGCTGAAAAAACTTCAGCTGGCTGCCCAGGCCCAGGCTCAATACAGGCCTGCCTTGGATAATATAGTCAAATCTGACATCTACATATATGTCAGATTATATAGTCAGATTTGTAGTATAATATTTATTATATACTATGTTCAGTATGTGTGTGTGTAATATTATCTTTATTTTTCTAAAATAGCCTATATAAATATTTATTTATTTATTTATTTATTTATTGACAATAAACTGATTTCTGAACCAAAATGACAATATAACAAATTATGCTAAATGGCAGCCCAGATTTAATTTTTTAAAAAATAATAACAACTTATAGAAAATGAGTTAGTGGAATGAAACAGAATTACATCACCAATACTTAAATGCTCCCAAACTTTAAGTGCACCCAAATCAACTGAGTTGTTACATCAACATTTCATTTTTGAGTTATATTAATTCATGGAAATGAGTGACTGTAACTTTTTTCAGAGTTTGAGTTACGTTAACTTTGTTCATTCATTAACATGTACTGTTAGGTTTTACAGTGTAAGCTTAAAATATTCTTCATTGACCACCCTTTACATTTGTCAGACAAGTTGCATGACAATGAGTTGCTCACATGGTTGGCCTATTTGGGGGATATTGTTACTCGCTGAATGAACTGAATCTTGGACTGCAGGGCCTCTCAGTGACAATATTCAATGTGCGGGACAAAATTGAGGCCATGATTATAAAGCTGGAATTCTGGTCTGATTGTGTCAACAAGAATGACACTCAGGTGTTCCCATCAGTGCACAATTTTGTGTGTGCAAACAAAGTCAGGCATTATGTGTTCAAGTTCAAGTTTATTTTGCCCAATGTACAAGTACAACTTGCAGCAAAATGCTCTTCTGCCAAATCCTTTTCTAACTGTTCAATGGGTGTGAGTACAGTGGGTGAAGTAATAATACTATGTACAGTAAAGTAGATGTGTCTCAGGATATTTAAAATATTTACAGAATTATTGATACAGATACATACAGGTTGTGTGTTTATTTTTACAGGTTTTACATTTTTGTAGTCCACTGTAGTCCATATAGTCCAGTTCAAATTGGCAGGTACAGTACAGTTCATGGCTATAGTTCAGTTTGTTATTGACTAATTTTGTTGACATTGTCATGTGTTATGTTGTGCATGAGTTTGGGTGCAGATCACCTGTTTGAAATCCAAATAAAAAGCAGGAATTATTGCTTATTCTGTCTCATATCCATGATATGTATACATATATGTGTGTGTGTGTGTGTGTTTACTTTTCGTCTAAGCAGCAGAATTACAAACAAAAAAACATTATAGTGAGCTGTCCGTGGTGCTGGGGGTACTCAGTAGGATGTAAAGTGTCTCAGAAGGTACATGACTTAAAAGTTTGGGAACCACTGCACTAGATGAAAAGTGGATTCCAACGTGGTACGAGTGGAAATCAATTACTAAGTGGCAATATTGCAGGGGACACAAATAACTGCAACAAAAACACATCTGTGTCACCTAATTTGTTTTACCTCATAAATTACTTCCTTCCTTACAAATAAAAAATAACACTGAGCATGGTTATTGAATTCAGTGTTATCAGATGAACAATGTTTAATGGTTATGGTATTGCAATGCTTAAACATTGAACATTCTCAACTTAATGGCATTTTTTCACAAATAAGTTATAACCATTAGGGGACAATACCACTAAGTGTGTATATGATATGTCTGGAAGGTTTCCTGTAACATTGGCCTTTTATGAAAACTTCATTGATCTTGAGAGCTATATCACCATCCCTTTCGGTAATAGAATGTGATTACCCCATAGAATCAGTTCACAGCTAGGTCAATATCTCCATGTGAGCTTAGGTTGTTATTCTGTTAATTGGGATGAAATTACTCTTATTCTGTTAGTGTTGTGATGAAGTGGATGGCTTGTTTTCCTGGAGCTTGCTGAAAACAACTTCGTATTTCTTTGTGCTCCAACAGCAGTGTACCATAGGTGAGGATCCACTGTGCTCTATCAATGAGCCATTGATGGACCCCATTCTTTGAGATAAGTGCTATCCACTTGTAATTCAAGTAGAGCAGGCTGCTCTGTCACCCCCTCAGTCAGTCATTGTTCCCCCCCATGCCCCCTTCACTCTGTCTGAGCAGCAGACTGCCACCAGGGAAAAAAGAGAGAAAGAAGTCCCTGAAGGAAAAGAAAACAGTCTCCGTGTCTTCACCCACAGCAGGCAGTGGAGTGGGGTTGGGCACTATGGGGCTGATGCCTTGGAAGGCTGCCAGACTTCGCTGCTTGATGTCTGGAATGGGGGGGTGGGGTGCTTTGTTTTATTCTCATTGTTAGGTTTAAAATCAAACTGCCCCCCAAAACACATTCACACACTCCCCTCCAAGGCCCTCCCATCATGTAGGGACCACAGCTAAGGAGGGAAGAGATGGGACAAGGCAAGAGTTGCTGTAGTACCTGCAACAGCACCTTGGATGTGTGAATGTTAGAGCAGAGAGGGTGTGCATGTGAACAGCAGCAGATTATGAGCCACATTGCACAGTGGCATTACAATCAAATTCTCCATAATTGTCCTCTTTGTCAGGCAAAAGACCAGCCTGACCGACAGCGGTCTGGCAAGGAGCCATCTGGGAGGTCTCACCCCTGCCAACCGCTATTATGCGTGGGGTGAATTCACGACTAGAGAGAGTATGAGCCACATACTTTTCCTCGGGTGTAGGAACAGGAATTTTAAACTTTTCAATGGGATTGCAGGCCTCATGGGGGCCGTTGTCTAATAACAGGAAAAGTGACTGGATTCAGGAAGACTCTGTTAACGCTCCACACATAAAAAGCAACATTTACACAAAACCCAGCTATGCTAAAGTGGACGAACACAACCTGCATAGACTGTGACATGATTTTTAGTAAATGTAATCATATCAATAAAGGAAATGTCAAGAATATCATTTCATGTATCTTTGATTTGAAGGGTTGAGTGGAGGAGAATTCATATTAATTAATATTAATATTAATTTTTATATGTTAAGACAAGGGGTCTATATTTGTTTTAAGTATGACATATCCATGTCATACTTAAAACAAATATAGACCCGTCTTAAAATGTATTGATTCTTCGATGTCGGCTCTTCCTATCATTGTGAAGCAGAATTCAAATGTATAAAATGTGGTTGATTGTAATACCTACTTTTAAACTAGTTTCCAAATATCACAAAAGTGGTTTAACTGAAACGTGTCATCATATACTTAAGGAATGAAATACGTGCATTATTCTCTTTGTGGATATTCAACTAAGAGTCATTGTGTAAATCCTTCCAGTAACAAATAGCTGGAGTAAGATGTACTGTTCTACTTGTGCTATTAGTGTCACATAAAATTCCTTCCGTTATTTTGTTTTGTTTTGTTGATTACTGTTATATATAAGGAGACATAGTAGCAATCAAAGACCACAATGTATTATTTTTTGTTTTTCTTTTTAACTTGTGTAAATATCATCTAGAAGGTGATGTGTATCTGTTTTTTCCCTCTGATATTTCTAAGAGATTTGTGGGCTGTTACAATGATAGCTGCCTGCATGTCTGTTAATACATGCTTTTCATTTACATTAAATTGTGCTCAAAATTCTTTCTCAAAATTGCTTTTTGACCTAGAACATCATATTGCATATGCTTAAATGCTGTATTTGCATGACCTCCTTCTGCAATTTAGGATGCTCAATTTTGCATATTTCATGCTAGCCCCAAAAAATGAAAAATCTCTTTCAATTTTACCATACACAGTACTCTTTTTACCTTATTAGCTGATCACCTTGGACATTTGTTGCCCGTGTTAACAATGATACCTTTGAATTTGTACTCGCAAACCTCTTAGTTCCTCAACTGGTTAAATAGCATTACTGAGTTGGGCTTTGGGTGAAGGAATTTGCTTTCTTCTACTATTGAAGGTCAGTGCTGCCCTCCAAAGTGCGTCCAATGTTCAAGTGGCAGCCAGCAGTTATCATTGTAGATGCTAGAGTGGGTCAGGACAGACCTCCATCAGAATTGCAGCCCCCAACTTCACAATGGTGAATACATGTTCTGAATATTTTCATTGTATTTGTGTTGTATTTTTTGTTAAAGGCCTAACTAAACAAAAAAAAATAAAATATATGTGGTGCAGCTATAGAATGTACACTGAATTCACTAAACACATAGTCCATCCTATTCATGAAGTCAAACAGAAAATAGTTTCCCTTTCTGTAATTTACCTTTACCTTACCTGAATGCTTACTAGGCATTCAGTCGCTGGAGGAGTGCCCTACCCAACTCAAGCTGATTTCTAAAGTTCGTTGCATTTTTCTCAAGGATGGTGGAGAGGTGTCTTAGGGTGAGGACATTCCAAAAGATATGGATGTGTACATCTCCAGTAGGGAGGCATTTGTGAATCCACAGAGGAGATATGCAGTAGGGAAGCATAAGGAGAAACTGGGATGTAGCACCTCAAAATGGGAGACCCATTGCAATGCCAGGCTTTCACAGAAAAACAAATATTTACTCATTTACAGCTGAGCCTAAAGATAATGTGAGCGGAGTGTTTTCCTGGCAGCTTTGTTTAATGCCCTGTATTAGCATCTCCATTTAAATTAATTTGGGTTTAAATGGACATTAGTGAATCTGCAGCAGGTTAAACAGGCAGACAATTGTAAATTAAGGAGGAGATTTATGGAGCCTTCTTTCCAGTTTAGATGACATTAGTCACAATCCATTATGTTTATTATAAGCGTGACAACTCATTGTTCCCCCTCCTCTTACATGTGGAAGCACACAAACCTCATTTTAGATCTTCAATTTACAAATGCATTTACAGACATACATCCATTACCGAAAAACCATTATTGCTATTTTCCATCTTATTGCTGTACTTATTATTCAAAATTTTCGTGATTACTTATTTTTATCATCTTTTTTTTTTAGAGTAGAAGTCATAAGGTCTCTTAATTACTATGTTTTCCGGATCACCTTCTGTTATCAGGATCACCTTGTGTGATGACATAGTTAAAATTAAACTACATCTTTCGCAAATTTGAAATACTGAGGGCCAGATTTACTAAAGGATTGTGACTGCTTTTCCGGCATAAAAGCAGCCGCTAAAATGCCTCAGTATTTATTTGCGAATTTATGCGCAAGCAGTCGCAATAGGTGAAAATCGCTATTAAAATGGGATTTGCGGTGACTTTGTCACTTTGCAACTTTTCTCTTGTTACATAGTAAAAATCTGTTCATGCATATGTGTACTTGGGGAGAAGTCGCTGAAACAGGGTGGAGATTATGCAACTGAGGCTAATTATGTATTCCATCTAATTTACTAAACCTTCCAATAACTGCAACTCCTGTCTTTGCATGGGAATTTGTATGACTTCTGAAATTAGGTGGTAAATTCTGCACCATCCAAAAGTTACCCTCTTTCAGTTAACCTAATAGCAAATACTGACTTGATATTACGCAGGTTACACAGCCATGGCATAATCGCACAACTGGAGTAACTTGAGCCACACACCCAAAGAAAATGCTTTGTCAGCTGTGGTTATGCTGTTAACTGTTAACTACATGTCCTCGCATCAGGGTCTTTTCTGTAGAGTTGCATGGCTTACAGGTGGGTTGTTCCATCATACAATAAACAAGTGTTCATAAATAGAAAATACACATATCTAATGAATGTGCAGGTTGTGATGCAAAACAAATTATCACAAATGTTGTAGCAAGGTACAGTGGTTCACATCACGGCAGCTTTATTTTGAAGAGTAGCTCTATCTACAGAAATTGAGAATGGAACAAGCAGAATGTGTTAGCCACGCTGTATTCCAATCGGTGTTAATATTCCATCTGTTGTTCTGTTGTTAGACCACCAGCTGTGTTTTTTCCTTGCCAATTATGTTGCAGGAAAGCTTTTTGTATTCCGCCTAACATCATTTTATATTTTCTTGACTTCCTATACTGTTCTTTTTGTTACTCTATACCTAGTAAATTCATTTGAACATGATGTCATTCTAAAACGAAAGCCTCTTGGTTGGTGTTATTTATATATTTTTATTGTATACTGTATTTTATATGTAATTTATATACTGTATTACAGCATTATGAAGCTGTGCTATGCTAGCTGTTAAATCTATTACCTGATCAGTTAATACAAATTTTCTTTTTGTTGTGGTTCCCTCTCAGCTTGCGCCTGGTTGCTCTGTATCCATCTCAGCACACCTTGTTATCTGGATATGTAAGCATGCCATATATGGTCTTTTTATGTGTGTCTCCTACCGCAAAAATTGCGACATGAGGGCATTTAATTTTTTGATTGCAAAATTAGAACAA
Source organism: Albula glossodonta (assembly GCA_019788955.1). Classification (NCBI taxonomy): domain Eukaryota; kingdom Metazoa; phylum Chordata; class Actinopteri; order Albuliformes; family Albulidae; genus Albula; species Albula glossodonta. The sequence continues at coordinate 169,295 of JAFBMS010000248.1, forward strand.
GTCTTGGTAAATCGGTCATTAATATTTCAGTGTTTGCGACCGCAAAAGTGTCGCTATATAGCGAATATTTTTGCGCTGCGACTAGGGGGTTGTATAAGTTTCAATGCTTTTCACACTGGCCCTGAAGACTCTGGGCAACTGTGCCATAAAATGCTTAGATTTATTTATGAACCCTTTGTTAGAAGCCAGGTTTTGGTCCAGAACTTCTGTGCCTCAGCTGGGCTGCCTTGGCTGGGATTCTCAGTGAAACACACTGCTGTTCCTTGAGTGTGGTGAGACCAGGCGATGTTGGCACAAGGTACTGGAGGCTTCATGCCTCCTCTTGCTGGTTCAGCAGGCTCAGGCCCAGTGAAATCTGGTGCCGTACGATGGGTTCTGAGTGATGATCAATCTTTCGCGCTGCTCGACAGTTGTCACGGGGATGCAGAGTGGAGCAGGTGGCAGATGGGGCCTGTCTACCGAGACTCAAGTCGCTAGGTGAGCTCAGGTGCGGCCAAAAGGAGGTTAGAGAACAGAATAAGCCTGGAACAGACAGGAAAATAACAAGGAGGGTGGGGGGATTAGCCCACAGGCGAGAACCACATTGTCAAACCACAAGTCAAAGTGGCAAACAGTAGAGCCTAAAATAAAAGATTAAATTATAACTTCTAGAGTTTCCATTTACAAAATTTGTTGCAAACACATTTTTAAAGTTTTGTTTCAAAATGTAGTAAGTAATAGAAGCACAATACTAATGTTAAAATTAACATGTTTCTGAAGAGCACCAAGGTCATGCCATCTGAATTATAGAAGTTTGCTTCACACATGTTTTGAGGTCTCAAAATATTTGAGTATATTTGTGTAAATGTGTTTAAGAATATTTGATGATAAATACTGATGTCATTTCCAAATGGTGATATAAAACACCAATCATTTTTCCAAAGCAAAAGAATAGTGATTTTAAAAAATGCATTTTGACAAAGCAATAAACTCATCCAATGAAATAAAGCAACTGCAAATCCTTAAGAATCCACTGCAGTATTTGATGCAATACTTTGCAAAGAAAAAATAAGCTCAAGCAACAGAAAAAAAAATGGTAATGAAAGTTTGACGTCATTCAAGATTCCTTATATCAAGTGTACAAATAAAATGAAAAGTCAGTGGGGTGCTTTAGGGAAGGTGGGAGTGAGTCTGGTGTTCGGGTGCGAGAAAAGTGCTATATGTCAGAAAAAGTTTTCCAGTGTTTGCCTATTGGGCTGATGTGTTTTGACAGACTGTGATTGATACAAGGAGGTGTGAGTGGCAAAGAGCAGCCATCATCTGTTTTGTGGGTGTATGTGTCAGTGGAAGGAATGTATTTACATCACTATAATTACTGACTTATTTAGACATTCAAGGTACCAGTCAAGGAGCCAGGTAGTGTGGTAACACTCCCCCCATCATGCAAAGCAACACTTAATTGCTCTGTCATTTTCTGTACTTCAGTGGGACCATGGAGCTGTTAAATGAAGCATATATTGCTTGTGTGGCAAATATTCAGGAGAATATTTCCCCTTTTTCCAGCAGGTATGTACAGTAAGAGGAGGCGAGACTTAATTGCAATATAGTGGCTGCAGACTTGTTTGTTTGTTTTTTTAACCTCTTGAGTAATGGCCTGTTGTCTGAACGGAGAGTGACAACTATGTTCAGCAAGAATATTAACATTTTTATTGTGTTTTCAGCTTTGTTTATAATGTCAATCTTAACTAGTAAAAAAGCATAGCAAATGTGAGTTAAGAAAATCTTAACATCACAGCAAAATTGTTTGTTATTGCCGATGCACTTTCTGTACTGCAGAACTGATTCAGTTTTTTTCAACAGGGATTTAAACCATGCTGCACAACCATAGACAAAACAATGTGACAAAACAATGAATTGTTTGCATGAAACATGTGACTGTTTACAAGTGTATGTGTATGTGTGTGCGCACGTGTGTGTTTGTGTGTGTGTGTGTCTGTCTGTTTAAGAGAAGGAGAGGAATGAAGAGAGCTTCATCTGAAAGGTTGATTGGTATGGCAAATTGACTGTTAATAATGGTTTTCAGCAATGCAAGAGGGCATTTCAGTGACAAGATGGCAAAGCAAGGTTATTAAATCTGGCATTTTCATAAACAAGCCTCAGGCCTTCAATAATACCTCTGAACTTGCTAGAGAAGCATTTTTTCTTGCTTTATCATCCACTCAGCACACAGCCTATAGTTGAAAAGATTTTTGATGCAACTAAGTTGTTTTCCTAAACATCATGGGCACATTATGCTCTGAACTGCGCCTTAATGTTTCAGGCTTGCAGGCAACATGTTTTGTCCCAGAGGGTTAAAATATAATTAAAAAAACTGTGCTGAAAGAAATGGAGCTACATGATCTGATGCTTGCATTAACTTGCTAGGGTGAAATTGCCTTTTGAAAACTAAAAATTACCTACTTAGATATGTAGTAATTTTTAGTGCATAGGGTTTGAAATAATGTAAGCCATATTTTTGCTCCAGTACATTTCAAAAAGTGCTTTATGCAATTCCTTCAGTCTAGACTTAATGTGATTTGTCTTTTTAGATGTAAACCTAGTTTTTCCTTAAAGTTGAAAGGAAAAACACATGTTAATGCATGTTTACATTTTATAATAAACTGCAAAGCTATGAATGATTTACTTATATCAGATCATCAAATCTTCAAGGCTCCTGAGTGGAGTATTTAGCTGAGGCATTTCTTCTTACTGCAATGATATTCCTACGGGCCTGGATATAGTCCTGACCACAGTGCTGGTAAAGACTGCTGTAATGGGGGGTCCAGAAAAGTGCTTTGGGCCAAGGGGAAGAGCTTAGGCTCTTGCAGTTGGAGTCCCTCAGTGCTATCAACAATGACTTGAATTATTAGATTGTTTTTTGGGATCAACTTTTATATATTTTCTAATATCCATGCTAAATATGAAAAACACTGCTCAATTAATATAATAAAAAAAAGTGGCTCAATAATTTGAACCCAGTTTGTGCCCAACGCACTGCCACTTTTAATATTGTCTAAAATGTGTCATAACTATGCTTTTTTTAATGTCAGTTGTACATGTTATATGTTTAATAGTATTAAATGACTGACTAAAATTATTAGCCTTCATTACAAAGATTAACTAAACAGATAAAACTGGCAGGCTTTGGAGGGCAAGAAAAGGGGACACCATTCCCCCAACACCTGGCCTGCCCATAGACATTACACTAGGAATAGTGTCCTACATGAACATTAGAGGTCTGATTATTGGGTACATTAAATTAACATTTACTGATACACAACAGGAATAGACTGTCTTAGGCAACAGCAATACAAGTAACAATTCCGATCTGTACAGGATTACAGTGTTCTAAATTGCCGCTTTCATATTAGATTAAATAAATACAGGTTTCTTTATTTTTCAAATCCCCTGATATACACAATTCCAGAAAAAAAACAAATGTTAATCTCTCACAAACTGCACATTTCAGGATTTTTTCTGCCTAGTTGGGTACGGCATTTCTGAAGCACTGTCAAAATCACATCAAAACAACTGCAACATGACTCGTTTTGATCAGCAGTAGCTCATCATCTTTCCTCTGAATGAACATATCAGTATGCCAGCAATGCACCTGACTGCACTTAATAATAATACTTTAACTGTATAATGCAGTTTTCACTGTAATCAGTCTCATAGTGCTACATTTGAATGCATTAAAAAAGATACAACTCAACAAGGCACGCCTCATCTTAAGACAAACCCACCCAAAGGTACACATGTTCATTTGCTATTTTCAACAAACCACCTAGCATTAAAGCCACCAGAACTCTTAATGCACCATTCATCTACATAGGTGGCATTACCTTGAGAACAAATACAAGTATTTACCTCTGCAATATAATTCCAGAATGGCAACAAAAATGTATACCTGAAAGCAAGCAATTCAGCAGCTTTTTAACAGGAAAGGTAATCAAAAGGGTCAGTAGATGTGCTGATGAGAGGAGTGTGTTATGTTAGATTTTTATCATTTAGCTTATGCTTTTATCTAAGGCAACTTACAGTTGATTGGCTTCGCCAACGGCCAATCCCCCTGGCGGCAGTGTGGGGTTGGGCTGGGGCTTTAGCCACCAAGCTCAGGGGTCCCAGTCATGTACCTTAGCCACTGGACTCCAGGCTGCCTCATTATATATGAGGTGTTCTATACCATACAAAATGTAGTTGGTTGGCTAAAGGTGACACTTGTGGTGCAAGTGCTATACAAATATTTCTAGTCTTAATGGCTGGCAGAAATTAGTCCATTTTCACAAGGTAAGACACATTAGCTACACGTACAGTGTTTGATATTTACAAATATATCAAAAAGGAAGCATACAGTATATTTATAGAATAACAGGGACACCACAGGGAGGATTTACTAACCACATGATGCTTCGAGCAGCATTATGCCGATTCTGTTTTTAACTTCTTTTTAATAAAGTTAATAGATTAAAGCATAGAATTCCCATTTCCTCATTTCATGCTACGGTGTGTGTAACCCACATAACTTCTGCACCATTTACTATTAGAAAATAGTTTGGCTTCTTCTTACTTAATGAGTGGTGGTCAAGTGAATAATTTCACCTACTGGAAATATTTTTGAGGATAAATGCTCAGTTGTTTGGAAAGGTGAATAACCACAGCACCCATATATTTATACTGCGAAAAAAATACCAGGAAAATGTTTTGCCTCAATGTCAGTCTTTGTAATTCTTCATAGTTACAGTGCTATAATTTTAAAATATATAGCAGCTGTGATAGATCAAACCTGATGTAACTACTGTACATCAGGTTTGAAATAAATGATTTTTGTCGACATATCGTTTTGTGGCATCATCATGGTTGATGATGTTGGTCTGCTGTTCCACTGAAGGGGTTTAAATATGAGTTAAATAAGTGTGCAGATTGGGAAGATGAGATTCCATGAAAGTGGACAGTGCAGGTACTTATGAGGGGTTTTATGACAGCTTTGCCCTTAACCCTGTTAAGTGAAGAAGAGAATAACACCATACCAGGGGTGCGTAATGAAATGATCAGCTGATTAGTGAGAGAGGCACACTAAGGTGAATTTTAATTATGGCTAAATTGTGGTATTACTCTTTCATACCCTCAACATCTGTTCCCTTCAGGAGCTGTGATTTATGCCTGCTATCAGCACGGCCAGCTTGCTACAGCTTATGTTGCGCATAGTGGGAGCTGACAGTAATATCCCAATGATATGCACATTGGTGTGGAGGACAGCCAATGTGTGCTGAGGCTGGGAAATGGGATGGGATGTGGGGGAGTTAGGTGTTTTGGTATGAGCAGACAGAGAGAAAAGGGATGGGAACAAGTTTCCAAGCCAAATATTGACTTCACCTTTCCTTCCAGCCCATCTGTCATTAAGCAAAGATACGATCTGGACAGTGGGTGGCATGGCTCTTCCCACCAGCCATGGGCGGAACCGAAGCCCAGGTTGCCCTTTCACAATGTCCCCGAGGCCTCAGCCAGGCCACACCCACCTTCCAAGTCATGGCGTTCAGGAATAGGCTGGGAGTGAGGGTGGCTGCTGCTGCAGACCTAATGGAACAGGTTAGGGGTGTGGGGACTGGTTGATTGAGCATGCTTAGAAAGGTGGGCCTTTGCGAAGTCAGCACAGCAGGAGGGGTTCTCTATGTTTCCTCATTTACACTACTCACATTGATGAGGTCAGTAAGAATGTTTTTTACACCATAATTTGTCAATTTTCTTTAATGTTGTTTTATATCTTAATTTTAATTTACCTTGTTTCGAAACATAGACCTAACATATTTCATTAAATATATCTATTATTTTGCATTCCTGTTTTATCTGCAAAATTATTTGTTTCCCCACATTATTTGCCCTGTACATAAACTGTAAATTATGGGCCAGCACAAATGTGGAGCCCTGCCATGACCAGCAATTTTGTCTCAGCTGTGTTGTAGAATGAGGGCATATAGATGAAATCCTGGATTGTAAAAGTGATTGTAAAGTGTTCATCTGGTCTTCCATCTAGTCAACCATATTTATTACAAGAGATTCTCCTCCATTTGGTGGGAAATGTGTGCTATATAGCGATATATAGGTTGTAAAAACAATAACGTTTGTAATAACTCTCATTATCTTTATTCTTATAAACACTAAAAACACTGTACATGTACATTATATTCAGATGTTTAAAACTACAGTATTTTTGGATGAAAAACATGGGAACTTTTACACACCTTTACAAAATGCACACAATACAAAATACACAGGCCAGCATACTGCTGGATTTTGAGACTCTGAACGATTCTTGATTCTGAGACTCTGAACCTTTTAATTATATGGACTTTTGTTCTTTTGTAACTGTACACAGGATTTGTATGCATGTAATAAGAAGAAGAGAGTGCCTCAAATGTTAAGAACAGGAAAGCTCATTGAAGAGTTGGATGTGTGTGACATTTCTCACCACTCCCCCAACCTTTGCCAGACAATTTTCAGATCCACTAACACCTAGGTCCTCAGAGGAACCACCAAAATTCTTTTGTTAATCTCCTTTGCAGCATGTGCTAAACTTGGGCAAAAAATATCTAGAACACTTCCATGTGAAAGCCCACGTCTGCATTGGCTCATTCCTTCCACAAGACTACTCTGTTTCTATATTCTCCCTGTATCAATTCAGTTAACGCCTTGCTATTAGGTTAGTTACTGCAGTCCCGTCAATTTCTCATATATAATGCATTCTTTCCAGATGTATAATTTTTTTTTAAAGATTATTTTTTGGGATTTTTCCACTTTATTTGACAGTTACAGTAGAGAGGCAGATAGGAAATGCAGGGGAGAGAGAGGGGGGAGGACATGCAGCAAAGGGCCCTGGCCAGATTCAAAACCAGGCTGCTGCGGTAAGGGCTTGGCCTTATGTGGCATGCGCTCTACCAGATGAGCTACTGGGGTGCGCCGAGATGTATAAATTTTAAAAGATTATTTTCAACTCATTGTGCTCCCACTATGTAGAGTCTGAATTAGATATTTTATGGACATGTTTTCAAAGGACAAAAACCCTGCCATTGACACTGCTGGTTCCTGTGTGTCAGATGAAAAACTTGATGCATTAGCAGGCACCTGTTCTTATGGGATATTTTTCTGGTCTCCTGTGTACTGTATGTGGTGGGCACAATCATCACCCCGCACCAAACTTTGCATTATTGAATCCCTGCTGACTATAGGGCTTATAACTGAAATAGGAATCATATAGACAACATCAGCCTTAACATGTTTCATGAATTGATTACTTTTTTATGCCACTGCAATCATTGATGTGTATCTGTGGCTGAAATTCAATCAAAATGTATCTTTAACTCAAACTTATAAAAATAAAAATATGGCCATAAAAATTAACAAAGCAAATGTTTTGAACACATTCTACCATTTTTCTCCCAATTTTGAACACTCAAATACTTTGAATTATTGTATGGACAAGTGACACTACTTGCTGTAAATCCCAAAGACGACAGACAAGTACATACTCTCTTCCAAAACAATATTAATTACAACTTCTTTCATACTGAAATCCTCAAATTGGGCTTGCATAGACAATAGTCAGAGGAAGAAACTTCATGAAGATGCGGAATTGGGCACCTCTACCTTAGTTCATCAAAGAAGATCATGCAGATAGATTACTTTAGCATTTGTAATGTGATTTACAAAGCCTGAAAGCAATTTTGGGTAAGGTAGTTGCAATTGTAAATTAATTGAAATGGGAAGCAGGTATTAGTTTTTCTTGACTGCTAAAACACATTTCTTGCAATTGTGCTCCATTTCCCAAACCTCTAAACACAATTGCAAAACTGCACACTCATCTCAACAAACATCAAACTTCCATGTCAAATCAAAACTCTCAAATCAAAACCATATAATCTTACATCTAAACCAAACTTTGCCTTCAGACATCACACAAATGCATCTAGTTTTTCATTTTTCATTAATTTTCAGAACTGTTGCCTTTTTTCATTATTTTGATGTTGTACAGCTAAATTTGTAAATAAAACTGGAAAAAGATTTTTTAATGGGTTTTGATTTCAGGCTGTGTGACAAATAAAGTAACTTTTTTAAAGGGGCATAATGATTTTCTATAGGCACTGTACATGTTTTTTGTACAAGTTTTTACACGTTTTTATGATTGCTGAAGCACAATTTTGAAAACACCAAAACAACCACACACCCAAGTAGCAGAACACCTCAGATCTTTTGCAAAATTAAATACTTCATTCAAAATTATACAATAATTTATAAAAACCCAACTTTGTCACCATATGGCACACACATGCTTCATACAATCAGATTCTGTTTGAACCAGTTACACATTGCTGTGCTCAATCTAAAACACTTTTCTTTTTATAAAAAAAGCACATTTGTACTTTTCGAATGATATAGTCTGGGTTTGATCTTTTTTCAGAAATATTATTAAAGTAAATGAATATAGTGACCAAACACAACACAAATGACCTGTATTGCACACTGATGGAAATATTTATTTCTCTCCACATCAGTCAATACATCCATGCATTTCTAAAGCTTGCATTTTGCACTGAAAACAGAACATATTCTAAATAGAATATAGTACATAAACACAGAAAGAACATTTGTGGGGACAAAAAAGAAAGCATGAATTAAAAAAACCCTAAGCATCTCTCTCCCTAGCTGGATCTGGTCATAGCACTTCGTCCACATCACAGGCTATGTCCTCTCTCGCAAGACAGCGAGGGAAGAATTTTATTGAATGACAAATCCATTCTTGCACAGACCCTGCATCAATTTGGTTGCAGGCCTCTTCCATGGCTTGTATGAGGGGTATCCTGAAAACTACTCAATCAGGCTATGGAAAAAAGAGTAGGGTGGGAGGTATTGGAGTGAAAATTGTGGATGCAGTTTTGGACCAGAGCAGATCAGTGGAAAGATACATTGTACCAGATAGCAATGCATCAGTCTACTCTGCATCCATTTGGTCTTCTGCTGTGACAATGTTGTGTAGTCTGTCTAAAAATGTGTGTTTTGTGATGTAAATTTGGTCCTCATCTTCTTTGTCCACATCTTCCCCCAGATCTACCTTTACCTCTACCTCTTCCTCTCCCTACCCCTCTTCCTCCGTGGGCTCCTCCCCTCATCCTCACTCTCCCTCTTCCTCTTCCTCTTATGACAATGTTGCCCTCCATTTTTGATGAAGACAGGTACACTAACCTGCTGCCTTTTTATAGTGTTTACACCTGATTGGTGAGTTTACAATTAAGCACCTGAGTGTCTTTACACCTGACGGCTGTGTTTGATCAATTGTTCATAGATGTGGTATTTTGAAAGGCAGTGCCTCGAAATGGCAAAGAAGTGACATCATGTTAGATTTCTGTGTCTAATGTAGAGAAGTGTGTTTAGTGTTTTGCGAAACACTGTATGTAGTGTTTTGCAAAAAGTGTGTGGCTGCGAATGTGTTTAGAGTTTTGGAGACTTGAGCTGAGGTTTTGCTCTCTTGAGTGTCAGTTTCAATAATTGCGCTTTATGTGTCATTTTAGTGTGTTAGCAATTGAAAAAAACTGTAATTGGGTTTGAGTTGTGATGACTTGATTTAATGATGTTGAATGTCAGTTCTTTTTAAATGAGAACATTGTGTAGCCAGTGATAAATGAACTGATTTGTGTTTGCACAAAAAGTTAGACAGATATGGAGCATGTGTGAAAACAGGGGATTAGTGTTTAAAGTTGTGGGAAATGGTCTTTTGGGAATTAGTGTTATGGTTTGGGATTTTTCAACTTTTATTTGTATAGCACATTTCACAAACAGTTGCCACAATATGCTTTACAGTAAACACTGGCCTGAATCCCCACAAAAGCCTGTGGTGACAATGGCAAGGAAAAACTCGCTATGTGCAGCAGATAGCAAGAAACCTTTGGAGGAACCAGGCTTGAGATGGGGAGCCCATGGTCCTCTGACTGGCCCAGGGTATGAATTTATGATGACAAACATGGTCAGTAAGTCCGTTTAAAAAAGTGCGGTCCTGGATTATTTTTAGTTAATAAGTCCAGGAATAGTGTGTAAGTGATAGGGAAAAACTGAAACAGATGCTCAATCGATTGGATGACACCTGTCAGGAGATGTAAAAATCAAGAACTGATTCAAGCGAACAGGTATTTTCCACTTGTGTAAGTCTTTTTGAACAGAAGGATTCATTTCAACACATCACTAGAAGAAGTCTTGCTATAACAGCAATGGATAAAAATCAGGTGAGTATGCATTCCCTAGGTTTTCCAGTGTACAGCAGCTATTTCTGCTGGAATCTCCCAGTTCAGTTGTTCAGGTATGCTGATTCTTTGTTGATCACCCACAAGGAGTTAAATGACAGCACTTGCAAATACTTGGAATATGCATGCAAAATGCAAAACATTCCTTATTTGGAATCTTAGAATGTACCCCTTTATCTACAGCTGTGGTAAAATAGATTATTTGTACCTGATTGACCAACAGGGGACACCATCGAGTCCCTCCTCAGACCACTGTTGGTAGTGCTCATCACTGCTGACCAGGAGCACCCCACAAGCCTTGCCATTTTGGAGATAAGTTGGTTATTAATGATAGAAAGCTAATGATAGAAACTAATGATATAATAGATAGAAATTAATGATAGAAATTAATGATTAAAATCATGGCTTAGGATCCTTAAAGATCCTTAAGGATAACTTATCCAGGGTCCCTGGAATCATCTATCAAGCATGATCCTACAAGACCCAAATCTATATCTTAACAAAGCACACCAATCCTAATAGCTATCCTACACCATCCCAGTTACTTTAAATATTCTCTCTTTTATTTGAGAGGGAATCATATATATATATGGTATAATCCACCTCTCTCTCTCTTGCTCTCTTTCTCGCATAGCAACAACAATTTACATGAATAAATGTTGCAAACTTTGAATACACATACAAAAATGATGAAGTTTTGCTCCGAATGCCAAACCTCAAAAATTCATAACTAAAAAAGTATTTGGAGTAGAGCTATATGATTTTGTGAGGTCCAATGAATTGAGTAGACTTTTTCACATGATTTTTTTCCAAGAAAACCCATGACATGAACTGTGAGGTCCTAGGTCAGTTGGTATGGAATGACCCATATATGTGTGTGTGTGTGTGTGTGTGTGTATATATATATATATATTGAGAGAGAGAGAGAGCAAGGTGGATTATACCATACATATTGATAACTGTGGAGGGGACAGGAGACGGGATGGAGTCAGAGTCTTCCTCTGGGGTGAGGAGGAGGTGCTGAATGGACGCCTGCTGGGGAGACTGTGGCCTGAGCATCCTAATTGTGAGGGGGTGTAGCGGTTAGAATACCCTGGTATCTCTGCCTGGCAGTGCCCACCACCATAATGTGATGTGGCATCCCATAACATGGTCTGAGGGTCATATTATTACCCTTTGATATCATATACTCCCCTGATTCCAGAGCCCTGCCCCATTTCCCCCTTTTTTTAGCATCAACAGTATTGTGACCACAATCTCAAACATGTATACAGTGGCTGTAAGACTGTGTTTTAAATCAGCAAAATTATGTGAAAATACAGTTATGATTTTCTTGGGGAATGGAAACTATTGTGAATTCGTGGTACATTGTGGATTCAAATCAATACTTCGAAGTTAACACAAAATAACATGAGCTTAATTTCATCACACCAACCGTGCTACACAGGCCCTCTCTAGCTTTTCTTGCTCCCAAATGTCATTATTTCTTGCTTTTGTATTTTAACCTCTCAAAACCAATTAGAGTGGGGGCACATGGCTCCCCACACAACACCCACCACTTATGTACCTTGAAGACAAACATACAAATTCACTTTCATTTTTTTACACTCTCCCCTCTCATTGGCCTAAACTGTAATACACCACAGAGATGTGAATATTTCACTGGGGTTCCTACTTTTTCACTGACAGGGTCACAGGTGATGGAGAGAACGTTATTCCTTCACTTCCTCTGGGCAAGAGAAGGCCTCTAGTAATTCTTTAAAGAGTTGTCTGCCCAGTGCCAGTCTACTGTTATGGTTTCCCTGGTAGTCTGGCATCAGAGACGATCTTAATTGTGCCCCGAATTACTGTTGTAATGAATTTTTTCTGGGTTGCAGGTATAAAGTTTGAGCATTGTTTGGTAATATCTCAATAAGATAAGATATCTCAAAAGAAGCAGCTGGAGAGATAATTCCCAGCCTTCTGAACATGATCCCTCATCAGTTTTTATTTTTTGTTTTTGTTTTTGTTTCTTTGTTAAATGTGAGGGTGATATAAAGCAGTCTGGCCACAATTGCCATTTCTCTCGTTGGCCAAGATGCATTAGTACATCAAATTAAATCTTATCTGTTTATGAGGTGGAGAAAAAAATGTAAGAAGGGAGAGAGGTTTCCGATTTAGTTATAAAGCACATTTTTATGTGATAAAATTGTATCAAGCATTAGTTGCTTGAAAATTAAAGAATGTAGTTTTCCCTTATGTTTGTGCATAAAATAAAGCCCATTATCCATGTTGTTTGATTTTTAAAGCCTTTTTTGTTCATCCACATCAAAGGCACCCTTTAAATGCTGCTCCTTCTGCCAGAACTGAACACAAAGCTGCAACCAGACATGACCTGCAAAAATATGTTTGGAGTCATCTTTGTGACTGTCTGTATGTCTATAAAGGAGGCCCATCTCCAAGCAATTGTTTCCGCTTGGAAACCATCTGCTGTAAAAACACTATAGCCATTTGAGTGGCCTTGCAAGACGCACAAGATACTGACCACTCTGGAAAAACCCTCAAATGTCCCATGCAAGTAAGGGCTCCCATTCAGGTTCAGGAAGCGTGACATCGGCTCCCATGGTGTTACAAGGGAGCCCTTGAACATGGCTGCCCTTGTTTCTCTCACACATAGAGCTCTTCACTCTCAATTTAACCTGAAATCTGATGAACCCATTACTCCACACCAGATTTCATGGAACAAAGAGTAGATATAGTTACAAGTGATCAATCACGAGGCATGAAGCAAGGTGCCAGGGCATTAACAATTCCCACCATTTCAGTCCACTTGCTTGAGCAGAAGATCTGCCAGTATATTTAATGCAACAACTATTTCACCCAGTTTAAGGGAGACATGACTCAGACAGCCTTCCTTGGAAGGATTACAGCACACAATTAAACATATTCTGCAAGGCCACCTCCTTAGACCTGCAGTTCCCGATGTCCACATAACCTCTAACTACTAGGAATACTACCCCTTTCCTGTTCCCCACCCCTACTCTTTGAATGAAGTCATGTCCAATTAGGGTGCATTGTGCATAAAATCAAATATCTTGCTCTGCTATGCAACAGTTCTGCAAGCCCCCTCAGGCACACTGTCAGTTTAATGGAATTACTGAAAAGCCAAGCAGTGGTGAAAGATTGTCAATTGTGTGCTTGGCATTCTGTTCTCAACTGCAGAAATCTAAATTCAAATAGGCATCAATATTTAAGAAAACAAGCAGCCAGGGCCAACAGAGACTCTGTGGGCCGCCATGGCAATGCAAGCATTTCAACCTTTTGGTTTTCTGATGCAAGGGTTTCAGTTTCAGTTTCAGTTGTCATGCAGTTTTAATACAGTTGGGCAAGGGTCAGACTCTACATCCTGGACAAGCTATGATAAGATCTTTTTTCCATTCTTTTCGGCATTTTTATGGTAAATATGGAAAGTAAATCAAGTAATGTTGTGGTCACTGACATGATATTACCTCATTTTTAAATAACTTGTGCAGGTTTACACAAAGCTGTGAGACATGTGTTTCCGAATGGAGGTGGCTGATGGGGCAAGCGGGGGCTCTGGTGGCAGAAATTGGTCCTGTGATGTTGTTTGTGCGAAACCAGTTGTTTTACTACAAGACTCTGTGTTGCCTTTTGGGAACTTGTTGATAACCTCTCAGGCCCACATAACTCCTTCCTCAAGTTTATTTATATTTTCCTTACCCCTGAAGTCCCTCTAACCCCAATTCACCTCCTAACCAGACCACATGGTTGTGAGGATTCATGCAGTTTTTATCTGCTCAATGAAAAGGGGGTTTCAGCAAGGCTGGTTCCAATTCATCTGTGATAAATGAGAAGATAAGGCAATCAGGGCACACCATGACACTGTGTGCAGCTTGTTAGGCACACATTGAGACTGTTCAGGTGTGCTTGCAGGTCCTGTAGTTGGGGGGGGGGCTGCTATATATATATATATACACTCCTGATGGTGGTCACTTGTCATTGAGAGTTCACTCCTTGGCTGGTTCTTCCTGCAGGCCCTTCAATGGTGAAACAAGCCTGCAAAACCAGCATTTATGAGATGCATGGATGTAATTTGAATTTTTTTTTTCACCATCTTCACCTAGATGGTTGCTTGCAAAACTCCATAACATGTCTGCAGGGGCTGGTCTGGGTTTCTCAAGGTTGCGCAGCCCAGTTGGAGCCCAGCTCTACATCAGAGGACTGATATGGGCTCTGCATGGGAAGCTGCAGATTACAGAAGAGCACCTGAGGTAGGTGAGTGGAAACCCAATGCATGTTAAATATAGGGATTGGGGGGGATGGGAAATGACCACTTTACAGTGGTTTTATGGAGGATTGTTTGGTGCCCTGTCAGCAAGAAAACGTTACACAGTCAGCTGGGGTTTTGAAGCCTAGTAGGTCTCCTGAGCTACTCCTCTGCGGCTTCTTAACCATTGAAAATGATACTAATTGTCCTGTCTCCCGATAGTCTTCCTGGGTCATGTGTCTTGTATGCTTTTTTGTCTTGCCTCTTTACACTTTGCTGTGGTGCACCGTTTGTCCCTTGGAAAAAATGTTTGAGGAATCCCCTCATGAACTAAATTTCTGGCTGAAAGTGAACGAGCTGTTAACTGGCTTACTTGCCATTTGAAAATGTAATGTAGTGAAAGTGCATCCTGCTAGCTTGAAATAGCAAAGAAGGGAAGCAAGTTCAAAAGGTTAAAGAATGGGCAGTAAATACAATGTAACAGCAGTGCAGTTTGGAACATCTCAGCCTTGCAATGGACTGCATTGCTTTGGCAATATTGTCACCCCTATAAAAACAATTAAAATAATGGCATTAGTACGGGTCATGTGTGCCCAAGTATAGACTTTAATTTCCATTATTGTTATTGTTTGCAATTTGTATCGATGACATTACTCAAATTTTGTTTGCTTTTAAATTGTGAGGGTGGGATTTGCTCCTATCACAATATTCATTTGTATTGATCTACATGTAATGTAATCGTAATTACTTTATCAAAATTAATTAATAATACAAATTAATAATAAAATCCAATCTGTCTCATTATAATCTCTTTCATTTCTATCTCTTCTGAGAATAATGTTTAATCTCCTCGTCAGCAGGTATCTGGGAAACAGAGACAGGGAAAAAGAAATCTTGTTTATTATGTTGGGAGGGAATTTAATGTGCTTCTTATTTCTCATTTCAAAGACTGTCTCTTATTGTTACCATTCCCATTACGAGGACACGGTGTGGTCATTGCCGGGGGCATGAGAGCCAAAGTGCCATTGTGAGGTGTAGTGTCAGTGTTTGGGGACAAACAGCCCTGCAAAAGGGAGGTGTGAAAGGGCCACAGCATAGGCCACTGAATGAAAGAGGCTGTGTTTATCTCCTGCCTGGAGCCAGAGAGCTGTCACTCTCCTGCCTGGGGAGGCAAATTACCCTGCACTTCCAACCCTGCCTCTCTTTCACAACACCCCATCTCTCCTATGTAGAGGTTCTGCTTCTTCCTAAAGCATAACCTTTTTAAATGGAAACAGTAGTTTATATTAGTTTACCCTTCTACAGATGCTTTTCATTAGATTTATAGTAGCATGGATTCAGAAGCTGTCAAACAACTAAATACATGTTAGAAAGAGTTTGGTGGGACATGGAAGCTGCCCACCTTGTAATTGGCCTTCTCAGTGTTGAGTTTTACCTAGTTAGGTCAAACTCAGTTTGTTATACCTACCCAGTGAAGTATTACAAAATTATATTGCATGGGTGTTGTTTTTTGGAGAAGACCCTCCCACACTCTTAAAAGCTGTCCAGGATTTAAAAAATAGTGGTCACAAAAGTCATTGCTCAGTTGTCATTGCTTGATTTTATTGGTGGTTGTCAAATGCATGAAAATGTAAGGATATTTTTGTTGTTATCTTAGTTCACATGTCCTGATATCTTACTGGCCTCAAGATGTTTTAAATCTTAATCACATTGACAATGATGCAGAATTATAAGTGAATGTTTATCTTTGAAGAATATTTTTGGATATTACATTTAATAATAAACTTATTTACTTATTGTTTATATTCATAATTATGTTTCACAAGCTTAAAAGCTAATTATACTGGATAATGACACAAAAAGAAAATAAACTGCATATTGTTGCGTACATAACCCTTTAAACTGATGGATTCACATTCCTACATGACAAATGTCAAACTTCTCATAAATTTCAAATCTTAATCTTGGAGTTAATTTTAAAATGTTTTAATTTTGGGGTTAATTAGATGTGACAGTCAGGAGTTCCACTGGCGGATATTTTGTTGAATATCAGCTAAATTAGAATACCCATCTTTAATTTTTTTTTTTTTGACTTCCCATCTGATTTAAATTATTAAGCAGTGAAAGCACTTGTGATTTTTTATAATGAGCAATTCAGGGACAGAAACTGAGTTTAATTAACAGGCTTTAGGAAGAACATCCAGTGGAAATACCACCCTCACTGAATGAAGTGAGAGATCGACATCATTAGAACATCTTAAACTTCTGACAGGTTTAAGTACCATGAGCCACAGCAGTCCCTAGGCTGGTTAAATTAAGTGAAAATTGCATTCTTGTCGAGGTAGATATAAAAATGGAATTTGTGATCGTGAAATATACACAGTTGTCACTTCTTAAAAAGGTGTCAGCAATTTGCTTCAGTGGATAAGGTAGATATTCACCATGACAAGAGAGATAGGGGGTGGGGGTACGACATGCGCAATCAATAAAAGACCTCAATATGTTACGCTTCATTACACTCATAATAAGGGGCGACAGAGCCGCAGTACATGGAATGATGGGGAAGCTGAATTGACCCAGGAGGACAGATACAGCTGGCAAGACAATACTGCCACCTAGAGGATATACAGGGTCCCTCTATTCTAGGTGAGCATTCCCTTCTTGCTTACTTTTTATACAGTAAGAAGCACAACATTCTTATCCAAGGCCATTCTTATCCTGAGCAATTTGTGTTCTTTCTCCAGGGGATGATGTTGTGGAACAGCGTGCTTTTATGTTTTTGTGGGTTGTTAAGAAGCATGTATACGAGTTGTAGATACTTTTTTCAATAAAACAAGAGCTGAATGTGCAATCACTGTTAATATTGGTCATTTTGTTACTGTAGAAGCACCTCTCTGAGTCAGCGAGTGGGGGACTTCACTATTGGGTCATTCCATACCAACTGACCTAGGACCTCCCAGTTCATGTCATGGTTTCATACATATAGCTCTACTCCAAATACTTTTTTAGTTTCATATTTTCTAAGTTTGGCCCGCAGAGCTAAGTTTCATCATTTTTGTATGTGTATTCTAAGCCTCACCAATTGCTTATTTTTCAGTGGATTGGGCTGAAATGTTTACTGAACATCCAAGAAAACCAAAGGAAAATTTGCAACATGTATTTATGTAAATAGTTGTTGCTGAATTTGTACAATAATCAGGTTAATAGAATGTTAAGAATCTTTAATTTTTAAAAATTAATATCTCCACTAGTTTTCACTTACATACAACCAAATTTTGATTCTGTGTAGTATTAATGTAGTTTTATCACATCTATACGTTATTTGGTCCTGCATAAAAAATGTAGTGCCACAGATCTTGCTAAATACAGCTTTGGAATTGAAAAACCCAATTTTTAAGATATTTTGACTGTATATTTTCCCAAGAAGCCTTCTAAGTTGACATGGCCACTGCTTGCTGAGGACTACAAACACAGCCTTCCAGCAACAAAATTACTGGAACTGCACGTCAGAGAAAGAGTGTTAGTGGGCTTGTGGGGACCTTGGTGCAACATGAAGTTGATACACATTGCACGTTCATAGATGACAGTAAAGGTATTTCATATGCCACCCCACAAATACTCCCAGGCAGGGATCCTGACTTGCTGCCATAGGAACCCTGGCGGTGAAAGTAAGGAAGACCATCTGTCCTCCTAAGGGCACAGACTTGGGATCCACATGGCTCCTGACCAGATCATTGATGTGAATGGACAAACAGGAAGTGCATTTGTCTTATTGATACACAAGGGGAAGATAGATAGATCTCTTAAAATAGAATAGGAGAGTGGCACATGCATGGTGCCAGAGCTAGAAGTTGATTAAGAACATTTCAGGTGTAATGCAATTTTGCCTCTTCTTAAATGCTTGGATCTAAAGGATCTTGATAATGTGATAACATCACTTAGGGAATATCTATTCAGGGACTGATACTTTTATGCAGATTTTTTACTTCCTCCAGATTAGTAAAATAATAAGCACCAAGAGAAAAGTTACCTGCAGTGTAATACACTGATTTAGAGCTTAAGGCTGTAGGTGGAGGAAATCTAAAGCATTTCTCATATATCAAGACCATGAATCCCTGACCCCTGTATTGTGTGCTGTATAAGTTCTTCTGCCCTGTATTATGGCACTGTATCTTGCCATGCAACCACGTGATAAGAGCACTGTTTGCATTGCAAGTCCCAAATGAACATTATATAAAATCTGTTCCGTGTTCCTCAGCAAACACAATAATAAATGGATCCTTTCTTATATTACCAGCTAGACTGATAGATGTTCACTTCGTGTCACTATCCTACACAGATTTCTGTTGTCAGAACACATTGTGAACCATTTCACATAATCCTAAGGGGCACAAGCCAATGTTTGTCCTTGTGGGAGGGATTCAGTTTGTAAACTCTGCAAGAATACATCCTAGTCTGCTTCATTGTGGTGGCAGGAGGTGACACAGGGCAATAACTTCTCATATTATCCATAAAGATCTCTATCCACAATCCTA
Organism: Albula glossodonta; assembly: GCA_019788955.1. Lineage (NCBI taxonomy): Eukaryota > Metazoa > Chordata > Actinopteri > Albuliformes > Albulidae > Albula > Albula glossodonta. Next base: position 188,401 of record JAFBMS010000248.1, read on the forward strand.
ACCCCAGCGTGTAAGAAGTCTTTGAAACAGTCCTGAGAATTATTATTATTATTATTATTACTATTATTATACCAACAATGGAGAAATTATTTCAATAGGTGTGATGCTATTATCATTATTACTGTTACAAATACATTGTTTCAGTTGTTTTCTTAAAATCAACCTCTCACTGATTTATCAAGTTATTTTAAGCAAGGCATTTTTGGCTGATCTAATAATGCTTTCAACATTGTGGTATGGATCTGCACTGTCATGCCAAACTCCATTTGCATATCCTCTGTATTGATAATGCATGCAGACCTCATCCCAGTCCTATGGGGTGCTATAAACATCCCTGGGCAATGTATACAATGTGGAACTGAATATGTATGTATGTGCAGAACAAGTGCAAACAATTTGTACAAGACATCACTGGGAACACCTGGCTCATACAAGGGTGAGTAACACGGCCGTACAGACGTCCAGCACATTCCTATTTTCTGCACAGGCTAAAATATGCACAAACGTCATTAAATCAAAGCCCAGCAGATTGAGTCCCTCTGTCAACCTTTTTTATTCCAGCACACAACTTGCCGTGCTGTCTTAGCTGCAAAATTTCTCATAAATATCTTGCCTCGAAGTCATGACGGTTGTGCTTTAACACAAGTTAAAGTTGCTCTGCATTTCATTGGCTCTATTAAAAATAGAGTTGCCCACATGCATGTGAGTTGGCTACATACAGCATAGTATTTGTGCACTGCACTAAGTGATGAGTCGGGTTAGTCAGGAGGTAGTTAATGTTACACATACAACAATGAAATGAACCATCTCTCACTTTTTCAAGAGAAAGATTTACAGCTTGTTTACTTGCCAGCTACCTTATATTATAGATATGGCACAATAGGCAACAACTGTATGAATTCATGAGTATGAATTTTAATAAAGCTCTAGGTTGAATTCAGCACAAACCAAAATGCCAATTGTGTACTGAAGCCATAGCTCTACACTATTGAGAGTGAATTTATTTCACTCTTATTAAGAGTGAAATAAATTCACTTTATTTATTGAATTTATAAAATAAATTCAATTTATTTACTCTTTTAAGAGTAAATGGTTGAAATTACTGTACATTTTTTCTTTCTACTGAATGCAGATGCAATAGTAACAGTGTTGTTTTGGCGAAGTAGGAGTGGTGCAATTTTGCCTGGAGTGAGGAGTGTCTTTTTCAAAAAGTTCAAGGACATCTGTGTTCTCTCGCACAAACACAAACATGTTAATGGCTCATAATGCAATTGAATGTGTAAACACTGTCATTTGGTATACGTAGCAGTTGTGATATCATATATTAATAAACTCTTTGGGGAAAACAGGGATGGAATTCAAGAACTATTTTCATAAAGGCAATGAAAATGATATAGCTTGTGAATGCGAGCATGGTGATAACTACAACAAAATCTAATCTAAAAAGCCCTGTGTCTCAAAAACACAATGCAGTTCTCTGTGCATGTTTGGGCAAAATTCAAAAGATGGGTAGCATAATGTAACCTTAGTTTCCCTGTAGTCTCTCAAATATGAGTATAATAAGCCTATATTCAAAATGTCATGCACAACCCTTACAAAAACATTAAATAATACATTTAAAATAGATTGAGAAAGTCATTCAAACAACCTAATGGTGTGTTTTATTTTTGTCTACAGAATTATAAGCATAATAGCCAATGTTTTTTAAGGCAAGCATGATGCCCTGCATGGTTCAAAGTGGGCTAAACAATATCATTGTTACCTTGTTACAATAATTTTATGTCAACAGGTTTTGTGTTACACAAGATTCAATAAAGCTGGAAACTTTTATTAAGGTACTTACTCATATTTCCTCTTTACTGGTCAGATGTTAAAAATATATAACATATATTGTGAGAATGCTGCAGAGCAAAAAGGGGGGAATTCTGACTTGGAAGACCTCAGCATTTTTCCTGTGGAAATAATTACGTGGAAAATGCTTCATATTCTGACCTGGTAATGTAGCCATGCCCTGCCGGGCAGAAAAGTAGGACAACACATATAGGAGCTTGAATAATAATAATTCAGTCTTGAAAATGACATGCCCCCCATGAAAACCTGATGGCCCAGCAATGTTTTTTTGTAAGTATGTTACCTAGTACTCAAAGTTTTATGCGTAGCAGAACAGACAAATGGATGACATAGCCATGCACAAACTCTACTTTATATTTAAGAACTTGGTTAGTGTAATGCTGCAAGGGGTGTGTCAGCAAGGTGGGTTGGCACAAGGAGACAAAAGCACCAAGGGCACATGGCCCGTTTAATGAACATAAAAAGTATAAGTCAGATACAGCAAGTGGGACTAACAATGCCTGCAGTGTAAAAGACTTTATAAACAGTAGTCATAACACTAGTTAACTAATGGGCTGACAAGGCAACAGGGCCGGCAGGAACCTTCTTAGCCTGGTACTGGCACTCGTCAGCTTAGCAGGAGTCTGTGGAGACAAAACAGACAATGTTATTAGCGCCCAGAGAGTGGAGATGACAATTCTCCCCCCGAGGGTGGAAACGCGATGGCTTTTGACTCTTGGCAATTAACCCGGAGTAGCGGCAGCTGGGCTTGATGGTGAAGTGACTCAGGTGTGTGTAGTTGGGGAATTTCCTGCTGCCAGCGCCACTCTCTGTGGTCCTGATGCCCTGGCTGCATGCCTATCGCTGTCCAGGGTGCTGATGGAGTTTTCATGGTGGCAGTTTGGGGCGGCTGCTACAGGCGGGGTGCCGTTGTGTGTGGGTCCCTCCCCTCGCCCCAGCCACAATAGTTTCTGCTAAAATTATTGTGGCTTTAACCTATGTTATCAAATACAGGAAGTGCAATCTACGTGTAAAAGCTGAGTAGTTCAGTTAAATGTAGTTAATATATTTAAATCAATCGGATTTCATTGTTAAACTAGACAAACTATATTGAAAAATGATTTGTCAAGACCATATACTTGTTGTAATACTAATGGACAATTCAATTAATTTTTAATATGCACTTTTGTGTAGTAGCAGTAGCACCAACCAGTCAATGTATCCTGCCATGCAATAAACAAACAGTTGTGCTAAAAGATTATATTCATTATATTTATTCATTTGAGTTGAACCAGGTGCCCAGGTAAAGAGACACGAATGGCAGCGTAGGGTCCACCACATCTCCTGTCATTAAAATTGGTCAAAACGGAAAGAGCACGGTTACGTTTTCATATAAAATGAACTGCCTACCTTGTAATTTGATGAATACAGGGTAAACCACATTTATCATACTGAATGCCTGTTGCTTGGAGACTGCAGTTTCACCTATAGTACAGGAAAGCAATCCATATTTGTACTGCAAAGTTGCCAGTGTTTTAACTGAACAACTTTTGCCTTTCTGTTTTGTGTCACCTTCCTTCCACCTTTGTCAAAAAGTCGCACTGAGTCCACGTCTGAATAGACCCTTAAGGTTTGCTATGGAGCAAACCTGGGCCCTCATTTATCAACCGTGCATACAAACTGAAATGTTTGCACACGACCACTTCTAAGCAAAGAGTGGAATTCATCAATTTTTACTTGTACTTCTGAATGTTCATAAATCTATGCACAACTCTGACTATGTATATGAACAGCATCTTGTGGTAGAAAAGTTGAACTGCAAATCAAATATCATCCACCAAATGCAGAGAGGTTTGATATACTGAGTCATATTATAAACTATGAAGAAAAAAGATATGCTATGATAGTTTTATTCAGAGTTTTATCCAATATGTAATAATAAAACCATTTAAGTTCAGCTGAATCATTACATTAATTGTAAAGACAGTGGAGTGTAAGAGAGTTAGGCCATTGATTAAACTGTATAAAAGGCAACACTGTGGCACTGAGGACAAGTGTAAATATAACTGAACAATTTTAGGTAGGCCCTGTTCTTCAAAACATTGTAAGAAATTCAACAAGAACACAAGTAACATTTACATTGCACTGGTTTCATTTTTTTAGGTGTTTGACACAATCAACTAGTTTTTTAATGTGTGATTTATGTCTCTCAGCGCAATACACACATCCTGCAACTGCTGTTTTACTCCAAGAATTGACATGCTGATCTCTTCTTGTTGTTTCAGGACTGCGTCAGTCAAAAGTGGCACAGCTGAAGCACTCCCCAAGGCGCTTGCCAAAGCGCCCACGGAGGCGCTCCCGAAAGAGGACACCTTTTTTGGCTCAGGGGTCAGGCAAATCACTCAGACCTGAAACTGTATATTAAAATGTGGTCCAAGTCTTATTTGCTGGGAAAAGCTCTACTTACCATCAGTTGGTTCATTTGTATCGGGATTGGAGAGAGGGTCATCAGTATCGCTGTCATTAATTATGCCAGATACAGAGGTCTGTCCAATAATGCAGGCAATTCTCTCATCTATCAGCGATAGTGACAAGTCGCTCTGCCCTCTACCATACACTTAACTGCCGTTTGTGTATCATTATTCTTTTTTTGACAGTAATTTTTAAATCAAATCTTTTTTTTTTTGGTTTCAATTATAGTCCTGTACTCTGAAGATACTGCATTGACTGCAGCTCTGACCTGCTTCCATGTAATCATTTTTCTCTTATTTGAGAAACCAGAGCTGAGCGTTCTAAAAAGGATATTTTGTTTCGCCTCTACTTCAAAACTTCAGTTTCTGCTTCTGAAAAGTTTCTCTTTTTTGCCTTTGTCTTCTCCATTTCCATTCTCACATATTAGTGACATTTCTTGCAGCTTTTATAAGGAGGATGCGTGACCATAATTGGTCATTTAAGGGCAGTTCTTTATGTAAATGAGACTTCATATGCATGAGCAGTGTGGTTCAGAACGTGTGGGATTTATCAAGGTAGAGTACTTACAAATGTAGGTAATGATTCAATATTCATATTCGTATGAGGATTTGATAAATACCAACTGTTTTATGTGTATGTAAATTCTAAATTTTCTTCTTACGAGTAAATTTAGAAGCTTTTCAAGAAATCTTGATAAATAAGGGCCCTGGAGCAGATTACAGTCACGTGAGAAAGGGAAGTGAGAGGAGCAGTAAATAGAAAAAACTAAGTGGAGTGGGAGCAGAGTGAGTGGGGAAAGACCTTGTTTGAGAAAGCTTTGTGTGGGGAGCAGAAATTGCTTATATTCCAGTCCGCTCAAATACTCTGGGCGGAACGAACTCGTGAAAACTCCTATCATTGACATAGAACTATCATATGTCTAATATAGGCTGCCTTTCGAGTAGTACCTGTTGAAACGTGAGTGGTCAGCTTAAGTGACCATGGGCAATAACTGAAAGAAAAGTATCAAACCTTGCTGGATATGCACCGGCAGTTTGAAAATAGTGAAGACAGTTTGGTTACTAGTAGTTTGAGGAGGGATTCTTTCGTTGTTGATATTGTCAATATGTGTGATTTCCACTGATAGTTAGAATTGAAGTTAGATAGATTGAATCTTTTTTGCACGTTGGTAAAAAAACCCAACAGCAGGGGTGGAGATGCAAGGAAGGTTGGTAAACCTGGAAGTCAGGATGGTGGTGAGGAGATGATGCTGTCTCTTAATTCTTGACAGATACAATGAGCATCGCTCAGGAATGAACACTATGGACTGTAGGTTTCCATCAACACTTCCTACCTGAGAGTTTGCACAATATTTTCTGCAGTTTGAATTTTTACTTGAATTATTATAGCATTTTTACAAAATCAGGAGCAATAGGGTGGTGGTCAAACCAGAGGACCAACATAATAGTTCTTAAGTGACAAACATGCTGGAAAAGTATTTACTCTGAATGCATTGATTGGACTGGCCCTGCCAAAGATCAGCATCAACCACAGTTGACGAACTTACACCTAACAAGCCCTGGCCGGCGCTGCAACACCTTCTCCTACCAGACAATTATCAGAGGTCTTGCCTCTGAGTCTTCTGAGCCCATCTCGGACCTTTTGGCTCTGTGTGTAATTTGCAGCTAATTATGTACACTGTATCTCTCAGCTTCAACAGACACCTGTCACCTTCTGCATCTATCTCTCAAGAGAAAAAGGCCAGGTTCCTGCCCCTCCTCTACAGGGCAAACTAATTACCCAGTTAATGGGCCAGGGACTCTGCAGCATGCTGAGAGTTGAGGATTCTACGTATAATTTGACTATGCCAAAAGTCTCCTCGTAGGAGTGTAAAGATATGATTAGCAGCCCCAGCAGAAATTGTCAATCTACAAAACACTGTCAGCCCCATGTGCTTTTTGAATGGAGGATATCTAATAGAACCCAATTTAAGCTTTAAATAACTTTAAACTAATATTAACTTGAAATAGCTTTACATCTAAGGTCTGTATATAGGACAATCAACACCATTTTATTTCAATGAAGTCATTTTTATTTAAACTAGGAAGGTGTCATTCATATGAGATAAATGTCAGACCATCCAGAGGGCCTAGATATGTGATGCTCTTTCACTCATGCAGGATGTGAAGTGACGGCCTTCACATCCTGCAGCAATTTAACACATGACAGAAAAAGACAAACTAGTCCAGTTCTCTGCTGCTGTCCCCATTGTGTGAAATAAATATGTATGGCCGCGCCCAGTATGTGAAATAACAGGGCTAGCCCTGGGATTTTACTGGTCATTTCATCCCCAGCTGCAAGCCAAAACAAAATTACATTGTCTTAAATGACAAAGTGAGGGACCATTGTGCTTCTAGTGGGGACCTCACTGAGGGCATAAGTGAGGTCTTCTCTGTTCGAGCTTTCAGGAAACAGCCAGAAAACATGACTGGAGCTCCAACTGACATTGCCCTAGGTCCTTGCTCTGTCAGGTATTCTGCAATCAAAGAAAATCATTACAATATTAATTATACAAAAAAATTCAAAGCAAGTTTTTTTAAATATGAAAACACTATTGAATTCAACATTAAAACAGGTAATACTTCATTTGTATAATCCTGATTAATCAAATGAATTCTTATTTGGAATTTTACATGAATTCCATAAAACGCATGAACAATGTTTGCTATAAATAAGGAGAAGAAACCATTGCTAAGGTCTTCATTGCTATGGCTGGACTCGGTCTATTAACTCTAAGAAAAACTTCATGTCTCCGAAACACAGCAGAAATCAGATTAAACAAATCTTCACTCGCCACTTCAGAAACATTTTTTTTTCTTTTTCCTTTTCTCTGCCATCTCTTTAGATTGCCAGCGAAGGCATTCAAAGCTCACTATATGGTATTTCAGGAGCGTCGATTTATTCTAATCCAAAAGTCTGTGAACGAGCTTCTAATTTACAATTGATTGGTATTTATGAACATACGCACGGAGTACAAACAAATGCGGTGTTTATGCATGTTTGATAAATCTGGCAGAATTTGTTAGCTCGTATCCGTTGTCGCGTAAATTTACACACAGTGTCCTGAAAATATTGATAAATGAGGCCCAATGTGTGGATGCTATCACTGGAAGGTTTATTCACCAACACACTTTTGTGTGGGCAACGGTACTGTATACCGTTGCCCTAAGGCAACAGATTATTTATTGGGTCCTGGGACCCCCACCCTTTTTTTAACATTTTTTTCATGAGTTTGGCTGATCACATGTCAATGAAATATCCAATTCCTGGCAACATAGCGTATGAAGTATCCCGGCAACATAGGGTATGAAGAGGGAGGAACTTCCTTTCAAGAAGGGCAACCACTGTGCCGCATGGTGTAACGCAAGGGTAAGTTATCTATCATTATTTTGACCATTACATAGAAGAAAAGTGAAAACAAAAATATTTACTTGTGCATGAATGTGTCCAGAATCTTGTGTGGCAGGTTTTATGAAATTCTGTTTTTTAATTTTTAGAAAAATGTAAATTTATAATTGTTGTTGCCCCAGGGCAACGGCATGCAGTAATGGTATATCTATATGGACAATTAGTTGAGCTGTGGCAGAATCAGTCTTCATATGTAATTATTTGCCTAGGCTTAATTCTTCTCAGTAACAGGTTATATCCAATAACTATTCACAGGAGATAGATACAGGTGCATATTAAGGAAAGGGAAAGCCGAGGGCTGTTAGGGAAATCCCTGCAGAGAGTGAGGTCAGTGAGATTGAAGGAAATGACTGGGAGGAAGAATGGGCTCCTGATGCAGGTTTGAATCATAGGCAGGTGTTTTGTTATGCTGGTTTTCAGTGAATTCATACACATCCACATATACTCTCTCTCTCTCTCTCTCTCTCACTCACACACCCCTCCGCCCACTCATACACAAATATTTTCTTGCGAGAAAGTACAATTTGGCCTTTCTCTCTCTCTCTCTCTCTCTCTCCTCACACATTTTCATGCCATTGCCCTGAGGCAATGAAAAAATATTTTGGGCTGGGGGGTCTAAATGAAATAATAAACCATTATTAAAAATCATTATTTAGAGCCCTTAAAGTGTCATAATGAAAGTATCAAATATTTTTTAGTCTCAAAATCAAAATTCATGCAGTACAGTAATTGGTCTTGTTCTTGCAAATTAAATTAAAAATTAGTTTATCAACTTTGTTGAAACATTCTATGGGTACATCTACAGCTAGAGCAGTGTAAATTAACCTAGACAGACCTTCAACTGAGATAGATAGATCCCTTTGGAACCATAGGTTAAATCTTTTCCCAATTGCTTTGATAAGAGGATGGAAGTTCTCTTAGAGTTGCTCTAGAGTTCTGATCTTTCATTATAACTACATGGAGATATTTCACCTTTTTTGCACCCGTGTATTAAATAAATTATCACGTATATGCTTTTTAAATGGAGTTTTGGTAAAGTAAGTTCAGGAGAATCGTTTTTGGACAACCCCTTTCAACCTATTCCCAAATTCCCCACAAGTATAAAAGCGCCATGTACCTCATTTCCCATTGTGCTTTGCATCTCTGTGCTTTGCATTCGCTGCTGTTGCCCGAACCACTGCACTCCTAGGTATTCGCCTCAATTTTGTGTCATGGAACTGCAGCTCCACGCGTCTGACGATGACCTGTCCTACGTTCCCGATTCTGGATCACCACCATTCCCGGGTCCAGCTGCTTCCCCGGAGAGTCCGATCGCCACAGCTTCATCTCCAGTCCGAGGTCGCTCTCCAACTCGCCGGCATAACCTATGCCCACTGAGATCTCGAGCTGTTTCTCATCAGTCACCTCCCTCCTCCTCCTCTGCCTCCAGTCTTCCGAGACGGCGCCTCCGCAGCCAGGCTACTGCTCCTGTCCGCTCCTGGTTGGCTGTTCGCCACACTGACGCCAACAAACCGAGCCCAGTCCTTCCTCCCGTTCCTAAATGGACTGTTGTTCGCCTTCGGCAAACTCTGAAGGAGCGCAGCGTGTATTTCCCTGGTAACACGAGAAAAGCCATGTTGTTTCGTCTCTACCATGATTCCCTTAGCTCAGGGGACCTAGCTGTTCCTGCTCATGTCCGGGGAGGACTTGATGACGTCGCTCTTCCCCCAGACGACCTGTGCTGGTCCCTTGGACAGTCCTTAGCAATTCCTGTTGCTAATACCAGCACCACACTAGCTCATGCTAACGCTCCCTCTTCCCTTCCTCCCCCTCTTCCCACTGCCAGTTTTCGAGCAGGAGACGGAGGGCTCCGAGAGATGCCCTTGGCGTTGGTCACCTCTCCCCTGTACGCTTCCAGTGACCTGATAGTGTTTCCTCCAACCTCCCCGGTGTCTCGCTACTGCACGCTTCTAGGACCCCAGCACCATACTCCTCTCTCCCCGCTGCTGATGTTCTTCCGGGAGTCAGTGGACTTCACCTGGCACCCATGTTGTCAGCTGTCGTTCCGCCATTGCACGCTCCCAGGGTTGGTCCAGCCCTGGGAGCGTGCAAACCGTCCAAGCTGGAGCTGGTGGGCTCCATCTGGCTTCCATACAGCCAGATGTCCTACCCCGGCACTCTCCCATGGATCGGCACCTGGAGCAGGCGGACTTCCCCCGGTGCCCCCGCACCGGCTGTTGTTCTGCCCTGGCATGATTCTGTGGGCTCGGTATGTCCCCCTCCCTCATTGCCCTCTGTCGCCATTCTGGCTGGAGTCAACACGCTCCACCCGGCGCTCTACGTGCCGGCTTTCCCGCTATTGCACCCTCTCGATGAACGGCCAGAGGACTCCTACTACTGCACTGCCACTGTCCATGCAGGAGCTAGCGGGCTTCAACCTGCTCCTTGGTTTGTGACTGCTGTGACTTGGCACCCCCTCTCCCCCCTGCTATCCCACAGTACCCTCACCTACAATCCTCGCACACTGCCACCACCTTCTCCATACCCCTTCAACCCGCAGCCCCTCATGTCCAAGCATACAGTCTCTCTACTGCAGCCTCCATGCCGTCCCCCCAGACCGCCCCTTTGTACGAGCCTACTCCTGTTTCGACTACTATGCGGTCCCAGATTCTCCAAGGTGTGGATGTCTGGCTAGCTTCTCTGCTCTCTCCACCTACACCTTCCGAACACAGGGTATTGGAATGTGACGGTTTCACTGTATCCCTTAAGACTGCTAGTTCCTCCTGCTTAAAGATCCTCACAATTCCCAAATTTTGTTTGGCCTTCGGCTGCTACACAGACGTAATTTGTTCAGTTTTTCCCAACTGCCGCAGGGAATTAAATGATTATCTGGCTATTGTTGCGGTTTTAGCCGTCCGCTTCGGCGGTTGCCATTTTTATACTTATCACCACATGTTTTCACCGCCAAAATTGCCCAATTTAATGTTTTTCAGTACTGGGGAGTTTTAGACACTTATCTGTACTGTAGAGTTTTCCTTAGTTTAAGGGCAGCAGCATGCCATGTCTACAACTCTACCGAACAGTCAACCCGTCTGTGTTCCTTGGTTTCTCCTTCCATGCCCACCTCCACAACTACGTTTCCCAACAAGCACCTCACCTCTACGGCACCTGGCACTTGCGCCGGACGTATTTCCCGTACCCGGGAAGTCCCACGTGTGGGACCGTCCCATTGTTGTAACCGGGGGAAGGGAGCTGTGTAATAATTTTAATGAATCCTTCTGCACACAAAGTCACTGCAGGCTTCTCCATGCTTGCAGTTCCCGTGCGGGCGACCATCCACTCCTTGCGTGCCCTGGTTCTGTCAGAACTCAGAGAGACCCAAGTGCAGACTAAGATAAGTAATAAACGGGAGTTTGTTAAAGCAGCCAAAAGCACAGTCCACAAATCCAAAATCAGAGTCGGTAATCAGGCAGAGGTCAAAACCAGAGAGACTCTGGTAAAAAAACACAATCCAGGGAAGTGGTCAAAAACAGGCAAAAGAGTTCGTAAACAGGCAGGCTCAGCAAAAGTACAAAATCAGCAATCAGAAATCGATAAAACAGGAAACAGACACAGGTGATAACAGGCTGGCAGGCAGGATCAAAAGTCTTGTAACGCACAGGTAGAAAACACACTGAGACGAACACTGAGGGAGAACTGAGGTTGTGGCATCTCCTCCTGCAACACTGGAATGGGGTCTCTTTTTTAATGATGATGAAATAGCATCCCCAACTGACCTGCAATTGTACACCGACACCACCCCTTGGTGGACTTTGGCACCTACTACCATGGCTGCTGGTTTTCAGCATCTCGGCCAGGAGAGTTGTCCTCCCTGCCTCCGTCTGACGCTTCCTCCGCCCTGTTCGAACTATACCCGGTGGTTGCAGCCACAGTCATCTGTGGGGCAGAATGGAAGCAGAAAACTGTTCTAATCCATTCTGATAATCGGGCCACAGTCCACACCATTAACAAAGGGCGTTCCTGTTCCAATACGATCATGCCACTCCTTCACCGTCTCTCCTGGGTTTCTGTTTGTAATCAGTTTCTCGTCCGTGCTGTTCACGTTCCTGGTCACCATAACAAAATCGCTGACAGTCTCTCTCGTTTCCAATTACAGAAATTGTTCAGATTGGCTCTAGGCGCAGTCAAGACCCCAGTTCCAGTTCCTCCTTATTCTCAGTTAACGTTCCCATGACTCATCCCCTCCATCACCTGCACCTACGCTCCCTCAACTCAATTTTGCTAGCCCTATCCCCCCATACCCTCCAGCCTTACCACACAGCTTGGAAATGTTATCAGTCATTCCACGCCCACCACAACCTCCCTTTTCCGTCTTTTGAACTACTCATGTACTCCTCATTCATTACCTACGCAAATTCACGGCTTCGCATCAAACCATCAACCATTAAAGTATAACTAAGCGGCATTCAATTTTTCCATAAACTCATATTTGGTTCCGAATGCCCAATCATTCACAACACCCAGATCCAACTCCTTCTGAAGGGCTTCCAGAAACTAGACCCTGGCATTCAAACTATTAGACATCCTCAAATTCTGCCTGGTTTTCTGCCTTCGTTCTGCCCACACCTCATCAATCCAATGATAATTTACTTAGCCATAGCCAACCAAATCTTGCATTCTGCTTAGAGGGCTGGCATTCTTTTGGGGGATTCCCTCTCCACGAGGACATGACGACTCCTCCCCCTTTTGACTCCAAGTCCAAGTTCATTCTTGTCTATCCCTTTTCAATAAACTCATTTTAAATACTATATCATTGTCTGAGACTTCATACGACTGAATTTTAGTTTGGTAAAACAGAGATTCGGGAGAAGAACTCACAGACAACCCCTCAACCTATCACACCCGTTCTGGTCCTATCAGGTATATAAACACCATGTACCTTTTACCCGTCGTGCTTAGCATTTCCGGCATCCCACCTCCTCCCCATCTCCACCTTCACCCTCTCCTTTTCTCGGGGGGGGGGGGGGTGTATAATCTAAACTACGATCCCAATTTCTTTCAGCCAAAAGGAAAGGGGGGGATTTCCGATGACTCCTCACCCTTTTGACTCCAAGCCCAAGTTCATCCTTTTTTATCCCTTATGAATAAACTCATCTTAAATACTATATCATTGTCTGAGAGTTCATACTACTGAATCCTATAATTTTCCCTGGCTTGTCATTGCAAGCAATACCTTCGTTGTCAACCCTCATACCGATTCAGCTCGTTTTCATTTGTCTCAACAGAATCGATAACATGCACATACTACTTTGTCAATATGCTATAATGTAAAAAAATAAATAAATTTCATGTACTTTGTCGCTCACTGCCACACTTGTAATGTCAGTGTAATGCATTTTCAAGCATTAGTGCCTATTTCTTTCATCCATCTATGTGCCTGCTGTTAGTACGTACAACCAAGTTACATATTTTTACGAGAGTTTGTACTTCATGCACCTTTCCTTGCAGCCATAACATTCCAACCGCTCATCTCCACACTTAGTCTTCTGCCCATATATAGCTACACACCATATTAAGTTGCCCAAATGCAGATGGCTCCCTCACGAGCTGGGTTCTTCTCAAGGTTTCTTCCTTAACATAGGGAGTTCTTCCTTACCAGTGTCACCATAGGCTTCCTCTTTGGGTCTCTGGGCTGGGTTCTAGGTTGCAGACATTTGGTCCACTCACTTCGCTCTGGTTCACTAACATTCCGTCATTGCAGTCACATCGTCATCATATTCATAGTTCTTTTGGCTAGCAGTCTTTGGGAGTCCTCTTCTCCTCTGAGAACCACTCCACTCCTTTCCTCCTTTGCACTCCAAGCCCAAAACCAGTACACCATATCCTTGTCTCTAATCCATTCCAATAATAAATCCTTCCAAACCTACTGTTGTCTGAAAATTTTTTCTACTGAACTGTTTTTAATTAACCTGCTTCAGAACAGCAGCAATCAAGTTTGCATGAGTGTATTACAGTGAAGTGAACACAAAACAAATTGCAACTGTTTTTCCGAACAATGTAAAACTTCAGTTCTAACATTTTGAATACGAAAAGACACTGGGGTTTTAGTCACTGAGTGTGTGTGTGCGTGTGTGTGTGAGTGTGTGTGTGTCTGTGTAAATGATTGTTGCCTTCTTTTTAGCCATCTTCCCACTCTTCTTGCTCTGCACCTTCTAATGGCTTGCTTTTGTGCCCCTCTCAGGACTAATGTCAATGCAGGTTCTGAAAAACAATGAAGATCGAAAAAAATATTCTTTTTTTTAGGTGACATCAATCTATGAACGTGACATATCAAGCAAGAGCCTGCTCAGTACAAAGCAGTAGTGCAGAATATTGAACCATATGATTGTCACATTTCACGTAAGTAGGTATGTGACAATTGACACTGATGATAAAGTTAAAAAGAATAATGTGATGGAAATGAAATAGTATCAGCCATAACAATATTAGAAGGGGAAGCAGTAAAATGTGTGGTTGCTGTTCTTGTGTCAGAGGCACCAGTGGTTATCAGTCGGAATTGGACAATGGCGATGTGTGAAGAAAAGTCAATCAAGTCAAGCTGTGTGATACAGTATATGTGGAAAAAGCTCCTATCTCTGAATGAATTCCAGTGTGTACACTGCACCATGATGATACTGAAGGTTGAAAATGTACACTACAGCATGCCCCAGCACAAAGGACATTCCTTCACACAGCACCTCTTTTTCTTTGCTCATCATCCATTGCTAGTTTGTCTGTGTCATTGGACCTGAAAAAAAGATTACAGATTAGAAACATAACAGTTAATAGAAATGGCAAAAATAATGGAATCAATATCTTCTGATCGATTATGTTCACATGACAAAGTAATTCTGGACTCGTTTTTGAGTCAATTACTTTAAAATTGAGTCTGACAATTTGAAAAAGAACATGTCTGACCAGTAGTATTGCTTTAATAAGACAATAGTTGTACTATAATATTATACAATATAACAGTCAAAACTGTAAATAAACCTATAATAGTTATATAAAATATAACATCCAATAATAAGTATTCTCTTCTTTTTTTTTTCTGTGTTTATTGTTGTTGACAATTATAAATAATTTGGACATCATCTGCCTTTTAAACTTGTTCAGGTTAAACTGAATGCAAACAGGTTGAAAATGCTGAACAGAACAATAATGAACTATCTTAATGTTTGGGTGCATTTCCTCTTTGCCTATGTATGTTAAAAATGAATCTGATTTGAAGTTTCAGTTAACTAATTAAATTTGGTTTGTATGTTTTTTGCTTTGTGAGATATTAGAAATAAGATCTATTCCCAACCAAATGTATTTTAAAATTTGCCTTTAAGACAAATGGACTGAAATATTCCATTGGCTTTTTCCTTATAATGAGTTTGTTTGTTGTAAAGAGCACAATTACAAGAGGAAAGTAAGGGGGAATCCTGTAAAACCTTAGTAGTCTATAGAGTCCAGAGTTTCCATTTGTCTAATTTGTAGTCTTAGACAGCCACTTTGTAAACAAAGAGTGCAACTGTCCATATTAAATTCACATTGAAAATCACATACTTACCAACCACAATCAAACGTGGGGTGTCAGCTAGTCAGCAACTGTACAATGGCTGTTGTGGCAGACACCCTAAAAAAGCACAGAAACAAAATGAGTTATTCGACCTTGCAAATGTATGCTGATTGACAATGAATAAAGTAGAATTTCAGAAGAATGGAAAAGATATGATGTAAAGAAAGAAGAAAATGTCTAACTATCATACTGTTTTTCCATTCTGGATGACTGTGCAGAGACTGGGGGGCATTTTGTTCCAGTTTCCTTTAGAAGTGTCAGGCCAGTTTGCCTTTGAAGGCAAAGGTAATGCTGGAGGAGAGGACATGGGACTGCTTGAAAAAGAAGAGCTTTGGTCCAATGGGATGCATGCGGACATCTGCCTTGGTGGGGCAGAAATGGACACAGGATCTGGAATGGGGAAAATATTACATTTATATGTATCAATATCTGGTAACACCTCTCACTCTCATTGTTTGCATTGTCTTATTTTGCATTACATTATGCTCTTTCACTTTTAACTACAGAAATATTAGTACCCTACTCTGTGTTATATGCATACAATCAGATCACTATATCAACATTTGATCATATTTTGTTTTTTCGTTTCTGATTACACTATTAAATTGTATGTTCTCATCATATTTAATGTTCTCTACCGTATGATTTTGTTTTCTTATTGCACATTTTCTTAGTGTATTTTTCCACATCATTATGTGGTCTTCCACTCTTGTGTCATTGCAATTATATATTTCTTTTTATGTTATCATATCAAAATTATTTTAGAAGTAAGAAAACATGACTGGCATCTGAAATCTTAATTACCTTTATGTTTCCAGGCATCTAAAGGTTTTCTGCACTGAATGGGCTTTATGAACTCTTCAATGTCATGCTCTGACATACCGTAGGTCTTCCTCTGTCTCTACTTCTTACTGTATCAGCTTCTCCACCACACAGCTTAGTGACTCTACAGGGATACTGGGAAGTGATCACTAGGTTCCAGCATCCTACAGAAATGGAAAAGAGTGGTGGAGTGAGATCACTGAGAAGCCAAGCATATTATACTCAGAGGATAGTAGTCTAGTAGCCTTTTATGACCAATGCAGACATAGTATGTACAATCTGTAAGGCAATAAACCTTGATCAACAAGATGGACAGATTGGCATTTTCCTGTGACAATGTAGACAGCAGAGGCATTGTGAATTACAAGTCCTTCATCATTTTTCTCCAGGATAACACACATGTTCTTTTTATAGAGTGTGCCTTTAACACTAACTTCTGTACACCTGTCCATCAGACATGACAAAACCATTTTCTTCTAGATCTTTTGGATCTCTTATAAGAAAGCTTTGTCATGGCCAAAGTATTTATAATCCTGTTCTTAACATAAAGCCAGATGTATTTGATCCACACAACCTATTGTGTGGTGCCATATCTGCCAGTTAAAAGTACACAGCAAGAGCTTTATGCTTCCTCTTGCCTGACCCCAGTGGATTACCAACTTCAAAAGCATCCTGATACAAGATTAGGCCCAAGGACTTTGGATCAGATTGAAACAATGCATTTTCTGCAACATTGCTACCATCCCATATATCTTTTTAGTGTGACTGTTGGTCGAGTTGGGGAAAACACCAGCTGCTTTTGGGCATACAGTTGTTGCCTGCCTGATTCACACTGAAAGAGTGACCTGAGTGTCTCTGTAATGTGTACATATTGGGCAAAGCATTCCTTTCCTGACTCATTCTGTCTGAGACATATTGGAACTGGTTCAATATATCTGAACTGACTTTTAAAAATACTGATTTTCGTCTCAGTTTTTAATGGACCAGCGTTGCATGCCCGGAAAAGATCCTCTGATTTAGGACATCCACAATATTGAGATCAAATATATAGAGTCACCAACTTCTCTTTGAGCTTACGAAATAGATGAGACTGGTTGACATCATGCACATCCTGTAAATCCTCAATAATTATCTGGATTACTTAACATGGGAGTAACAGTTTTGTCTGCAGTTTAAGGTAAAACAGTCAAAGCCAAACTGTTTAAGAAGGATTCATCACACACAGGAACAACATCTGATTGCTCTTCCTCTCCATCAACATCATCCAGAACATTCTCTGACATACCCAAGGTCACCAAAACGCTCTGCCTGTATAACTGCTCCACTATCTAAGGTCAAAGAGCTTGAAATATCTCACAGAACATTTTTTGTGAGTTCTTGTGGGAGTTGGGAGCTGCAGACGCTGACCTCCACTACCACAACACAGGTACAAATATCCACCCACCACAGGCGACCAGGAGACAAATCACAGCAATCCGAACTTTATTTTGAATAATTCCCTAGCGGACAGCTCAGTTACTCACCGCCCCCCCTCCCCCCACACACACACAATAAGGGTGGGTCATGCCTCTTTGCTGAACCTCCTCTGCGCCCCAGAATAAAAACCAAAAAATCAAAACAAAAACGCCAGGACAGATCTCTGCTACTCTTCCAAGGACCATCGCCCCCGGATGCCGCCTCCACTGTCTGCCACCCGGTAACTTCCTGGCTGGAGCGGGAACCATTGAGAGGGAGAGAGAGCAGAGCTCACATCACCGCTGTATTCTGGCTGGGCAGAGAAAAATGTGGAGCCGCTCGCACGCATACAACTTTCTATTAGGTCACTTCCCTCACTGTGCCTGGGCTGTGCCCCACCACACCTTCTGCCTGGCCTGAGGTGCCACTGCCCTCCATTCCAGTCACGTGTTTTCCCCAGCTGGTCCTGCCCCCTGCACTTGGTGGCGTTGTCCTTGTTCATGGGGGTGGTCCAGCAGCACTCCACCTGTTAAACACAAGACACATTAAAAAGGATCCCCTACTGATCCTTTTCCCAACTAAACCAAAGAAATCAAATGATAAAACTGATACAACAAAACAAAGCTAAACCAATAATCAACAAAAACCCGCCGGCAACAAAAGATTCTCCAACCAGGAAAAAATCATCAAACAAACCAAACAAAACCAAAGAAATGAAAATCCCCAAAATACTAAAAACAACCCATGTCAGGCACACACACAGCCTTTCCCCTAAGCCGTCCACCTGGAATTCTGGCAGCTCCACTCCTAAATACTGTGACTCTGCTTAATCAGAAACACAGGACACATGCAAAAATCCACATGACAAGACTGTCATTAACAGTGCATTGGCCTGAAAAGCCACTTTCATCTGATTCCCTTTGGCCTTTAGCTGGGTGTCTCTGTACACGTGTAAAACACTTTTTTTCAGAATATGCTGTTGCAATTAGGTAGAGCACATTTAAAGGTCAAGTTTCAGACATTGTTATGAATTTTCATAGGCCTCATTTTGGAAAATGAAATGAAAACCAAGCATTTAACTGAGAGAATTATTTGCCAAAAATAAAAAAGGTAAATTAATTGTAATTTATTTTCTTTTTTTAGCAGGAAAGATTTTATGTGGCCAAGAAACCTGACAACCATAACCTAGTTTATAATAAAATTCACATTACCTAACTATTTGCAATACTTTGGCACAAACAACAAAAACTGTGAATTTGGAGCATGGTTCTAGAGAGGTCTTAGAAAAAATTGTATGGATCTTTTTCCAATTGTGAAAGATAAAGCACCAGGTTAGACTTACAGCAACAGTGACATTTGAATGTTAACATATAGTGAGACAAAATGCTGACATTGGCTAATTTTAGATAGCTTGAACACTGCAAATATGCTTTTCAATGGCTTTGTTATAACTGTTCTAAATGGAAGAAAATTCAACTGGAGAAAGTCTCACAATTATTTTTTGACTTCCTTGACAAGGTTAATGGCATGCCATTTCCTAATATTTTGATGCTTTGAGGCAGAATAAAAATGCTGACATACTTTACTCGATGGATGTTTCCTTTTCAATGCAGCTCAGGACATCTGTGAAAAAAGGCTGAGCAGGTTGTAGTGTGGTTGTGCCTTTGTGGTGACAGTGAATGGCTGGCAGATGTGCTCCAAGGTCAAATCAACAAAAATAAAATGCAAACTGCAAAAACAAACTTTTGCAAGAAAATAAAACGATCTCATGTCGGTTAATTTTTACATTTTAGATCCCCCACATTTCTTTCACCTTCCCAAGATGCTCAGCTGTTTACAGTAAAATTTACAGTAAATTCCTGTAAATAATGGCATTCTCTTAAAGTGCTGTACTCACATTTTTTTTCTCCCAGATTGCATTGCAGTTTACAGTATGGCACTGTATGACATTAATCCAGCAGAATAATGCTCACATTTCACTATAAATTTACATAAAATATTTATATTGTATTGTTGTAATTGATGAATTTTAATCGTGGAGAGATTTGTAGAAATGTTCACAGATACTTACGTAAGGGTTCTGAGTTACAGGGTCACCCATTTTCAATTTTTTTCAATTATTTTTCTGATGGTGTTTTTCTAATTAAAAAAGTTTTGCTCTCCCTCTTCCATCCATTTTCATTCACTTTATGAATATATATTGTCAGGTTTGATTTGTAACACTGCCAGTTTTGCTTAATCTACCTCAGAAATATTATCTGGTGAAATATTATTTAAATTATTATTTATATTATATTATATATATATATGTTAAAATTATATCCTTGATTACTTTAGTTTCTTCTTTAATCCTTCTTTAATCTTCTTCCTTCTTCTTTAATCTTTTGCAAAGTCAGCCTCAGTTTTCATCATTAGTTTTCTGAGCTCAAATTTAAGAAGTTCCCATTTTTTTCCAAATGAATTCTGGATAGTAGCCATCTGCCAATAATTGTTTATTGTCTCTTTAATGCTCTTTTCTTGTGGTTCGTTGGATAAAATACAGTTATTAAGTTTCCGATATGTATTGTGTTTCCTTATTTTATGTGGTCCAGACAACTATTTCTAGCAAAATTATCTCATAGTCTGATAGGGGAGAAGGTAAAACATCAACTCTATGGATGGAGTTAGCCATATGTTCTGAATTTATCCAAAGATCTGATTTAAGAGAGCCCATTTTGTTCATTCATGTGAATTCTTATTGAGATTGGTCTGTCATTGTAACATTGGAGGCTGCATTTGATTTGCCAAGCCATATGTAAATACCATTATTCGAAGTTTGACTAAAGTCACTTCCCAATATCGCTTTCATATTTGTGTATTTCCCTAGTATATAATCAATTTTGTTGTTTAGGATTGCAATGAATTCTATGTTGTCTTTTTTATTATTATACCCATAGATGTTACCCAAGTAGATGCAATATGGAGAATAATATCCTAAACTGACACACTCACCTGATAAAAACACAAACCTGATAAAAACACATTAGCAGCTTAATAAACTGAAGCTGTGAAACCTTAAAATATCTAAACCTTATGCCAGTGCATTGCAGAATCTAATTAGGCAAATAAAACGTAATGTTGCCTTTGAAAAGGTAAGTTGCATTGAGTTGAATTATTTATGTTATGTTAAATATTTATATATTTAACACAGTCCTTTACTAGATTTTTGTATTTAAAGGATAGTATAAGACTATAACAATTTTTTTTGGAATTTGACAACCAATAGATTCAAAGTTCCTCTGTTGGGGGGTGGGTGAATCTCTTTTCTTCTCCCACCATTTTCCATAATGTAAGCTCTGGGACCAATACAGTAGACTGTCTTTCCGTCTTTCCTTGCCTTCTCCACTAATGGCCACAGCAGGTTGTATCTCCCTCAGTCCTCTGGGGAAAAGTCTTCCTAGCTTCTTTTCACGTAGATATGACGACTGTGTCATGGCTTTCCGGACTGAGTTACGGTAATGATGCATTGAGAACTGTATTATCATACATCTTGGGTGGATGTCTTGGTGTGATTTCCCAAGTCAATGAAGACTGTCGATCACTTTGAGTAATTTGCTGCTGCAATCTGGCACCATCGCTTGGCAGATAGATATCACTTTCTTTCGGATATCTACCCCGTTTTTTTTTCAGCCAGGCTACAAGTCTTTCAACTCAGAGTAGAAAAATTCAACTGAATCTTTCAGATTTTTAATCCCCTCCTGTAAACCATCAGCTCTTTCATTTATCGCAACTGTAAGATTAGCGATAATGTTTTGTGCAATAACCCCATCTTCAAGCATCTTCATGTTTTTGCTGATGGGAGTCTTGGTTAGAGATTCGGAGGTAGCAGTTGATTTGTGCTTGCTAGTGTTGTTGTTTGATACAATGGGTAACAATTCTTTGTTCATTCAAGTTATAATTATTGATCAATGTAAAGGCTTGTTGTTAGATTGTAAAATCAAACCTTTGTGACAAATCACAGACTTTAGAAAACTGAAATAAACTGCTATCTCTAAAAAAAAAACAGGAATTTTGCCATGATATGGTGATTATGACACCATCTTGGCCCCTCCACCACAAACACCAGTTACAGTCCCATTGTCCTGAAAAAATGACATGGGAAAAGATGGACACCTTCTGCTCCTTGTCACTTCCCATTATTGAGAACCTGTTCAACAGCACCTGGGGGAATCAAAGTCTTCCCAGCTCCTGTCACCATCTGCATAATACAGTTTGATGGCTTGGTCAGGGGAGAATCTTGCCCTTCATCCACTGTTCTTATATTTTGTCTCTGCCTGTCAGAATCCAAGAGACCATCACTGTGGCTCCCCTCCATCTATTATATGATCTGTACATGTATGCAGCCTGTGGGAATTTTAAGTCTTGTAGAGGAAAAAAAGACATTTTTGCTCCCTTTGCTTTCTAATATTGGCTGAAATTCTAATATTACATATTCTTGCACCTAGATAGAACTGTGAGATTACTGGGTATTTCTGCCTGTAACCTATATAAGAGGTATGGCTGCCATTGGCAACAGGCTTTTTTTGGAGTGACTCCATTTTTTCATTACCTTTCCACATCAGGACTATTGTACAGTGCAAACAAACTCAGAGGGTACAGTGGAATTTGGGCTTTGGTGTTCTGATAACAGCCAAGCTACTGTGACCAGGATAGGGCCGCTCATGAAAGAAACCTTACAGTCATTGTGCTATTGGGGTTCAGTGAAACAATGGTACCACCAAAAATGGTACCACAAGTTGGATTTAATATTACATTTTACATTTACACAGATGAAAAAAAAACAATCGTGCTAATGTCACTGCTGTTAACATTAATACATTTTGTACATATACGATATTGGTACAATGAGTACAAATGAATTGCGTTCTGTAATGCTTATTTACTGAACCATAATCCTTGGATGAAAAATAATTACAGATGCATTCCTGCATTGTTTTCCTGAAATAATGTTGTCCTTTTTCATTCATTTTAAGACAAGATGTTTCTGTTCATTATTAAATATCTTTTACTAGGTTTATTGTACTACTATCTGAAAATGGCAGACAATTTTGAGTACCTCAAACATACAGTTTGTTAAATGTTTGTTTGATAAATGACCATTTTAATCATATGTTACACATTTGATGACTTCATAATGTAATTTCAAAGTAAATAAGAATCTTCTTTATTTAATCATTTAAACATGACTGTAAGGACTTTGGCTGCAGCTTCCTCTGCTGCCCACCAGAGGGTACCATAGATGTGTGTTTTTGTGTTGCCATTTGTCTTATTAGTTTCAGCTGTGTTCATTGGTTGCTGTTTCTACCTGTGTTCTCTCCTATTTTAGTTCTGTTGTGTGTTACATTCCTCTCCCAGTCTTGAGTTAGCCTACCCTTGTACACTGGTCTTCTGGAGTCTTTTCCTAGTTTAGTAGCCTTGTGTTGTACGTTTGTTATTTTTGCAAAGTTTTCAGTAAAGGTTACGTTTGTTATCACCACCTCCTGCCTCCTCTGCTCTTGGGTCCATCCTGCTTCATTCTAGGCCTAGTGGATTGTGTGCACGCCTTCCACTTCAGGAACCTGGCTACTAGCCCTGACTGGGCACCTACTATATGACAATGACTTATTATTGAAGTGTTTACTGCCATTCATACCAACTTAATGCTACAAAATAAATTATTGAACATGATATGGTAATATAAATATCTCAGTTCTGAAATATTAGTTTTTGTACATAGATAAAACACTATCTTATACTCAGTGCTAAGCAGTAACCTAAGTGCAACTGTTTCTGGTGGTTTCAGATTGGCACAGTTTTTCCCATTTAGCACCAACATTGTTTAAATAGTAACTTAACTTGCACTGATTGTGGTGAGTTGGTCATAAGATGAGATGTGGCCAGGCAAACTGTCAGCTTGTTCCTATTTTGATTCGGCTGAAAGTGATTGTGCTTAGACCAACAAAAACCGGGTCCTATGTTATGTTACAATTGTTTTCATTCTTATTCTTTCTCTTTGGCAATGAATAAAATGGATACTTGAAATGAATACATTTCAAAAGAAACTGGTACCAATGCAGCTGCCATCTATTTTAGAGAGAAAGCCATTGCAGTTGATTGTACATTATACAGTGGTGAGTTTGAAAGTGACAATTGAGAATAAATCTACACAAATGATTAAATATGACATCTAAATTTGCCAAATCAGTTTTTGAAGCATTTTGATATACAATGTCTCCATAGTCAAGAACAGGCATCTTTTTACATGAGTCTTTTTACATAGATCAATGTGTTTTTTATATGATAATTCAGAGTCAATCACTAGCCCCAGATTTTACACAATCAACTTTAGTGAGAAGTGTACTATCAGATGTAACAATAGAAAAATTATCAGTAGCAGATTTAAGCCTTTGCCTTGAACCAAACACCATTATGTAAGACTTTTTCTGATTAAGAAGTAGTCCATTTGTAATACACCAGTTTTGTATCAGGTCAAAGTCTGACTGGAGAGAAGCACTGATCTGTAATGTATTTGAACTGGCAGCACAGATTACTGCATCATCTGCATATAAATGGATATTTGAGGTTTTACATAATAATGGGAGTTCATCAATAAAAATTGAAAAGAGAAGGAAAATAGAAAATAGGCTCCCAAAATAGAGCCTTGTGGAACACCTGTATTAATATCAAGAAGATCAGACTGATGCCGCTCAATAAACACACACTGCTTCCTGCCACTAAGATATGCATCGAACCAGGTCAGAGCATTCTGAGTAAGAATGGTACATATATTTTGTACCATTCTTATGCACTATGCCTTGTAAGTCGCTCTGGATAAGAGCATCTCACAAATGTCCTAAATGAAATGTAATGATGATCCACCAAGTCAAATGCTTTGGAAAAATGAATAAAAATTGCACCTGTTAATTTGCCTTGGTCAGAGGAGGAGGTTATGTCATTAGTAATTTTCAATAGAGCTGTAGCAGTGGAATGATTGGAAAGATGATAATATATCATGTTCTGTAAGGTAATTGAATTATTGAGTATATATTAACTTTTCAAAAACTTTTGCAATTGTTCAGAGAATGGATATGGGTCCATAATTGTTAAGGTCAAGCGAGCTACCACCTTTATGTAAAGAAGTCACTCTTGCATGTTTCCAAACATGTGGTATCTCACCAATGGACAAAGAGAGGTTAAGCAAGTCTGCTAGGGGATACATCAATACATGGGCAGCCCATTTAATAAATGTAGCTTCAAGTCCATCTAATCCAGGGCCCTTGTTAGATTTTAAATTGTTGAGAACAGATAGCACTTCAGTTGGTTTGATTTTCCTGAAGCAGAAGTTATTCATGCTCTGGTGTTGAATGTAAACAGAAGTATGGTGGTAAATTTCACAAGAAGTCTGCATTGAGCTGATAGAAGTGAAATGTTTATTGGCAGCATCAGCGATATCTGGAGGTTCTTGAATGATGTGATCTTTGAACGTTACCTGATTAATAGACTGTTTGCCTGATTTATTGAGAAGGTCATCTGCTTTTCTCCAGAACTGTCATGGGTTTTTAAAATGTTTGGAAAGACTGCTGACATAATAAACAGTTTTAATTTTGCTTGTGTTTCTTAGCTGTCTTTAAATTTTCCAATCTAATGGGTCCCTAGTTCTTCTAAATTTAGTCCAGGCTAAAGCTCGTTGTCTGAACACATTTATGAAATCAGAATTAACCCAAGGTAGATCTTAACTTTGTTTGCATTTTTACTTAAGAACTATTAATGTCGTCTTATGTGGCCTACAACTTTACTCTTTCAGTAAAAAGTAACAAGGCAGTGGCAGCAAAAGAGCATGAGTTAGCATGGGGAAAATAACAGAATAAACAAGCTTAAGTTTAAAATTGTTTTTAACACTTTGACGTCACAGAATGCATAGTCTACATATTCAATTCACATAAACCGATGGCAGCTCCTTTAACAAAGATGATGGGGTGACCCTAGAAGTCATGAACAGCACCTGGCCACTTGGCTTCAACTTACTTAGAATAGTGTGGGCAGCATCATATTATCTTCACAATATAGAAGAGTGATAGTAAAAGTAACAACGGTTGCCTTGCTAGTATGTCTGCATCTCAAATGTTATGAAGATGCAAAATGCAAAACAGGGCAGTGTATAAAATTGGTACTGAACTGAAGTAGAATCCACGATTAGTAATGTTTTAAAAGAAAGGCTGGGGAATTTTGCTCAAATAAATTAGAAATTCTGTAGAAAAACTTTACTGTTCGAATGGATAATCATCAGGGAACAACAGAATACCTAATCGGTGTCAAATCATCACAATCTAAAAAGTATTTGGGTTTCATTGTTGACAGGATCACCAATAAAAGGACGCACCATGTCAGATAACCACCTCCTGTCTAAATGCTGCAGGCTCGACAGGTGTTCTGATGAGTAATCCAGGCACCAGAGCAGGTTAGCTTCAGAGCATAAGTTGCCATAGTAATTGACCTTGAGTTCATCTGATTTCGCTTTTTGAAACCGAAAACCCCAAATTTCCATTAACTCTGAGTTAATAAACTCAGGTTATTTGCTAACCCTGCTTTCTGAAACACCCCCCTGGGGAACCTAAAGACCATTAGCCGCATCATGAATCAGCATAGCTAGCTAGTACTAGTTGGTAAATGATTGCACGTACATTTGTGCAAAGCAGCTGCAGTTTCAACAAATCATTGTCTAGCAGTCCATTGCTCCTCCATACAAAATAGTCCAAAAAAAAAACTGTCAGTGCACAAAATCTAGTAAATTCCATGGTTTATTCAGCTATGTATCGCATTCCAGACAGGGCAACCGGTACTCATAACGTTATTGATAGTCTTTGTTGGCATTGTAGATAGCTTCTTAAACATAAACATATCCCAGACATCCCATGGATCACTTTGCGCATCAAGTCGGCAAATTATAAGAATGCTTGATTTTTGGACCAGTAATCAATTCCACAGCTGGAAAACCTTAGGGAAGTACAATACGCAAGGGGAATATAAGACGCCATGATAGTCATAGGAGGGTTACTCGACCACGGGCCAGAGCGAGTAGTGCAGTGGGGCTGGATGTGGTCCACAGCAGGGGCGGAGTTACCGGGGGGGCTGGGAGGGCGACGCGCCCTCGGCCCGGGGTCCAGGGGGGCCCGGGGCCTTTGTTCCAGGCTGGTGCTGCTGAGTCTCCTCTTGATAATTTCGTTTGATGTGCAATATGTGTGAGCTTATATATGTTGCCCAGTCAGAATGAGTCATGGTTGGTAAAAACTTTACAAGACTGACTTTAGTGATGTAGGTAGGTGTAAAATATGAATAAAATGACGTGCTGCATGACTGGCTTTATTTTCACTCTCACATTTAACTTCATTACGTGCAAATTTACAAGTGGATCGCCGATATCGTCTCCAAGTGTATTTTGGGTAAAATCGTTATCAACCGTCCACCACGTCATCATCAGTCATTTGTCAACAGAGTGCAAGCTAGGTGTAGCATTTTTACGGACTAAGCTACACATGAGTGGCAGTTCATATAAGCATAAAAGTGGAACGGCAAAGCGCAAAGAAAAGGAAAAAAGAGCAAGGAAAAGACAAATTACAAAAACTGGACACATATTTTGTTCGTCCTCCTGGAGATGAACCTGACATTTTTGTTGGCAGCGATTCAATTCTGGCAGTACAGTCTTGGAGCCAGATTTACAGGTAGCAATTCTAGCGATCACTACACCACAAACAATGTGTGAGCTGTTGTAAACTGTTGATGGTTGTTGTTTCTAGTAGCCCAGCTTATATCCCCTTCTTTCTCTCTCGACTGTATAGCGGTGATGTTAGGGACTCAGCAGTTGCTTGTGTCAACAATGTAGTATGTGTGCTTGTAAGCCCCGCTGTTGCGGGCATGTGTATGTTGTAAAGCGATGTTATCATGAGCTTTATTGGGTTTAAAGGGCCCGGTCATGTGCCCCGCCCCCGGCCCGGTACTGATTTGTTCCGCTAGTGGTCCACAGGGTGCCTTTTGAGGACAACTGCTACACAGTGTCACTTTAATTGTAAGAGCTTATAAGTTGTTTTACATTTCAAATGAGACATAGACCTGGTTTAACAAACACGGATTTGCAAAAATTGTCATGAATCAGGCAGGGACTCAAGCGCAGACTGGGATAAGTAATAGCATTTCTTTATTTGGCAGCAGAAAAGACAAACATCACAGTCAGGGTCAAAAACCAGGGAGACATGGCAAAGGTACAAAACACAGTCAAAGGTAAAGTCAAGAGGCAGGCAGGCAAGGGTCGAACACAATCCAAAAGGCACAAAATCAAAAAACAGGCAGGCTGAAACACAGAGGAAAAAGCTGGTTGCGGAACAGGAAAAACACTGAGACAAACTGGCAAAGAACAGGGAATAAATACAGGACTAACAAGCAACAAGATGCAGGTGAGCACACGGGGCAGGTGGAACAAATCAACAATCAAAAAGAGAGGTAAGGATGGTAAGGAGGTGACAAAACTTGAACTTGATGAGAATATGTATTTGTTGGCCATTTAACACCCTGGCATACACAAGTATAGGCCACATATTTGCTCTACATACCACATTCTACAGACCAAATGAGATTGACTATGAACTATTTTGACTGTAAACTATTTTTCATCATTCATTATGATAAAATAAGATCACACCATTGGTAGTCAACAGTGTAGTTTTTTGTCATAGATAATCATTTCATTAATCAGTTTCTTCTGTTCATATAAATACACCTAAAGCATATAAAGCAAGAATGATCATGGTTAGTACTCAGAGGATATTGTGACTGAAGTGGTGCAAAGGAATGTCTATCCTCACTGTTCCTATTTTTTTCCATGACTGGCTCATGAATCACTTTTGTGTAA
Source organism: Albula glossodonta (assembly GCA_019788955.1). NCBI lineage: Eukaryota > Metazoa > Chordata > Actinopteri > Albuliformes > Albulidae > Albula > Albula glossodonta. The sequence continues at coordinate 216,930 of JAFBMS010000248.1, forward strand.
CAAAAGCTGTACTCTTGGAGTTGGCTGAATGGGGTCCAGACCTACACATTGCAACTAGCTGATATCTGCCCACCTGCAAGTTCTGTCAACTTTTTAGCATGAAATAAAGACAGGTCCAGTTTATCTTAGCCCAGTCACGTGATACCAAGACTGCTGGATGACATCATTCGTCTGAGCCAGATCAGTACCTCAGGTCCCCGTATATAAACAGTTAACCATTAAAAGACAATTTAGTGATGGCCAGGTTTCCTATGGGAGTTTGTTCAGAAAAAGGTTCAGGAAAAGTATTTTCAAACAACCCCAAATTCAAATACCTCTTTCCATCAAGGTATTAAATCTTCCATCACAGTCACTGCTTCTGGCATAGTTCTCCATTTACGGAATTGTCTGCCGTCAGCACTTGTCGCTCTGCTACGGACATTCAGTTCTACCCTTCTGACACTGATTGTCACTGAAACTGATTTGGAATTGTTGTCCAGGTTTTAACCTGTTTGTTATCTTTTCTGTCATGCATAAAATGTGAAGTTTCTGTCCTTATCTACTTGTGTTAGGACTGAGAGTTATTCATAATTTTCTTAGTTCTACTTATACAATCTGGCTACAGATTGTGTGTTGGAACAACATTACTCTCTGTTAAGTGTCAGACATCATTTACTCCTGGTTTCCTTAAACAATTATATGGCACTCTTCTGTTGATTAATTGCTGTTTATATCTGTAATGAGTTTATCATGTGTGCTTCTCAAGATCAGGTCCCTGGCTATTCCACGTGACTGCTAATGGTCTTTGTGCCCAGTGTCCTATTCAGCCTGTGGCTGAGTTTTAAGTTTTCCTCTCTTTCTGCCCCAGAATTGTCATTGCAAGCAATAATTTAATTGTCAACCACTGTACCAATTCCGTTCATTTTCCATTTCATGTTTTTCTAAAACAGAATCAATAACAAGTACATACTACTTTTATAATATGCTATGATGTTGTACATCATCATTTTAATTGACACATACTGCTAACACTATAAGAGTGATGTATTGACAAGCAATTAGGACATATGTCTTTCATCCATTTACGTGGCCGCTCTTAGTCTGTATAACCAGTTTACTTGTATTGTATACAAGAGTTCGTGCTTCATACACCTTACATACATAGCTAATCAACACATTAAGTCTGCCCGTTGCCAGCCAAATGCAGATGGCACCCTCATGAGCAGGGTTCTGCTCAAGGTTTCATTCTTAAAATTGGGAGTTTTTCCTTGCCACGGTTGCCTTAGGCGTAGGCTCTTTGGGGCTCAGGCCTGGGTTCTATTATATTGCCATTTGTAACAAGACACAACATAAGGCACATAGTTGGCTGTTCCTTCACCTAATTTGCACACCTCATAGTCTCCTGTCCTGCATTCCTCCTCTCTCCCTGTTTGAAGTTCTACTGGAGCAGGTGGATTTCACCTTATGGCTATACCGGTAGCTGTCCTGCATGCTCCAATCGTCTTTATACCGCCTTCCTCCTCTCCCTTGCACATGCATCCACATGCATCTACACAAGCAGGTGCACCTGGAGCCAGCAGATTCCACCCAACACCCATGCCATCAGCTTCCCCACTCCTGCACACTCTGCTGGTTTCTATCTTCCCTTCCTCCACTCGCCCTGTTACAGGTGCAACTGGAGCTGGTGAACTCCACCCGATGGCTGTGCCGTCAATTGCCCAGCCCTTGCAAGCTCTGCTAATCCCTATCTTGCCCTCGTCCTCTCTCCCTGCAACAGGCACCCCTGGAGCCAGCAGATTCCCCCCAACGGCCATGCCGTCAGCTGCCCTGCCCTTGCATGCTCTGCTGGTCTACAGGGTCAGTTTCTTGGTAAGCCTTAATGCACCCCCAAATGCATAATCCTTTGCATCATTCCTAATCACAGGGGGCCATCACCTCCCTCTCACTCCTTTTCCCCTCCAGGATAAGCAGCGTGTGTATGTGTGTGTATATGTATATGTTTGAATCACGGTACCTTTCTATACCACCCAGATATGTTGCTATCATGTTAAAGGTTTGAAAACTTGAAGTCTTGTGATGACAAGTGTGTCTCTCAACATAGCAGCTACACTGTACATTTGCAGAAATGCCTGTTCCTCTCTGTAAACTCTCCTCCCTAAACTTGTGTATACTAAGGTTTGGTGTTGTTGTGATAAAAATAATGAGTAGATTATCAAAATGATACTTTTGAAAATGTAACTTATGTTCCCACAGGTTTGGCTCATATGTGTAAGAACAAGTCAGTTTTCTGCCATCACTACGTTCCTTTCTCAAAACTCAGTTTTTGTTCTGCTAAGTCTTCCTGTATCAACGCTAAATCTTCCTCAAAAAGGTTTGGTTCCTAAAACTTCTTGCCTGCTGCATTTGGATTTTTCCTGTTTCATGTGGCTGCTATTGCGGGTGATTCTCTTGTCAGTCCTGAAGTGAGACATGTGGTCAGTTAGGGTAACTTTCATTATATTCCTTTGTCTACTCTGTGATCCATTTGTATTCTTGTTTTGTTATTAGTGCCTTTTATCACTGTCTGTCAAGTTAGTGGACCAGGTCCACAGTGTAGACTCTGAGTTGTGTTTGTTTTGTTTAATATACCTACTTAAAAGATTTATTTTGTATGTATACATTTCTGACTAAGGTTGATCCACCAGACTGCTCATCCCTACTTGAACTTGGTGATTTAATGAATAGTTGATATTTTTAATTGTAATTATTTCAATAAATTATATTTTAACTTATTTTAAGTGTTGGCTAAGTAAGAGGTTTTGGTAGTTAGCGTAACTTGTATCCTGTATTCAGAATGTTAAATGAGGGCATTTATTGCTAGAACCAACTGGATTCAGGGAACCATTATTTTTATTAAATTCTCACTTCCTTGACACATCCAACAGATGTGCCATCAGCTGCCCCATCCCCGTATGTACCGCCACCCCCTGTCCCCTTTCCTCTTGTCTTCCAGTTGCAGGTCCACCCAGAACTGGCTGATTCAACCTGGCAGCCGTGCTATCAACTGCCCTGCCTTTGCACACTCTGTTGGTCCCTGGTGCCTTCCTCCTCTATCCCTTGCATACACATGCATCTATATGCCTCCACATACGTCCACACAGGCCTTCCCAGAAACAACTTCCACCTTGCCCTGGCACACCACCTCCCTCACTTCCATCCCTGCTACACACACGTACCCATTGTCATACACAGCTGGATTTCCCTTCTATGCAGCCGTGATATCTGTGGTCCAGCTACTTCAAACCCCATGGCCCTGGTGTACCGGCTGCCCATTCATTTTCAAACCACCTCCTCATTGCCTTCTCACACGTATGTGCAAATGCACATGCTCTCACATAGGCACTCCCAGACACTATTTGTACCTTTCTCTCACAGGCTGCCCTCTCCTGCCTGTGCCATCGGCTGCCCCACCACCTAGCACTGTCAGTCCCAGCCCCAGTTGCCCCCCCCCCCCCTTTTTCTACTGCTATTCAACATTTCTCTCAGGTCTATCTCAAAATTCACTGCTACACCCCTGCCATCTAAACCATGCCCATGCACACTGTAGTCCTTTTGCGGGGGTGAAAATTGTACCAAACCATGTCAATTCACTCTGATAATACAAGTACTGCTACCATTATAAAGAAGTGTTAGGACTTTTTCCTTCCCCACCGAGGGTCACCAGAGACTCTTTAATTGTGTTACACCCATTCTGTTGATTGCCCCACCTGTGTCTTGTTTACTGTGTGTCATGTGCATTGTTTCCTTATTGGTTGGTGTATTTAAACCCTGGTCTTTGTCTCTGTCATTTCTTAGTCTTTGCTAGTACTACCTGTTTCAGTGTACCGCTTTGTCCGAAGCCTGCTTTGTTTCTGATTTATCTCTGTTTGCCTGGTTTTGACCTTATTGGTCTGTTTTAGATTTACCCTTTTGGATTCTCCTATTGGATTTGTTTGCCTCTGTACGGACTGCTATTTGTGTTTGATCTGGACTGGTGTTTGGATTTCTGTCTGGATAACTGCTTGGATTCTGTTGCCTGTGTTTTTGTTTGTGGAATAAATTACTCATCTAAGTCTGCTAACTGTCTCTGCATTTGAGTTTAGTCCCAAACCTCATAGGTCTGTGGTTAGTGCTGTGGTCTTCCTGGTAGGAGACCTGAGGTCAAGACCCACTACGGACTGGGAATCCTTACAAGAGGGCTGACCTCACATCAACACCACTCCTGCCATTTAACATAGGTCCCAACCCATTTCTAGTTACTAACATACTTTTTCCCCTGCTTGTATCAAGACTGCGTATGACGTATTAACTGAACTTCACCGTTCATCATCACATTTCCAAAAGGACAGTCAATATCTCTTACGCGCTTCCTCCCCATGTTTTTCCTTTTGCCTACCTGTCTTACACGTAACCCAGTGGGTGAAGCTTAAGATTTACAAGTTTGGCAGTGAGTCATGACTCTACTGACATACACCTTGCCACATCACTATAAACTCCTGCCAAACACATTCAATGTTGTCTGGAAATTAATTCTACTGACATGTAATTTGTGCAATTGACTACACTAACATAGCTACAAAATTTACTGCTATTTGATTTTACCTTCGTAAGAAACCTAAAGAGTTTGCTGTTGATCACATAACATCTTATTTTTATGATGAAAAATACAACATATGTATTTTTATGTGCACGTAAAGTGAAACCTTTTTCAAAATTATTTGTTTTTCATAGTATTTCAGCCTTTTATTAATGCTGATTAAATGGCATGGAAATGCTCAAATGTAAAAAGAGAGAAACCAGGAAAAGTATGAAACAGTGGTTTGGCCTGGCTTTGCATCAGTGAGCTATGTGAAGATGGATTCATAATATGTAAAGAATTAGCAGGGCTATTGTCCTGCAGAGGGTTTGCTAACCTTACACATCTGCGCTTGCTGCATGCTGCATTGATGGTTGCTCTTTTTCCACACAGTGAAAGCCCCTGAAATGTGAAGAGAAAACATTAATATTTCCCAGCAGGGTGGTCCAAGTTGGGTGCCAGCATTATCCCTGCCATTTTGCTACTGCAATTTGTAATCTGTTGCTTTATTTTCATATCAAAACATACGCAACCCATATTCATAATGAGCACTGTTATTAGCACTTGAAATCTGCTTGCTGTTTTTAACAAAAGGGGGGAAGAAAGACCATTTTAACTTCTTGTGGGCAAGCTTTTGCCAAAAATGGTTTCCCACGATGTGATTGTTAGTGGTGGTAGACTGCTGTGTATGTAATTAGAGATTAAAAATTGGTTGATGGACAGAGTATAAAATTGTTCTTTCACATACATGAGTTCTATAATCTTGTTTTACTTTGTTGTTCTACTCAAGAGGTTCCTGAAGAGTGTATCAGGAGAGAGGAAAGACCATAGGGTCCCATGTATACTTGCCATGACATAGAGTCAGTGAGTTAAACAGGGAAATAATGAAACAGGCCCTAAGAGGAACAATGAAGAATGCAGTTAATTTTGTTTGAATGAGAAGTGTTTAGCATTCTGCATAATTAGCATTCTGATCGATGCAGAATAAACACTGTAACTTTGACCTTTGGTTTACACTGATTTGTGCCCTCTAGTGAAGACCTTCAAAAACATTTTTAAACATTTAAATTCAATAATTAGTCACAAATTATGTCAGACATATTACAAACATCTGAGGTGGTACTTTGTGTGGATGTCTCAATTGTATAATTTATTTAAAACCTATGAAACATTGTGTAAATAATTAATCCTTGCACACAATAAAAAAATTTAACATTTTCCTCCGTAAAAGTAATGTCTTGTAATACATTAATACAACAATATGTTATTTGATTTTTGTTAATAAAAACAATTAGAATTTTTACTGTGAGGGTCAGGATATATTCATTATCCTAACTTGGCACCGAAGGGCAAAGGCGCACATTAAAATCCCCAAAACCTTAGGCTTCTAAATCCCTCCATCAGCACTGAAGTAGATATCAAAACCCTGGGGCAGGGAGCATGGGTGGAGAGCAGAGGAGGGTCTCATGAATGGGATTAATGGCTCCTGGGGGGAGTAGAGGGATGTTGAGTGAACATCTGCCATGGTGTCAATAGAGAGGCTGTGAACCCCAATCAGGCACAGCACGTGGAGCCCAATGAAGAGGGGGAGAGACTGGCCCTTAATGTTGGTCCCTATTCACAATTCAGCCACTACTGTAAGACCCCAGGATAGCCCTGATCAAATGTGCAGCACCAGGCCCAATTTGCAATTTACACTTGCATGCACACAACACTAGCCACACTAGGCATCTGTGGCAGTTACATGTTTGGGCTGGGTTTTTTTTTTCACTGCTATTTTGTGATTTGATTTGTGTGTGTACCATGTGTACTGAGTGCAGGGATACATATGGAGGGGTAAGGCCCATATTCTAACATTTTTTGTAAATATACTCTTTATTTTTCCATTTACCATTTCATTTCTGTGTTGCAAATTTGAATGATTAGCATTGATATTAACGCTGAATATAAAAAACAATGTGTTTATTTTATTTGTGCTGCTTTTCAATGCTTTCATGTGAATTCATTGCTTTTGAAAGTTTTGGCCCTTTGTCTAACGCAAAAACAATACTTTACATGACAGTTATTTAGCAGAGCAAAGCAACTTACATTTGATTACACCAAACAGCAGCCAATCCCCCCAGGAGCAATGTGGGGTTAAGGGTCATGCTACACTGGGGCCTGAACCACCAACCCTCTGGATCCCAATCAGGCAGCTTAGATCTTGAGATAAATACCTAAGATAAAAATCTTTGAATACACAGCTTATATGTGACACCAATTTTCTTTGCACACTTTTACTCCCTTTCCAATTTTAACAGTTTTTGAAAACAGTCAACATTCCACAATTGCTACAATCCTGGGAGAGCCTGTTTTCAGGATGTTATTCACTTGTTTGACACCTAAAAAGTGTAACTATTAATTGTCTAAACAATTTTAATTGCCTCTTGGCAAGACCATGTCTCTTTTATTGCTCATCACTCTGTCATGATTGGCAAGATATAAAGAGGTGCACCATTGTCATGAGCTTTGAGTGAATATAATTAGTCCTTATCAGAGCCTGAAATAATGCATTTGCAAATGTTGAGCATGAGATGAAAGTGCAAAATCACAAATATTTGGGGATAAATATTTTTCTGTTCAAAATATCCTTCCAATGATAAACTCATCACCTATGATCGGGATTCAGAAATTACCTGAATTAATTCATTGAAGGCTCTCAGTATTATTGTAAGTGGTGTGTTCTGTTCCTCAGTCTGGAGGCATTGGTCCTTGAGCAGACAATGAGGCAGCAGCACTCCATTCTTTTTTGGGTCACAGAGGAGGCCTGGCATTGTGGTACAGACTGACCTGGGCCCCACCCATTTCTAAGTGAAGTTTGCAAGTGAAGGGTAGAAGATTTAACGGATTGGAATGTAATCCTTGAAACACACTTGTATTCTTCTCTCAACCCAGTCCATGCACAAATATTGGGAACTATTGTTACAGTTACAGTTACAAATCTTAACTCTGAGTCTATAAAATGAGTATGGTTCCTAAAAGTTCAATGACAATTACCAGTACTCTGTCCTTCATTCTCTCATGACTGTAAAATGTGTAATTGGAACAGGTATAAAAATATATTTTTAATTTAATTTGGTGTTTCCAAACTCCAGCTTATCTAGAACTCTGCAGAACAGTGACAGCTAAATATTCATGTTCAAATAAGCATTTTGTCAAGAGGAATAATGAGCTGATGCTACTTAAAAAGGTGAACAAAATTTTGCAAGCCTGAATATTAGGTGGTTGTTGCAGCCAATGTCAAATATTAGGGCTGTTTGTCTTAGCTAGAGCTACATGTACAAAGAGCTTTGCTCATTAATGTTTATGTAAAACCATGTGTGAATTTACACGCAAATGGTCCAGAACAAAATAATGGTGTAGGATTTATCGAACAGCTGTTGACACATACCAGCTTGTGAATGTTTATGAATACCAATTGATGGTACATGGTAGTAGGCTTACATGGAATTACACAGAATTTGTGATTAGTACAAATTCTAAAACAACATACGAGGAGCTTGGAATTCCACCACAGGTGATTACAGTAGTGATCATAAGCATAGGCGATGTAGACAACTTCTTACACCTGGCACAAAGCATGTATATGTTTGGGATCATCCTATGGTGAGAATGTTCGTCCTGCTATCCATGAAATGGCCTTGTGGAGTGAATAGGAGATTTACACACAAATATGTTCAAAGACCAGAAAAGCATATGACTAGTCCAGTCAACAGCATGTATCTGTCATATTAAATACCATGAACGGCGCCTGCTGTTCAAAGTTTCATATGGTAAAATGGGGACACTTTGCACAATCCCAAGGCAATGTTGATTTTGGTGTATACTTCTGAATGTGTGTGTTGGGGGGGTGGTGTGTCCAGACCTGTAAAAAGTCGGTAGTGTTTCACAAAGATCGTCATTGAAAATTTTCACGACATACCGGAAAGTCTACATTTGTAGACTCCACCCACCCGTAGTGCAACTTGAAAGAGTAGCAAATCGATAGATTGTGAATGGCCTTTTTCTTACACATGTGATCCCCTTACACACTCTCACATTGTCCAGAGGTAGACAAGAAAGTGTGTGACCTAAATGCACAAGTTTCAAATATTTGTGACACCCAGTACGGTGAGCTGGTTTGTGATGTATACTTACTGCCCTGCTTAAATCAAGGTGTTCAGTTTCAGGTTTTGAAAAAAATTATTATCCAATGTAACAACTAGATAATTAATAGGCTATATGCACACAGTGGTACTGACATACTTCCGGTTAAATCTCAGCCAGCTAGATCACTTCTGCTATCTATACTGTTGCTATGATCTTTGTGAAGTGGCAATAATTATTAAGTTGTCTGTTGAAGTGTCAAAACTGTCTGTTTTCATTATTATCACCTCTATAAAAAATAGCAGCTTGCGAGCAATTTGCAGTTAAAGACCACAAACAAAAATGAAGTTGATTATGACTGTGGCTATGGGGTGGAAAATGATTTGCATTTAGACGGAGAGAAGATGGGCAGTATTCCATAACAACTCCGCCAGAGAAAACACCGTGGAAATCGTGGAAAACGCCATCCAGCGAAGACTACCTCAGCCAGCTGGTTACATTGATTAATGAAGGAAATCATTACTTGACAATTCCCAGGCTTAAACATAACTTTTACAATGATACCACTTTGCTTTAGAATTAGTTCGCCACACAATACGATTATGTTGCTGTTATTCGGCTGATACTTTTTATCCAAAATGACTGACTTTGCAACACAGTGGCTTGCACTGCCGATCTTCTAGTTTTTCCGATGGTATAAACTCTAGAAAGTTAGAAAATTGAGCATAATATGCAGGGCACTATAGGCTATGGTTTACTTCAATGTAGAATGAAAATATTTTTTTAAATGTATTTTTAGGGAGAAAGCCTTGCAAAGTATGGCTGTATTAATGTCCATGCATCAGTCTTGGAAAGATTCTGCAATGAAAATTTGGAGCTCAAGCCCGATTTCCATCTGTCCAGACAATACTCCCGAATAACTGCAATGATCAGGAACAAATAACATTATGGGTGAAACTGATATGGCACATTAATTTTTGGAGAAAAAACATAGAAATCGCTTTACACCCAATATACTTTCAGACGTTTAATTATTCTACAATCCATTTGTAAAAGGCCAGCTAACGATTTTCTGCCCAAATGAATGGGCACTTAAAGCAATGGGTGATTCCAAACCAACAACATAACAGTAGCCCATAAATACATGCAATACTTAAGTCCGATTAGACAATGATTTTCTGTTGAAATGTTAGTGAGCATTCACTGCTCAGCTGGCATTAATGATACTGCAGTTACTACTGTATGCAACCATAAAAAAACTGGTTGATGTAGTGCTAGTTCGCTAAATAGAACAAAAAGGGTTGAACAGTTATAACACCTTTCGTGATTCTGCACATTCAACATTAGCTAGCTTAATAAAAATTATCTGGCTAGAAAGCTTCTGGCTGACAAAACAAAAACAACACTATAACGTTTGGTATGACTATCGCCAGATATTTATGGCATACCTAATTGTATGTAATATTGGTACTATCAGTAGCTTGGTACGTTTTTTTTTTTTTTTTTTTTTTTTTTAAGTATTGCATAATCTACAGAAAACAGGACACAGTGGTAGAACAACAACCAGGGAATACAAATCCAGACTAGATAAATACATTGTACTATTTACAGATCATGACAGTTTTTGATGCTACGCCATAGCATAGTCTGTTGAGGATATGCACTCCGGAAGTGAAACGGCTGGCTGACCAATTCGTAAGAGAGTGTGCATATAGCCTATTCACATGTGTTCCACTATGGACTTAAAATTTCCAAAAAATATAAAACATCTAATGAGACATGTAAAACTATTATTTTTTCCAAACACGCACCTTACCAAGTGGGAAAGGTGCTGACATATTCCCTCCCACCTCCGAAGGAGGAGTGCCAGGTGCTTGTGAACATATGAGAGCTATTAAATATGTCTTGAAGAGGAACATTTTTTGGTAAATGAATTGATCAACACCCTTAAGCATTTACTTATTTATTTCTGGCGATGTTTTGGAATGTATTGATATATTTGAACTACTGAATGGTATTGAAATTTAAATTTGCTATAGACATTGAATAGAAAGGACTACCATTTTGTATTCTTTATCAAATAGTGGGTGCACCCAATTAGCATGCTGGAGAAAGATATACATACGGCGAACTGAATTTGTCTATGTTTTGTTGTAAATACATGCCGGCAGTTTATAAATTTCATTGTGTCTCTGGATTCATTTATGCAATTCATATTTGCTCCAGTAGCCAAACCTATTAGCCCTTATCAGACTGTGGTCTTACTAGAGCTACCAAATTCTGAGTAGTACCTTATATGTGCCACATTGTTACATATAGGTTAGCATGATATAGTCAACCTGAACATCCAATTGCTATCTGGTATGTTTGAAATGAAAAAAGTAATAGTGTTGTCCCTATATGAGTCATTTTATTTAAGTATTAATGTACAATCATAATACTTATAATGCTGTACATTTTCCCTTTCAGTCTCCTCCAGCTTGAACAAATACTATTATTATTCTTGTTTGTGTTTGGCCAGCACCACATGCTTTGTTTTGCATAATGAAAATAAACAGTTTCAAGTCCATTTAGAATACCATAAGAGTTACTGGAGTTTCAATGGGCCATAGTGTCTCTTTTCATCAAGTATATATAAAAATTGTATGTACAGAATTAATGTGGGTCTGTCAAATCAAAATCTTTCTCATTGTTTCCAAATTCTGACATGATTAAATAAATTCCCAGTTAGCAGGCTGCCTGATAAGCCACAACAGTCCTAAACACAAGGTATTTTGTGGTGCTAAACACTGCAGGAACATTTTTAAACTTGTGACTTCAAGCTTTTAGGTCTTGTGGTCTCACTGGAAGATTTTGCTTTTTATTGGAGCTGGTTTGATTTCCTTGAAGTACCCCTCTCACTTTCATTTTATTTGAGATCTGTTAAAAAAATGAGAATGGTACCAATGGGGTTTTCTACACATAGTAAGTAAATGAATGACTTAGTTGCTAAAATGATGAAATATCCCTTTAGGCAGCAATGGACCCAACAGACTTTAGATTTTAGTGCATAGAAGGCAACACAGATTGTGCTTCAGAAGAAACATTCCGATTGGCTACTTTCACTTACAAGTTCCATTCACGTAACCTTTTCTTAATGTACATGCTGTAAAAAATGAGAATTTATTCATCTTGTTATTCTGTACATATTCCTACCTGATTGTGGGAGGACAGCTTGGTGATGAGCATAATGTGACTGGTGCCTTGGGTTGGCCAGATATTGATCTCCTGGGAAAGAAGGATGGAACAAGAAGTGAACGAGTCATACACTGTGCAAAGCAGGAAAGAAACAAGGAGCTTTGATATCTGGTTACGTTTTCTAACCCTCTTCTTGAAAAATGTAAGTCTTGCTTAACTAAGGATGATCCTTTGCTTGTGCTGTGTTATTGCTTGTGTCGGGTCCCAAGCAAACAGCTCTAGCAATGTCACACGCTCACCCTGACATCACCAGTGAACGCTCGTTTTGAACAGTCTCACTGTGTAAGACCACCCATGTGCGCTACAGTACACCAGTATACTATAGCACCAGAAACATACAAAGAACAATAAAACTTAAGCAATAAAAGGACAAATTCCCTTCTGCTGCTTCCTGTCTCTTCTGCTCTTCCTGCCTTCTTGCATGTCCACCCTTGGCGCAGGGAACACAAGCAAGAAACTATTGCTCCAGACCTGCATTTCATCTCAGAGGCAAGTGCTCAACCATCCTGCACAGCACGGTGCATTGCTGGCCTACTCCATGCGACAGAACCACAGCCACCCTGCGTGACACACTGAACCATTGTTTTAGCTTGCTTCACAGCATCTGAGACTCCCAAACAGCAGCTAACCAAATCACCAAACCAGAAGTGCAAATTCAGACGATGTGCCGTTTCAGAAAGTTCAGCAGCAGGATTCTTTCTCCAACAATGGACAGACAGACTGGAGGACAAACCCCTTGTGGAGGACAAACCGAACTATGGTATTTGCTATCCCCAGATAGCAACTACATGTAAGATGGACACTCCCATTGAAAGTTTCACATTCTGTTTAATGTCAATGTAATGCAATGTCAAGATCTGTATAATCGTGTATAACCGTGCATAGTCTACTTTAAGAACAGTATTAGCTAGCTAGCTACAGCTAATTAGCTTTATACTAGCTATAATTTATTATATCTTCCACAAACAGGAATTTGTAATTTAACTTAACCAAGATCTCTGCATGTGGTCTCCATAACGACTAACAGGATATATACATTTTCCTCCTTGCCACACTAGCTGCGGAATTTGGAGCATTATTAAGCGGCGTGCACGTTACCAACACATGTACATACAGATGGAAACGCGCCCATTGTTCCCAACCCATGCATGCATGCACACGCACATGCATACACATGCATGCTTTCCTTAGAGCAATATAAACTGTCTAGGTAGGATTTTCTTTGTTGTTTAACAAATACATTTTATTAAACGTTATGTCTGTGTTGTCGTAAGAACATGAGCTGGAGTCAAACCAATCTGAACATAATGCCTATAACCATTATGAATTAATAGTTATTGTGTCTTTAATCATAGTCTGTCAACAATTATAGTTTATAATTATTAAAAATGAGACTGATTAAATGAAAGACATGAGACTGATTTCCATGTGAGCCTACTAGGGTACCTTGGTACCCTTACTTTTATTTAGAGTATTAATTATAATTTTATTGCCATGTTAGAATCTGGTGCATTATCCTCATATCATCTGGCGCGCATATACATATAGAATATAGATAATATTCATTGTTCTATATATAATTGGTACCATGCATGGGGAATAGAATAATAAATTCCTATATAACTGGTGCCGCATGTGAGGCTTAAATAATCCCTACACTTACATTTACAATAAAATATTTTGTTTAATTAAACATTTTTATTAAAAAGACAATTATTTGAAAGAATATTCTCAGTTGTACTTCGGTTCCACTGGATCATAACTGCTTTAAGAAAATGTGTAAATTAGTAAAAAAAAAAAAAATCTTGAACAGTTTATGCAGACAAAATTTTTGTTTGCTCTCAGAAGATTGGATTAAGGAGATGACTTCTGGTATCCCCCCTTCAAAAGGCTGGTAAATAAGCTTGTCTTCTTTGTTTTTTTTTTCATTAAGTGTATAGATTAATTCCAGTTACCCTGGGCAAGAAAAATCAGTGGTAACTGCTGTTCATTACTAAATAAATAATTAGGGTTATAGGCAGGTGATAAAAGCTCATCATAGTGTTATCATATTTGCACTGTCTGTGAGCAGTAGTCTGTATTTGTTTTGGTCTAATTAAGAGTCCCATTATTGTTGAATGTTGCCTTCTGCAGTGTTTTGACAGATGTTGTTAGACTCCTGATCATTTATTAATGCAAAGCATGTGTAAGGGACTTTTAAAATGCAGTTTCTTGCCTCTCAGAGCAGTGATTTCACATGTAAAAATTTACAAACTTTTCAGATTTACTTCTTCAGGTTGTTCTCATGTATACACAAAATCTAAATGTGTGTTTATGCAAGTGCCCAAAAAAGCAGGGTTGAGTATCAAGAAAAAACTTGATTATCTTGATCATTATCTACAAACTTTGGCTGCCTTGCACCAACCACTTTTCACTCTTCCCCTACTTCCATTCTGCTACAAACTGTAGGCGCTGATACAGTATGTCACATTAGGATCAAGGTCTGTGAGTCAGAGGCCACTGATTGTGCTCAACTCACAAAGAAAGGCTCTCTCTGACAACAGAATCAATCCAGTGTTGCGTATTGATTCAGCAACATCACAGCTGCTTTGTAATAAGCAGGGGAGAGGGGAGAAGGGTCTGGGTTTTCGGCTGCGCTGGAATTACCTTTCGATTTGCCACATCATCAGGACTCTCGTTTTGTCTCGACACCTTTCTCCTGATCAATACCACATCAGACAGTGGGGCTGGCAATTAGCCTCTCTCTCCTGTGCTGATCTCTAAGGGAAAAAGAAAGGTCATGCAAAAATCTGCTTCCCGAGCTGAAGGTGATGGGCAAAGAAAGGATCCCATCGCTCCGTGGAGTACTTAGCTTGGTTTTAATTACTGTAATTTTCCACAAAAGTCGGAGACTGAGCTGATGAAGTGAGGCACTTTCCTCCCTGCTGTTCCTGATGAGGCTTGATAGGCCTCTGAAAATTACGCATTGACTCTGTCGTTTGATTTCCCCCAGTGTTTAGTGCTAATAACCTGTAGGGCCCCCTTTTCTCTCCCCTCCCCTTCCCCTGCCTCTACCTCACCATTCTGGTGTCAGTGCAGTAATTACGCTGTGTGAAATCTCTACCGCAATCACAGCTGTCTGGCCCTTGCCTTGTGAGCTGGGTCACTTAGGGCACCGGCTCAACACAAAGCTGTTGTTGCTGCCAATGGCCAAGAGAGTGGCAGGCCCTCTTGTTCTCTCTCAGGCTTGTTTTGTACCATTTTTTGGTGCTCTAATGATGCTTCATACACAATAATCTGCCCAGTTAAAAACTGTACTGAATTAGCCAGGGGATTCTTTTTGTTTGTGTTTTGTTTGTTTGTTTGTGTGAGTCTACATTTTGTGTTTTTTGTGTGTTTTTTGTAAATGTGTAGCACAGATTTTCCTAGTGATGATGTTGAAATGAAGCTAACACATGTAAAGTGCAAGAAAAGACTGGAGTTCAAAGTTGAGTCAAGGGGTCTGGTAATAATCGACTTTATGGAATTTGATTCAACCACAGACTTTATTGAGAGGGAGAAGAGCTTCAGTGTCTATCACTGTTTTATTTCCCCAATGCTAATGTAATGAGAGAGGGCTAAGTGGGACTGTATGACTAGTAGCGTGATGAGATGGAAAATCACTGAGCACTGACCCCTTGTTGTTAACTTTTTTCCATTAAAAGCATGGTTCTGACCCTTACTGGGTTAATGTGGGTATTTGGTCTCTAGTCCCAGATAAGTGCTCCAAGACACTGCTTTCCTGAAATTACTACTGGAGGTCTACCTCTCCATTGTCACAAGAAGTATTTCCTCATAATGTGCTAATGGGTAATTTTTACTGATCCTTGATCAGTGCCCCTGTATGCCAGCCAACCCCCACTATTAGAAGAATGCATCTGTACAGCCACCAGACCTCCCAAATCCTCGGTGACAGAATCATTACTGGTTTAGTGAGGCATGTCCAGAAATAAAATGCATGGGGAATATGAGATATTTAATTTGTCCACTTCTTTTCAGTCATACTGTGGATTCTCTGATTTTTTATACATCAGTGCTTGCATAAGGCCCGAACAATCCTCTTGCAGTTCATATGGAGTTTGAGGGACAGTGGTAAAAAACATTTTAATACAGTGGGCAACTCAGCTGTTTCTGAGCTGCTAGAGATTTGCAATATTTAGGCTGCAATATTTAATGTGGGAAATGTCATTCATGCCTGGTTCTGATGTACTAGAGGGAGAGGGTGTTGCACTTTCTTGTAATAAATTAATACATTAAAATAACACCCATTCTTGAGAACTGGAACAAATCATCATCCTGCCCAAAAAAGCTTGAAATTATGTCTTTGAGCAACAAATTGAACTCAATTGTAGTGAAAATTGTATGCAAGTATTTTATGCATGTCATTTTAAAGTAATTTCATTTTCCAACTTTACCTTCTGATGGCCAAAAAACATGCCTGTCCCAGAAAAGAGTTCTCACTTTCAAACAATTAAAATTAGTATTGAAAGCCTTTAATTCTGAAAGCTACTGATAACATACTTGTGAATATTTACTCTTACAACCTTTTTGTTTTAAAATACATTTTTTATGAAAATGTTGGCCCTTGAAAATTGTGTCCTAGATTATTGTCAACACCATCAGATTTTAACAAAAATGAGATTTTATTCAACATAGACAGGATTTGTTAATATCATAAGAACCTCTTTCTCACTCCCTGTCTCAACAGAATGCAGTAGAACTTCTGAAACTGAGTTTTCTATTTTTGATAAATTAAATAAATGATATTGCTACCAGGACTGTCTCAAATGTGACAGGTCAACTCCATCTGTCCTCTAAATCAAAACAAAGTAAGAATTATGTTTTAAATATCAGTATTTTCACTTGCATCAAGAAACCTCTCATCAACTGAGAAATATAAAATAGCTACTCATTAGGACTAAGCTGTGAAATTAAAAAATACAATATTTTGTCAACCCCATAAGACAACACTCTGGCATCAACTCAGTGACATCTATACTGACAAAGGTGACTTTACTCTCTATGCTCATTAATAGTTCAATCATTTTATCAGAATTCACAATTCTAATAATTCAAATACTAGTCTTATTGATTTCCTGCAAAAAGTTCACAACAAAAAATACTCTAAAAATTCAGAGCACCTCATATTTGTCCAATTTGTAATGTGCAAGCAAACAGACCTGACAGAACTGTAAATCCTGGCTTAAGTGAATGATCAAGTGGTTTGCATTGGATTATTTCAGAATGTTGTTGTCTTGAATTTGATTAATTCAAGTCAAAGAAAATATCAATCCAAAATTGCCAGTAATGAACAGAGTAATACATGAATAATACCACTGAAAGACAGACATGACAACATGGTGATTTCATGCTGCATGTACAATATCATGAACATTAACAAGCTCACTTTGCCTCAAGTGCCTGGTAAACACTGTATTGTCGGGGGTTTCGAATTGTAATGCTTACTTGGATGATGTTGTTGATGAAATTGCCGCTATTACTGCCTACCCTGTGCCGACGACTAGATGAGAGCTTCATAGATTTCTCGGGATGGTCGGCTATTACCGAAGTTTTTGCAGAAATTTCTCTACGGTTACTGCCCCTCTCACTGACCTCCTTAGGCCCTCTCATCCCTTTACTTGGACCGATGTTTGTCAACAAACATTCGAAAATGTGAAAGCTCCCCTGTGTAGCGCCCCTGTTCTAGCCGCTCCAGATTTTTCCATTTCTTTCAAGTTGGAGGTTGATGCAAGTAGCCTGGGTGCCAGTGCCGTGCTTCTCCAAGACGACTCTCACAAAAACAGATGGAATTGATCACCGCGTCTGTTTTTATTCACATAAGTTCCTCAAACATCAACTCAATTACTCAACCATTGAAAAAGAAGCTTTGGCCCTACTCTTTGCACTACAGTTCTTTGAGGTATATCTTGGCTCTAGCTCGACCCCAATCACGGTGTTTACAGACCACAACCCATTAGTTTTCCTTCACCTCATGTACAATCATAACCAGTGCTGAATGCGCTGGTCCATCATTTTGCAAAATTACAACCTCGACATTCAACATAAAAAAGTTTCGCAAAATTTGGTAGCGGATGCTTTGTCTTGCGTTTAACTTATGGATTTGGATTTTTGTTATTGTTGTTGTATCGTACAAACCCCAGCAGGTTTGTTTTAGGGAAAGGGGTGTTACGGGAATCATGTATGCAGTGGGGTTGGCTGCGTTTTGTGTTTGTGTGTGCTGTGTCTTTTTTGTTTCGTTTTGTTCTTCAGGTGACGACTCCCCACATTCCGCACATCATCCATCACTTATCCATCAGTCCCTCCTCCCGTATCGTCACCTCCCTCCTCCTTGTGACGTCACCTCATATCACTTCGGCCAATCGATCCTTGCCCCATCTCATCCTGGTCTATATACACAGTGCCTGCACCCCTATCTGGAGCTTACACTCATACTTGCACCCATGTATTTGTCAGAGAAACTGTTCATTCGTCTGTTTTTTTTCATGTTACCCAGTACTTTATTTACTTGCCTATTTAGTTTTGGTTATTCAGGGTGTCACAAATTGGTCGAGGTTAAAAGGGGGCCCTCATACATTGCACACACACCTAGGGTTGTTATTTTTGTTTAGCACACCAGATTAGAGATGGCTGCCACCCATTGTATTTTTGTATTACAATGGCGGACAGAGAGAGGACTACAGGACCTGACCTTAAGGATGTGGACAAGTGCTTGGATCGCTACTGCCATTGTGTGTTTTGTTTTTTGTTTTTTTTAACTTAGTAGAGTGTTTAGTATGTCTGCATCATAAGTGTGTGAGCATGCAGTCCCCCAATGGTGTAGCCCTCCCCTTCGTGGCAGGCTGAGTGTGGTCCCTTCCCCTCTACTGGGCTAGCAGGCACAGCCGGCCTTTGAGCACTGACCCTGAGTAACTAGAGCATGTGTGTGGGGAACAGCAGTATGAAATGTAAGGTCTGGTCTGCAGGGAATCTGGGTAGCCTTACCTGTGTGTTGTCCTTTGTCCCATGAGGGGGGTTGGAGGCTGTAGTAGACCGGTGTGAGGAGGAGAGGTGAGCACAACTGTGGGAAGAGAACAGTAGCGTTTTATGAAGTTTTGTCAACTTTTATTAATTTGTTCAATAAAATGTGTTTGCTCTTACTCACCTGTCCTGTGTCATCTGTGCTAGGTGGATTCTTTGAGGTGGAACCTGTTGGGCAGGCTGCAACCATTACAGATACTCAACACATTTAAACCTAAAAATGGAGTTATGAATTATTCATATGACAACAAGATTGGAATTCTGGAGTTCTGCAGTTTTGAATGGATCATGTATAAATCAATTAGTACATTTGCAATTTTCTTGAAACCTCAAATTAATTATTTGGGACTGTGTCAATGATGCAGACGTGTTCTCTATAAGCCCCTAACAGTTGAGATATCTATTATCAAAGGGTGACCATTTTTCACCTTGTTTCACTTTATTAACAGCTACTGTATATCTCTAAGCAAACAGACATTCTACAGATAACTCTTTTGATCTCAATGATGTCAGCCAAATCCACCAAACTGAAACCGCAGGCTAACTCTTCAGCTAGCTCTGAGGCATGTGCTAATGGCAGCGAGGAACCGCTCACTGCGACCATGCTTCAGGACATTCAACAATCACTTAAAGCGGATATCTGTTCAAAAATTGAGGGTGCTGTTAGTGGTCTCCAGGCTGATGTTGCCACCATTAAATCAGAGCTGAGCGCAACAATTGGAGCCCAACAGCAGTCCATCAACCAGCAAGAAGAGAGGCTAACCACTATTGACATCTCTGCCACTTAATCCAGTGATGCCATGACTGAGGTAGAAGTAATGGTGTCAGCTCTCGAAAGCGAGTTACAAGTGCTACAGTCAAAATGCAAAGACCTCGAGAACAGGTCGAGGAGGAACAACCTGAGAATTGTCAGCATTGCTTAGGAGGAAGAGGACAATGCACCAACCAAGTTTATTTCTAGCCTCCTAAAAGAACCTAGATGAGGAGCCGGACCATGAATTTACCGTTACACTGTGGCATGGACATTCATGGTCTTCTACTTCCAAGGCAGAACACGCAAGCAGGTAAACAGCAAATGTGAGTGAGGAGAGAGCTGAAATTTGATTGGTGGAGAACCTTGATGCAGTCTAATCAAGAATCTGTGGCTACTTACATGAATTCAGATTCGGATTCATATCCAGACAACTTCATTGATCCCAAGAAGGGATCTAGCATCAATACTCACTCCAAAGACTGGCTTATATTCCAAGTTCCTCATGTGAACTCCAAAATTACACATATGTCATCTTTTGTGCCCAAATCACCTGAATAATCTCTGTAATTCTCTGAACCTGAACCTCTGCAATAATTTCAAAATATTAAAAATCACACCATAATACACAATACATCATAAGGTATATGTTATTGGATGATTACCGCACTGTTTTGAACCCTTTTTTTTAGTTGTTATTTTGGGGCGCAAGCAAAACCCAGCAGAGCGGCACGGGCCAAGTTACAACCCCCCCCCCCCCCCCCCCCCCCCCATTTCTTTTGATTTCTGTTCTATGTGGTCTGTGTGGTTTGATCATGTGCATACGTGCCCCCACCAGCCAGTACTTACCCTCAAGAAGGACATCTTCCTTCCTCCCAGTTTCGTTCAGTCACAATTTGTTTGCAGTGGGCACAGTGTGTGACCGTGTGGGAGATGGTAGAATTGTTGCCGTTTCTGTGCATTTTATGAATTTGTGTTCATTTTTGTTTTACATTTATCAAATAAAAATTGTGCTGCTTTCACCCATCTTGTCCTTGAGTCCTTGTGGCAGGCGGATCCCTAAGGGTGGCAAACTGGGGTAGGTGGAAGGTCTGGATGTTGTCCACCCCTGACATAGCTATCACTTGTATCTCCCATTTTTACAGCTCTCACCTACTGCCCTGCTTGTGTACCAAAAATGTACCTGCAAAAAGAAATAAGCTTTCAGTTTTTGTTGGGGGAGTAAACTACAAGTTATTTTGATGCCCTTCATTAAAATAAACCCTCATTAAATGTGGACAATTTATGTGTAAATCTGAGGGAAACCTTGTGGAGTAATACATACTATATTTAATTTTATATGTAGTGGGTTAAAAGTAGAAGTATGTCTTCATAGAAGCAATAAAGTGCAGATACCCAAAGGCAACTCAAATTTGTCATTTCCCATTTGAATAAATATTTTTGTCATCTTACTGCATGAGAAAAACAACTAAATTAAGTTGCGTTACCTTTACACCAAGGAAGCAACCCTTCACCACATTTCCTGCTTTATCAGGAAGTATTAAGAGTGTTCCTGGTTATGCAACAAGAATGACTAACCAATAAAAACATTCCCGGAATATTGTTAATGTGTAAATTTGTTCTGGATGACAAGTGAATGTTTTTTTACATTAACAGAACATTGCCTTTATGGACTTAGTACATTTTTAGGTTTGTTATTAAAAAATGATTTATATCATGGATGATGGAATTTTTTTGAATGCATTGACTGTGAGTTCATCAATGTCCCAATATTTGCATGAAAGTCACCTGCTGTGATTGTATATTATTATGTTTTTCTTAGAACAGTTCAATTTTGTTTTACTGCAGAAATTTAAGGGTTTCACTTTTTATGTGCCATGTTCAAGACTGGCCTTTTTAAAAGGTGTGGCTCTCCTCACCTTCACCACAATGACTGTAAGGCTTTTCTTCCTCTCAGTCTGAATCCATTGCAACTGTCCAGACCAGCCAAGGTGATATTAAACCAAAGTGAAATAGCCTTTCACACAAAAGGCATGTTGCCATTTTCCATGGGGCACATTCTCACATTGTCTTCAAATGCTTTGTACTTGCACTCCTGGGGTCACATGGGGGGAAGCACAGGCTATTGCCCCATTGGAGTGACCAAGGCTAGCTGGGACCTGTTAGAGTGCAGGTGGTGGCATATTAGAGAAGTAATTCTCATCATCTCAACAGTCACTATGTCAACAATAAATTATCAAACTATTTCTCTCAATACCTCTTTTTTGAGGATATGAGGATACATACATTTTATTTTCAATCTGAATCCTTTCATTTAGTTCCGTGGTTGAACTGAACCAATTGAAAGTAAACTAATGTATATTGTATTATTGTAACTACTTGTTGTGTCTCTATAATAGCACCTTGAAAATCTTTCCCATGGCAAGTGAATACTGAAATATAACATAAAAGAGGAACTCTTCATCACACATCACACATCACACATCAGCAGATATTTACTGTGGCAATTTTTTGTATTTTTGTTGTTGTCCACATAGTCAGTTGGAAAGTTGATGGACACGCATTATGTATGGCGTACTGTACAGCCACCCAGGAAGTCATGGCACTGTCACAGGCAACCCAAAATGGCCCCATCCCTAGCATCAGCAACACAGCTGGTGCCGCCTCCTTCTAACAACACTGTGTTACTTCCCCGGGGCTCCCACACACAAATAATGACTCCTGACCCCTCTGAGGGAGAAGGTGGTGTTTGCTGTTGTGTTGGCAATGACAAAGAAACAACAGAGTGCTAATTTGGTCTTGATTTATCATGGGTGTTGCATCCCCTGTTGAGTTGGCCATGATGAGGTAGGTGTCCCCCTTTCCCTCTGCTCGCTGTGGGCTGTGCGTGGGCCTGTGAAAGAGCCATTTGGACAGCCAGCAGGGTACTGCCCTCACCCGTGCTGAACCGTCTTCTCCCAGCAGACACACAGAGGGAGCGAGTGTGGCAATTCCCGCCACTGTCACCACTCCAGGGAGACATAATGCATTTGTTCCTTACCTCTTAATTAGTGGCTGTTCATGGTGAGCTAGCTGCATACGCAGTCGACTGGGCCCCATCACCTCTTTACTGGAGCCTAATATAATACTTTCTCCAATACTAAATGGACAGCAAATGCTACAGCCATTTTTCTTCTTCCTCATTGTAAAGGGAATACTGTACAGAGGGTTTTTCATTTTTATTTTTATTTAGAAGCTCATTTATGTATGTTTTTTCAATTTTGAATCATTAACATGCAGTTAATTTAACCATGGATAGATCTGAGCTCATGCCAAGGTTTTTGTTTAATAACTTGTATTCAATGTCACTGAGGGGGGGATATTTTTTCCTCCTCTTACTCCTTTAATGTAATTTGTACAGAAATACACAAATTAAGGAAATAATTTTGATGGATAATAACATGATAAATAAATTAAGTACTGAAATTATATTAAATAATAATATAAATAAAATACTGGCATTGTTATCAAACATTCTTGTGATTTGGGTCAAAACTTTATTGTTGTTTTTTTTGTTGTTGCTTTTTTTTTAAGTCTTCAAATACCCTGGAAAAATATATTTGGCAAGATATTCATGGAATGTGAGCTGACTAGTGGGCCACTTTTGGTTAGCAGAACTGGAGCTGCAGGGTGTCAAACCCTGTAAAGGGTCAACCAACAGTTATGTAATTTTTTTTTTAATAGTGTGTTTTGCAACTGTGGACTTGAATTTTGTCAACTCCATCAAACAGACAAAAAAAGTATGATGTAAAATACAAACACATTCAGTCCTATTTTAAGCTATTGATTATTAGATAATTTAATTAACTGTAGTATTACGTGTTTTTGGAAATTATTTTTTAATAAAAAATCAGTTAAATACAGAAATACAATTACAGTATTGCCTACTGACAATTCCTACTGATCATATATTTTATTATGCTGATCATATAATATTATTTTGTCTTTGAGATTAAGAACATATAATTTATACTACAAACGATACACATTAGGTGTACCACAGCAATGTATAAATTAAGATAAACCCATTTTAAACCATTAGTATCATATTCTTAATGAAAATAATAGAAAGTATCAATTTGATGAAAGTTATTTGAAACCTCCCATTTTTAATAACTACAACTAGCTGTTGCCTTCTAACTAAAATAGTAAGTAAATAAGTAAATACATTTATTATATTAGGTAGTAGGCCAAAACAATAAGTAAATAAGTAAATACATTTACTTACTATATTCGGTAGTAGGCCAATCCATCTATACCCTTGTTAAATGTTTTGTTCAGTGAAGTAAACAGCATTACACACTCATCGGCAGTGGCATGTCCAAGAGTGTCTGACAGTCACACTATCCATGGATCCCCCTCGCATTAGTGCATACAGTTTCAGTATGACAAACACTTTGAGGATACTTTTGAAGACAGAGATGTGAAATAAATACAATAGTCAGTCCTGCGTCAATGTAGCCGGTTGCTTTTGTTTTCATTGCACTTGCTTTACAGTGGTGGCAATTTGTAGAGAATTAAAAAAATGTGTGTTTTAAAAATTATGTGTATAAAATGTGTATAATAGAATATGAGGATATATCTTTTTTTTTATCTTACACACAAAAACACGTGGCAGGCCACCACCACCACCACCACCTCTTACAAAAGCTGAGGAGCTGTTGACACAATTTGGAGCACTGATGTTTGTATATAACCTTGCTCATCTTGCTACAGTTAATGATGGGCTAAGTGGCCTTGTGGAGCTGTCACGGGCAGAAAGTTCCGGCCGGGTAAATTGTTCTGGATGACGTGACAATTAAGTTTGAATCAGCTGGTCAGCGTTCCACCCAAGCCATTACCTAATGTTAGAATCTTCATGTAGCTCCATTGAAAACAAGCAGTATAGTGCCGAAGAATGAGGAACGTACTTTTTAACTTCAAGGCGCCATATACAATATGCATAATATATTTATAGTTAATAAACTACTGTTAATAAATAAGATACTGTTAATACACAAAGCCTAACAAATACATTTGTACGGTGCAGTGGCATCGTGCCAATCAATTAAGGTGGACGTGCCCACCCAAAATTTTGTAAAAATTTATATATGAATTGTTAAATCAATATATACAATACTGTATTTCAACTAATGTATCTGGCAAGGTAATTTATGGATTAAGTAGGTTAATACTACATAAATAATACTATTATTACGAATAGGTACAATATTGTGTACATAATAATACATTGTAAACATATGAATGTATATGCGGATGTACGTTGCCCGAATGGACGTTATGTGGCGCATACCTGTATTTTGTTGCATGCTTAATTGAAAATTCGCACAAAGGTTCAAAATAAAATGAGAAAAATAATCAAATGTAAGTACCTATTATTTGTTGAGTATATAATTCAAACTGTGATAAGAAATAGGCCTCTCCATGCGGTCATATATGTATGTGGTCATTTTATATAAATTATTTATTCATTGAATTTACAGAAAATGTGCTATATCGTGATATGTATCGTTATCAGGATATGAAATGACCTATGTCAGGATATAAGATTTTGGCCATATCGCACAGCCCTAGGTCGTGGCAAAGGGAGCGCTGAGTTCTAACCACTGGACCCCCAAGGAACTCAGTTGTAAAATGACACCAAGTAAATCAAAGAAAACAGATGAACTTTACTCGAGATGCAGACAAGCAAAAACACAGGCACACTAAACTCAAGACTGAGCCTTTGGGCTCAGACAAAGCAGGGCTTAAATTAGGTGTACCCAGGTGAAAACAATTACAATCAGCTCTAAACTCAAGATGGGCAAAGTCATAAATATCACCATCTGGTGGTGGGAAGGACTGTGGGCTGATTCATTACAGGAGCAGTAGCCTATGTAGTAAATTTTCACAGGGCTCATACATAATTAGACTGTAGTTACCCACTTGTTGCTATTGTTGCGATAAAAAAATGACAGGACAGGACAGGACAAGGCAGTTTTGGACCAAACAGAATATGCTCCTGAAGCTTCATGCTCCAGCAAGGGACAGCTATGTGTTAAGCTATTGAGGTTATGAGATGTAAAAAAAGGAGATTAAACATTTGTGTTGGTACAATTAAGTCTAAAAAGTTTCAAAAACATATAATATTATATAGAACATATTACATGCATATGTGTATTTCTCTGTCTTGTGTGTGGTTTTGAACATGTCTGAAAATGATGCCCATCTACAAATTTGGTTTGCATGACACCCTTAGTAGGGTGTATAAACGTCTATGAGCAGTATATGGGATTTTCTGATTGGCAAAAGTTACTTGCACTTAATTCAGATTATGTCTGCCACAGAAATGACAAAAACAAATGAGAAGCCAGCAAGATGTAAAACTGCCTTAATCAGGAATAATCAAGCGAACATTGGCTACCAACTTGAAAACTGTTTATTAAAATTACTAGCTAGCAAGCTAAATGGCTAGACAAATGTAAGATAACATACAAAAAAAAATGCTAGATTGCTAGATACCTAGCCAAGTTGGTCATGTGTAGCAGCTCAACTTCGTTCAGGAAAGAAAACAACATGATGGAAATAACTTTATTTAACTAATAAACAAGAGAGTGTTACAATCCAAAGGGGATACCTACTGTCTCTAAGAGCGGGGAAAATATTAGGATAGGTTACAATTGAAGTACTGACAGTGCTGAATGTTTAAAGGCTGCTCTCCATAGCATTCCCATCGATATCTGCTGACTCCATAATGTCATTACTACTCAGTAGTAAAATTTAAGACCTACTTCACAATAACCAAAATTGAAGAAAAAAAACAATGTCAATTACTTTCAGTTAGGGACAAAAGACTTTTTTGGTGGGCACACAATAACATAAAACATCATAAAAATATTATAAGACAACATGCTTGCAAAAAAACAGAGTACGTCCCTTGCCATTTAACTTGGTTACTATTTTTCACAGCTATGGCATGGATCTACAGGCTTTCATCAATTCTGCCTCCACCTGTTGAAATTCTGCCATTTTTTCTTTATAACGCTTCCTTAGGGTGTTTGATTTGGTGATGAGTTGTGCCATTAGGGTGCCAGCCTTTCCCTCAGCTTGTGTGGTGAGCTTATCGGCATCATCCTGTAGAATGTTTCTCACCGCAAACAGACATTTTTTCTTCTTCTTAAGCTCCTCAATGCATTCCGCAGCTGTCCTTTTGTTTTCTGTTACGATTTCAGTCTCTTTCTTTAACTTCTCCCCGTCTAGGTACATCCTGCACCTGGACCTAGCTGATGCAACCAAAGACAGCAGCTCCTTAGTGATAGGGACCTTGAGGACCGTTGAGGTTGAATACATGCTGGAGATTGGGGCCACAGAGCCAGGGTCTGGTGAATGGAGTTCCCTGGTTGTCCTCATTCCTAGGAGTGATGGTACATCACGTTTATGTATTGACTACCGCAAGGTGAATGCTGTGACAAGGACTGACGCATACCTTATTCCTTGTATTGAGGATCGCATTGATCATATTGGCGAGGCTAAGTTTGTGTCAAAGCTGGATCTGCTCTCTGCCTGGGATGTTTCTGCCTTTGTTACCCATAATGCTTTGTACTGGTGCTGGGTTTTCCCATTTGGTATGAAGAACGCTACCGCAACTTTTCAGCGGCTTATGAACCTGGTCATGTCTGGTTTGGATAATGCAGACGATGTGGTTGTGTATAGGGAAAACATGATCTGGAGCATCACAGGAAACTTTTTGGCAGGTTAGAGTCGGGCCAGCTAGTAATCAACCTCTCAAAATGGAGAGGTCACTCACCTTGGACACCTGGTAGGGTGTGGAGCAGTGCTGCCGCGATTTGCAAAGGTACAGGCCATTATGGAGCTCCACACACTGACCACTCAGCGTCAGTTAATATGTATGCTGGGGATGTGTGGATTCTATTGCCATTTTGTGCCTAATTTTGCTGTTACTGCTCCACTTACTAATATGTTAGGCAAGGATGTTAAGTGGAATTGGACCCAGGCATACCAGGATGCTATGGATCAGGTTAAGGATATCTTATCCTGTGAACCGGTGCTGAAGGCCCCTGATTTTGGCCGTCCATTTGCTTTGGCGGTGGACCCCTGTGATGTTAGGGTAGGGGTGGTTCTTTTGCAAGCAGATGAGGCTGAGGTGGAAAAACCTGTGGCATCCTACTCTAAGAAGCTGAATCGCCATCAGAAAGCCTATTCCACTATGGAGAAAGAAGCTTTGCCTTTGGTCCTAGCCGTCCAACATTTTGAGGTGTATGTTTCCAGTGTGGGTGGTCTTGTCATTGTCTATTCTGATCACAATCCTTTGGCATTTTTGGCAAAGTTTCAGGTAACAAACTCCAGAGTGTTCAGATGGAGTCTAATCTTGCAGCCATATAGCCTTGTAGTTCGGCACGTGGCTGGTAAAGATAATGTGTTGACAGATGCGTTATCCCGTCTGTGACTGTCCTGTGACCTCTTTGAAGGGTGTAAAGCTGAGCTCCCTTCCTCTTCCTCTGTGTGGTCTGGGTTGAGTGTGGACTCCCTAGGCCAGAGTTTCAGAGTGAAACTCAGGTGTAATATTGAGACGCTCACTATGATGTTGACTTATCTTGCTTTGTTAAACAAAACAAAAACTGCACAACCAGTCAACAATGAAAAGGAGTTGTCAATGTATTTTAACTGGCTTGTTCCTTAGCTCCAAAAAATGCACAAAGCTGAAAGCCAAAAACCCTCAAAAGAAGGCATAGCATTCAGAAAGCAATGCAGAAAGAATAATGAGTGACCTAAAGAGATTCAATTTAATGCAAGTTTGATTATTGGTTAAATTAAACTAAGGATTACAGCAACACAGGAGGAGTGACCTCTTGCCATTGTCATGTAAAAAATTACAATGGTCATTTAAGTTATGTTTTCAATCAATAAAGGATTTAGATTCTATAAATGTATGTATCTCCTGATATACCAAATTCCAGATGTGCAATATGTATCCACCTAAACACACATTACTATCCCAGAAACACTATTAAAATCACACTGAAACAGCTACAACTGGACTTCAGACATGAATATGTAATTGAGATGCATCTGTACTGTGGGAAGAAGTGAGGGCTAGTCATCACATGAATCCAATTGTCACATGTGTAAAGCCTAGTTCTTCTACGGTCACTTCAGTTGGGCCAATAAATTCAGCCCCAATTGGGGGTGGGAAGAGGGAAAAATAAATAACAATTCATGTGACTACATCCCATTTTAAAACCAACCCACCCAAAAGGAAACAAGTTGAACTTTGGCACTTAGAAGAAAAAATGAGAACTGCTTCAGTCTGAAAAGTGGAAGATTTTACCCTTTAACTTAAAATGATTAAATTAAAATACACAAAATGTCTGTAAAATGAAAGCATCTGTAAAATATGGAAATTTTAGGATCACAGGGTGCATTCCACTTAATAAATGAAATATGTAAAACTCGATGCCTCCTCAGACTACCCTAGAGGGTGACTAATGCTACTTACATGTGCATTTTAAAACCAGTGTGTAAGCTGCTGTTAAAGCTGTTTCAGTGAGTTCTGAATAGTTTTCCCTTTTCCTCATTAATGATTCCCCCTTCCCCTTTCTCCTCTCGCACAGACCCCCTATGAAGCAGTCTTTGGGAATTTGAAAGGGCCATAGCTGCAGGGGGTGGGGATTACAGGGCCCCTTTGAATTATCTGGTGGATACAGGAAGTGTAACCTCAGATATCAAACTCTGGTTGTAGCTCAAGTTCCTCCAGTAGTGCCATACTCTCACTGGTAACCTACGGAGGCCTTGAAGTGCAGAACAAAAAACAAACCAGAAAACAAAATACAGATCAAACCAGAAAAAAACACAACAAAGAATAAACCAAAATGCAACAACCAGAAAATGAAATGCAGCAACTCCACAACAAACCAGACAACTACATGCAACAAACCAGTTTACCTATTTTTCAAAAATTCAAGCTGACTACTTACATAAATTCATGCTTATTTTGATCAAAGGACACTTACATGGAATGATTCAAGATATGTTGTCAATTTGCAAATGCAGGGTTGTTCAGAAGAAAAACATGCTTCTCAATGGCTGATGCCAGCAGCAACCCATAAGACATCACATTACTATCAAACTCAGTTTGATACCAGGGATGTTCCTAAGCACTGGCATTCTCAAGCTGTCTGAGAGGCATTGGCAATAAAAATAAAAAGGGGACCTATTGTGGGGGCCCACTAGCCATGATGCATGTGGGCACATAGGGACACATAGAGGGCACTTCAAGTTTTTTCCACTGGAGGAGCACACAGGAGAGAACTTTATTACATTTTTTTCATACAAAGGGCAACTCTAGAGGGCATTTCATCATGGTCAGCATTCCAGTGTTCAGTGAGTATTCTCAACCCCACTTTCATTGAGACATGTACAGTTTTGTCTACAATCCAAAATATATGTGCCATACAGTCCATGTATATTTGCATGTATTTTTCCCATATGGTACCAAGTAAATGTCAGCAGCAGCTGGCAGGACACACTAAAATAGGGGGGTCGGCAAAGAAGCCACAAGAAGAAGCAAAAAAAGCATGTAGCCTATTAAATGTTCAAAAAAAATCAGGTATTTAACAAAAACAGATCATGTAGGCTACTTTTAAAGAAAAATTTTAATTAACATCATCAATTGTTCATTTAACTTTAATGCAATAGGCTATCAGCAGGGCATGCAATATAATTTTAATTTTAACAGGTCTCAGTGTCAATTGGAACAAGCCATTATCAAACAATTTAAAATTCTGCTTCAGTAGAATGCAATTTCAGACAACATGAATGCGCTTAACAGTTTATTATAACGTGGCAAGTTGTATAAAGGTACAGACATTTGATCTTGGGCTTGGTTTCCAAGGGGGCAACATCATGCCTCATGATTTTTTTGAGTGAGGTTAATCTCTCACTGGACCACTAGAAGAGAAAGAGGAAAAACAGAAGAAGGGAAGTAGACATGAAGGTAGAAATGGGGAGGAGAAGGGATGCCAGAAGCAGGGTGTGTGATGGAGATAAGGTATGTGGCAATTTAACACCTGCGGAGAAAACCGGATTGGGCAGACAGAGGTATTTGAATGACAGATTGTCTGAAAATACTTCTCCAAAACCTTTGTTTTAACAAACTCCATTTCAGTACAATGAACTTTCAGACCAACATGAATGTGCTTAAAAGTTTATTGCGATGTGGGAAGTTGTATAAAGGTACAGACATTTGATCTTGGGCTTGGTGTCCAAGGGGGCAGCGTTATGCCTCACAACTTTTTGAGTGAGGTGAACCCCCCCAAAAACAACCAGCCAAGAGGAGCTACATCTTTAACAAATGTGTAGGGCTGCCATCTACCTTGTGGACATACCGGGTTTTACAAAACGGCTTCACAAAACAACCGTGAAAGCTCAACACTCAGTGACTGTTGCTAAGATGTCTTCCGTTGAGACATTGCTGCCAATCTCAATCTCCATACATCAAACCGTTACCCTGGCAGGGAGGTTAAGGAGATTCTAGCACCTACCCACAGTGTAACCCCAGGGCTGTGGACAGTAGGAACTCCCCACTGTTCCTGATGGCAGCTGCATATTAATTGGACAGCAGGTGCCATTCCACCACAAAACAAATTTGTGGTTGGTATGAATTAAACCTTTATGATCGCAGCAGTTGTTTTATCTAAAAAATGTAATAAAAAATCCCCCACCCACAACATTTGAGAATCAGGTGGATCCTGGGGTATCGAACTGAACCACTGGGGAATCGGCTGTCTGTGGGGTCTTTAAAAACATAAAAAACATTAACTATAATTCAAGTTAAAGAGAATGTTTTTAAAGAGAATTGATTTCCCATTTGATTGATTTCAGTCAAAATCCACACTTAACTTACAGGTAAAAGCAAGAAGTAAGTGAAAGAAGGTATATTGATTCTCAGCCATAATGGCTTTGTCTGGAAAAAAAGAAATGCCATAAGTGAGAGGGCAAGCTAACTGAATAGACTGAGCAAAGTTACATTTTAAGTTTGTATATTCAGTCTGAAAAGTTGTGAGGGGAAAGAAATTGCTCTTGTTCCAGCAACTATATGTACAGAGAAATGTATATGGAGGGCTGACAATAATTACAGCATGTTAACCCAAACAACATGATTAGATTTCTCTCTGTGGAAGGGACACATCTGCCTACAGTTTAGATTAATTAGATATTGTACATGTATCCCTTGTGTCATCTTCATAAAGTTCAGGCACAAAAGGGGAGAGTTCATTTTTCAAAAGATGAGAATGGCTGTGTACAGACTGGCAGCTTAAATACATAGTTTGTTCAGTATGTAATTAAATCTGCCTCATCTCCTGAAAGGAAGTGTTTATATTTAGATTGCTCATGCAACCAGTGAGCAACTGAGGTCCATTATCCAATAATTTGCCAATATTTCCAACAACTTGGAATGAGGTTTGGCTTTGGCTTCAAAGGAGGCAGAAACTTTGAATTGGGTTCTGTCCTCCATGTCCCAGTCATTCTTCCATGTCACATGTAAAATGATTAAAACTAACATGTATGTAAAAATATAAACTCTAAAATATAATTAAGAATATATTTTAGATAACACTTTCATTTCAAATCATAAGTGGTGGAAAAAGGGATTTTGAGAGCTCGGGGAAGATAAGCAACTCACTAATGTTGGGGCTGAACAACACAGAGACCTACTTATTTCAGAGGGTTGCACAGTGTCATAGTTTATCTTGGCATTGAAAATGACCAGTGATTATCATTCTTCTCACACCATTTAGCCTTTTTCATGTGCTTTGTTTTTGATAGTGTCTCTTATTGTCCTATAATTATCTTGAAACTTTCAGTACCTTACCATAAGCACTGTTATTTGTGTTTAATGTTACAAAGTATTACAACTGTCCAGGGCAGTTAAGCAATTGTAATTAATATGAAGTTTCCCTTTTGTGTTGTGTTTTATTTTATCTACGTGATATTTGTGTGCTGTGATGCTAAGGACCCAACTGGGTTTTAGGAAGTTGGGGAGCAACGTCAGTGGTGTGTCTGCCCTACCTGTATTGTGTGACTTTAAGTTCACCTGTGTGGTAATTAAGGTTTTGTTTGCTATCGGTGAGGGCTGAGTTCAAGGGGTACCAGGACTACAGACAAGTTTATTGTTCTACATACAACGGTACATGATTGTCTATTGCCTTGAAAATAGTCAATGTACATCCATAAAAAATCAGTATAAACACAAACTTGCTATTATGCACAGTAACTCGCTGCTTCTGAGTTGTTGGTTTAATTAAATATCATTAACTAACGTTAAGTGGTACCTTAAGTCTTTTTCAGTTGCAAATAGTTTTCATGTTTTGTCATATAACTTTGTTACTGATACTGTTAATTGTGTTAGTGATATAGCTTTCTTTTGCTCGACAGCCAGCATGTACTAAATTGAAGTTTCTCTTAAATTTTGTGTTCCGGATATATGACGTATAATACTTAGTTACAATTATGACACCATTCTAAGTTATGAAGTCTTTATTGTGACTGTGCTTCTCCAAAATACTGGAAAGACAGAAATTAAGACGGGCAAAATTATTTTAACATTTCATTTTAAGGGTCTGATGCAGAGACTAGAGAATTAAAACGGCACTGGTGAGAACAAGGAGCTGTTCTCAGGAAAAAAAATTGTGCAAAAACCGGATGGGCATGAGTACCTTACTAGCTTGCCTTACTCCTACCTTACCTTTGTTGTTGACTTTTAAAAAACTTTTATGTTTTGTTAATTAAATCATGTACAGCTACTGTACATGATTTAATTATGTTAAGAGGCTATACATTATATTTGTTGTTTTGGTGAAGGTGATGTATACAATTATGAGTACCAAGTCCTGTAAACAGACACTGCATTGTTATCCAGTCAAATACAGTGACCATGAATTAATGTAACACATTTTAACATTCCTCATATTGTAGGGCTGAGGAATAGCTAATGTATGCAGATTAGTCAGAGAAACAGTCGATGGCTTTTCACATGTTTTGCGTCTTTCTCAATAGAATTAATAGATTAATTCTGAATGGGCCATTTGTAATCAAAGGACATTCTAGGTGTTGGATGCTAGGTATTGGCTTGAATGTATGTTTGGAGTTCTGGTGAACTAGTTCTTTTGTCTTAATACACCACAAATCAAAGCACTTGACTTCAAGGCATAGTCACTGAGGGCCAAGCAGCGAAGAAGTGGGAAAATCTAAAAAAAAATATATACAAGGTATTATTAGGACTGATCACTTTAACAGGCTTGTTTTGTAGAAATAAGTTGACCTTATACAGTCTGTAATATATTACTTTGTATTATGATTTCCAGTGGCGTTTTTAGTTGCACATCGTGGACCTGTGTTGTCTCAACTACCCTTGCTGCACTGAATTCATGTAGTGTTTAGAGTACACTTGATGATTTCCGTGGTCAGTTTTACTTTACATTATATTGCTTTAACTTTATATTGCTTATCCCCTTATCATTGTGTTTAAACTTGTAGTATCTTACAATCTAAAGAGACTTAAAAACCGGTATCATGCATATTACATCAGTGTGTATGCTCCTATGTGCATTCCAATGCCTTTTTTAAAGAGTGTCTTTCAACTGTCTTTTTGGCTGGAAGGTACTTTGAGAACACTGTGAAAATTCCAGATTAAATACAAGTGTTGTTATTGTTGTAGGAGTTGAGCCCACGAACAGGGACTGGCACTGAGGAGGGCACAGCCGCTTCATGGAGGTGGTTTTCTGCCATACATGAGGCAATTGGGACAAGGGAATTGATTTGTCCCCCTGTCATGATTTCCTCATGCAGCAGTGACCCCTTCATGCGAGCTGTGCCCTACCAGGCAGAGACAGGCAGCCACCACCCCACCCCTCCCTCAGAGTCAGTGGAGCCAGCCACAGCCAGCCATCCCCCCACTCCTCCATCAGCAGTCCAAGCAGGCAGGGAGCATTATGTGACAGGACCTGACCCTTCGAGTTAACCAAATCTTGCAATGCAAGAAGCACGGTATTTGCCGAATGTTACATATAAGTGGAAATGTAATGCAGAGTGTTATTACAGAATGTTGTTTTTTCATTTGGTTTGATGAAAAAGCATGAGTAAATACAAATTATGTAATAACACATGGGTCAACTACTAAATCTGTTTTATGAATAAATTACTTCAGTAACTATTATTACGTACTACTTAAAATAGTTTTTTTCCTAATGTTACTTTAAAGACAAATGTTTGTCTTGTATACTAGTGATAAATAAATTGTAATGGATCATGTTAAGCCGTAATTCCAAAGCCACATCACAAATACAAGGTTACCTTTTAAATGTAAATGTAAAAAATATTTACCTCAACTACTGCAGCGATTAGGCAAGCTCGCCTTCTTCTTCTTGCCATAAACATGCGATACAGAGTCCATGTGAACTTTTTTTTTATCATTTTATTTTTTTATTTTGTTATTTTAGACCCTGGCATACAGAATACATAGACACATATTATTTAAAGCATAGAAAGCAACAAAGTATAGTAGCCTGTTGAATAACCACATAATATTTCATGGGGCATTAGTTTGTTGACAAATAAAAAATAGAAAAAAAAATTATGAAAATAAATCTCACAGGGCATAGTTTGCAATCATATAGGTCTTTCAGCATCATTACCTTACACCAAGTAATGGTCATATAAATAATAATAATAAACAAATAAATAAATAAAAAATGATACCCACACATACAGATCATACACCTAACATGGTAGCAGTAATAGTTTTAGGAATTGCCAATCCTTGCAAAAGGGTTGAACTCATGACATCACCAATATAACAAAGAACAGATGACCAGAGTCCGTGTGAACTGGAAAAGGTACAGCGTACAGGCAATTAACTCAGTCGGCTCCATGGTAACAAAAACTTCCTGTTGGCTTGTTGACAAATGTTAAAGTGCAGAAGAACTGGCGAGGGTTATTCCAATTCGAACAACCACAACCCCTCCCCTCCATTGCTCCCCCTCGCTCGGGAAGGGCTCCCTCGCCTGCTACGTCACTGGAGGGCTCACTCGATTGGAGGAAAGAAGTGAAGGGAGGATGTCATTTCGGATTGGAACGCAGCCAATGACACTCCAAATCTAACTTAAGAAAATACGCTGCATGAATGTGTAACATGATTCATCCTTCACAAGTGAACAGCCCCTTTTTCACTGTGTGCCACAAGCCCTGTAACTGTAGCCCAGGAACTCAAGCCTGGAACCTTACCACTAGGCTTGAGTTCTTGTACTATTTCCACTGGACTAAGCCCAGCCATTGTAGCTTTGCCTGTAACCATGACAACCAAGAAGAGCATCTAATTTGCATACGCAATGGACCAGCTGGAAGCAATAGGACTCCTCACCATCACCTTTTGGGAGCATTTACAAGAAAAAGGGAGGATAGATGATGAGGCCAGAAACATGCGTCAAAGAAGACAACAGGTTGCGGCAAAACAGAGGCTTAAAATACTCTTAAAATTCTAAAATCCTGTATAATCGGAGGCAAAGACAACTGGTAAGTGCTGTGCATATATATCATACTCAGGTGAATAGCGATAACGCAATATAATAGTCCCCTGTTACGTTATTTATAAACGTAATAACTACTACATCCTAAGCCTTACACCTAAACTACCTCGATGTAATTAAGATATTCGCAGGATAATAACTTCTTTTAATGTTCGCTACTGGCTTTGTGAATCAGCTGTCACAAGCTGTTGCTATGGCTACGATTCTTAACAGCAAATTGGACACAAATCTATGGCTCCAATATTTGCTAGATACCTAAAATAAAAATATTTTTTTAAATATATCTGTAATTAAAGCACTGCAAAGCGATCAGTCTATAGTGTATACAATAAAATGTTTTTTTATTGTATACACTATAGATTGTATTGTTTTCACTATAGATTGTATATATATAGTACAATCTATATAGTGCAACAATAAAATCAGAAATGGACTGGCACTATCAGAGCTTGCTGAACTGTAGCGGGTCCCACCTGTAGTAGTGGTGCAGCTCAGCAGCGCCTCGTTGCACTTTGTAACTGTAAATTATTTAAATAAAGGACACTGGACAAGATCATAATACTTGAGATACATGAGTAACTTTCACTACAAAACAGTCAATTTTTTTTGTCAAGGGACACTGAAGATGGGTTACCACAGAAAATCAGAAAAGCACCCAGTGATGAAGATTTTGAGCAAGCTGAGAGTCAGGCTAAGGCACCATGTCAGGAAAAAGAAGCAGCTGCAGGACCCCCAGAAAAAAGCACAGGTGATGATGATGCTAGGCCTCCTGCTTATCCTTCCATTTGGACAAAGGGTCAATATGAACAGTTTAAAAGCAAAAATGAATGGTTGTATGCCCAACATGGGAAACTGGGATGCACTCCATGCCACAATGTTAAGAATCAGGTCTCATGGCATCCCATGGTGTCAATATTGCCGGCCAGTGGGCTAAAGGAAAGATAACAACATTCGGTAATTCAAGAGATGTCCAACTTTTATCACTATGCAAAAAAATTCATGAGCACTGAAACTCCCAAGCACACAATGAAGCACAAAAGATTCTTCCGACAGCAAAGAAAGACATTCTTCTCAACATGAACGCCTCCAGTCAGGAGTCTGCATTTGAGTCCACTGCCAGGGTATTCAGGACAGCATGTGGCTAAAAACAATAAGCCATTCACTGACTTTGAGAGTCTGATTGAACTGCAGCAAGCTAATTCTGCTGATTTAGGTCATGTTTTGCACAGCAAAACTGTCTGTGTTGACATAATTGATCATGTGTCATCACAGATAAAGAAGGAACTCCTGAGGAAGATTACAGAAAATAGGTGTAAAATCATAGTAATAGCTGATGAGTCAACCAGTGTGGGGCACAAGTCAACATTAATTGTGATGTTGAAAGCCAGTGTTAAAAGAGAGATGGAGCCCATTGCTTTTCCATTGGACCTTATTGAGCTGGATAGCCTGTCTGCTGCTCATATCAAAGAACAGCTTATGAACTGCTTGTTCAAGAGTGGCTTCACCACTGAATTGGTGCAGGAAGTTTTCATAGGATTTTGCAGTGATGGGGCCAGTGTGATGCTGGGAGTGAAGTCAGGTGTTGGGAAGCTGCTCCAGGATGACTTTCCAGGCATTGTACTCTGGCACTGCCTTAATCACAGACTGGAGCTGGCTGTGGACCAGGCACTGGAGGCAACCGGGGGAACAAAAGACTTCCAGGCCTTCCTTGACAGCCTATTTTCATTGTATAGCCAGTCACCAAAAAATATGCGAGAGCTAAGTGAATGTGCTCACAATTTACACATCCAACTCAGAAGAATTGGAAGAGTGTTCAGTGTTTGCTGGGTTGCTTCTTCATACAGGGCAGTCACTGCAGTTTGGCACTCTTATCCAGCACTGGCACAACATTTCCGTGAGGCATCAGAGGATGAGACAAGGGACAGCAGAGACAGGGCTAAAGTCAAGGGTCTGCTGTCAAAGCTGTGCTCTGTAAACTCCCTGAAAAGTTTTGCACTGATGGCAGATGTCCTGACTGAACTGAAGAACTTGTCAGAGTTTCTTCAGAACAGGAAGACCACACTCCCAAAGGCCCATGAGATCATGACGATGTATGTCAAATGCATTGAAGGTCTCAGTTCATACTCAGGGCAACATGCAGTTGAAGCTAGCCAGAAGAGATGTTATTTAAGGGAGAACAGTTAAGAGTTGGCAAGTCTCCCATCATTGACTCTGCACAGTTTAGTCAAGCAGTGGCAGAGAGTATGAATGACAGATTCTTCACAACCACAGCTAACAAAACACAAGCCAGTGTCACAGCCAACAGAAAAGAGACTTACCATAGGCTTCTAAATCAAATGACAGTCCTTAACCCTGACAAGTGGTACCATGACAATCCTCGATATGGAGAAGATGAAGTGAGGGCTTTGTGCCATGTCCTACATCTGAATGAACAAGAGGCACACCTTGGATTCATTGAGTACAAGGCCAGTGGAGGAAGAAGCATTCCTAACAAGATAAGGAAGTTGCTTGTGGCTGTGGATACATTGTCAGCAAGTAATGCAGACTATGTGCGGGGGTTCAGTACCATGAACAATATCATCGCTGAGTACAGGAGCAAACTGACAGCAAAGAATGCTGCAAACCTCCTCTTTGTCAGCTCAGTTGGACCACCATGCATGCAGTGGGACCCAATGCCTTATGTGAAAACCTGGCTGGGCAAAGGAAGAAGAGCAGCTCACACAATAAGTGCCATGGCTCGCCGCCACTCAGAGGAGGACAACTAATTTAGGCCTCTGTGGAAAATCTTTTAGGTGATGTGTTTTGATGAGGGGTAGTTCCACTTTGAGTTTTTGCTCGTGACCTCATGATCTGTTCTTAGAGACTTGTATTCTGGATGTTTATCAATGTTTCAATAAAAAGAAATAGTTAACCATATTGTCAAGTGTTTTTAATTCCTGCCTACTCCATAGGCCTACAGGTAGCCTACAGTAAAAGATTGAAATGTTTTTATTTGTTTGGGTTTTGACTTTGCTATTTTACAATGCATGAAGTGAGAGAGAGATGAAGGTTTTCGTAATAGTACCGGCAAGAATTTAAAATTACTTTCACCCCTGAGCAGGTCCCACCTGTAGTAGTAGTGCAGCTCAGCAGCGCCTCGTTGCACTTTGTAACTGTAAGTTATATAAAATAAAGGACACAGGACAAGATCATGGTGTGTATCAATTCTGGTCTTGTCGATGTTGGTTGCCTCGAATACTTATGCTATCAGAGCACTGTTAATATGTCAAAATACAGGGATGATACAGGAATAATTATCCAGCTATTGTCAAGAACAGTTTTATAATACATATACAGTACAAGAGTAAACAGCTGACTAACACAGAGTATAATCAACAAATTATCTCTTTTAAGCATTGTAATTGTTCTTTAATACACTTCTTGAAAAATGATTTGGATTGAAAGCATCTGAAAAATGACTAAAATGTAAATGTAAATCTATGGTAAAAACAGTCATCAACAAACTGTGTTTCAGATATTTTCCAAATCGCTAAGTAGCCCTCTGATCTGGTCTTACCCCCGCTCAGAAGATTGGTGGACTGAGATTGCCCGTAACTACACAGATGATCAGTGGTTGCAGGATTTCAGGCTGTCCAGAGAGACCTTCACCTATATCTGTGTCAACATCAGAGGGCTGATGGAGAAACAGGACACAAACTTCCACCTGTGAATTCCTCTCAAGAAGAGAGTGGCCATCACCCTATTCAAATTGGCCAGCACAGCAGAGTACAGGTTTATTGGAGGTCTTTTTGGCATTAGTGTGTCATCAGTTTGACGATGCCTCCAAGATGTCTGCACTGCTGTCCTTTTCATTTTGATGCCACAATGCATTAAGCTCCCAGATGCTGCCCAGCTTCAGGATATGGCCATCTACTTTGAGAATAGATGGGGAGTTCCACACTGTGTTGGGGCAATAGATGGGTCTCATATTCCCATACAAAGACCTCATCAGTTCCAGTCTGATTTCCATAACAGAGAGGCTGGCACTCCGTCATTCTTCAAGCTGTTGTGGATGGAAAGGGTCGCTTCTGGGACCCTTGTGTTGGGAGTCCAGGCAAAACACATGACACTCATGTGCTGTGGAGGTCTGAATTTTTTGTGAATTCGACCAATGGAACTCGTTTCCCTGGGAAACTGCGGAATATTGGAGGTCAGGATGTGGAGTACTTCATTATTGATGATGCAGTTTACCCATTGCAGAGCTGGTTGCTGAAGCCCTACCAGGACACAGGCAGGCTTACCGCAGAAAAAGAGACGTACAATGTCACCACCAGCAGAGCCCGAGCCATAGTGGAGCATTCTTTTGGGAGACTCAAAGGGAGGTGGCGCTGTCTTCTAAAAAGAAATGACTGTGACCTTGTGCTGGTGAAAGATATGGTGGAGACATGTTGTGTACTCCACAATCTTTGTGAGTTCAACAGAGAGGAGTTCAGCACAGAGTGGAATGTACATGAGCATTCATCCACCAGCAGCTGTTGTTCTAGGGGAGGAGGCCCAGGGACAAGATGCACAGGATGCTCTACTATGGCATTTCGTTACAGAGCATTTGTGATTACAATTTGGTCTTGTAATATTTTTTATTCCTTAAATTTTATCCTCATACCATTACTGTAAATATGAACCAAAAGCTTAACATGTTGATTGTAATTAATGAAATTTGACAGCTCTTTCCTTACTGTTTTTTATTTCATACCAATAAAAGTTTGATTTACAATTCAAGAATGTAGTAAAAATATTTGCCAAGAGTATTTACAGCAACTAACGGGAAATGAATGAATCACAAAAATAAGAATAATCATGTAAAGAACTGCAAAAGCAAAAATGCGACTGACTTTATTAATTATAATGTCTATGAATAGTAATAGCAAAAACAAATGATTGAACCTTGATATTAAATATAAATGTAAAGCACAGTAATAGCAAATAACATGTACAAAATGATTGAAACTATTTAAAATATAAAACATAGAAATGTCCATAATGTTCTGATAACAACTCACACCTATTTTCTCTTAATGCTTTCACTAGGTCAGAAAGAACCAATACAATCACCAAGTTCTCCCGCTCCCTAACAGCCAGCTCTTTCTCCCTTAATTTGTCCTCTCTGACCATTTCCTCACGTCTTAGAGCTGCCTCTTGTTTAAAAAGCCGTCTGACTGAATCCTCTAGGTACCTGATCAGCTCCTGAGTGGACGCTGATGTTGCTGACCACTTGTGCTTTCCTGCACAAGAATAACAAAAAGCATACACAAAATATTTCCATTATAAAAAATAATCTATGTAAATACTTTTTGCTGTTTGTGTGCCAAGTGACTTGATCTATAAACAACAGTGTTGACAAGAAATCTAGATACCAGGTGTAGTTCTTTGGGGAATCTGGGTTGAAGAGCCCCTGATCGATTCACCTCTGTGTTTGGTCTGGTAAAAGAAAATCAATAGCTTTAGTTACATTTTCAAGTACATGATTTCTGTTGTGAGGTAGGTTGTAGGCAACTATAAAATGGTTATCGGGTCCTGGATTCTGATTCATTAGGTCATGCTAAAAATCCACGATACAGATTTATAACGTTAAATAGTTACATATATTCTAGCTAGCTAATATGACCTCTCCTGCACTGGCATTCTTCTGCTTTCGATCACCACAGAACTTATAGGCTCTTGCAACACATAAATTCACTATTTCAACATCAGTCCACACACAAAGTTTAACTTAGTACAAGTTAAAGCTATAGTTAAATGTAATCATGAACCATCTATGAAAAGTATACAAAGGAGCATCCAACACCGCATGCTAACTACCTGGAGGGAATGCAGCAGATGAGGAGTTGGGCTGCTCTGTCTCACTTAACCTTCCTCTGGTGTTAGCTTTCTGTTACTATCTCTTATGTTAACGGGTCGGTTTTGACCCGTGTCTTAAATCAGCCATAAAATACCCTAAAAACAATTATTTATCATCCAAATCATTTCTTACCTTTTGGTTACCTTGTTGGGCTCCCTTATCCATGAAAAGATTGGTTTTAATGTTTTTGTTGTGGCCCCCTGGGCCTTTCTTTTAACAGCATACTTTCAATATGAAAAAGTGGTCAAATGAACCTCAAGAGAATAATGTAAACAAATAAAAGGTTGTTCTGTTACCTGACTATTAATGAGGGGTATTAGATCACATCTCTTAAATGTTCAAAAAAAAAAAAGATTTTAATTTTAATATTATCAACTATAGTTACATCTATGGTGTTTCGGGTCAATTTTGACCCATATATATTTACTTCAAGAAAAGGGCAAAAAACAAGTCTTTTTTTTTTTTTTCAAAAAATAAAAAAAAATGATAATAAAATGTAGATTTGCGAGGTCAAACAAACAATAACCAATCGAGCAAATCACACCAACAGAAATCAAGTACTAGTTCCATAAAAACTCTGTGCAAGAACATGCATGTATGTGTGTG
The DNA here is from genome assembly GCA_019788955.1 of Albula glossodonta. Classification (NCBI taxonomy): domain Eukaryota; kingdom Metazoa; phylum Chordata; class Actinopteri; order Albuliformes; family Albulidae; genus Albula; species Albula glossodonta. The sequence goes on from JAFBMS010000248.1 coordinate 259,778, forward strand.
TGTGTGTGTGTGCGTGTGTGTGTGTTTAGATGCATGTGTGGCAAAAAGTGACACTTAATGTGTTCTTTGCGGATATATTTTTTGCAGGTGAAGCACAATGTGTTGGTCTTTCTGTCTTTATTGCTAGGGCAGACCTGACACTTCTTTCTTTTCGAATCAGGTGGTCTCACTGGGGTTGTGGCTGTGGCTGTTGTTGATGTTGAGGCAGGGCTGGCTGAGGAGGAAGCTGATGCTGATGCTCTTCTTGTTGCTGTGGGTGTGGATGGAGTGCTTGGTGAGCACTGCAGCTGTCTGACCAAGGCTGCAGCAGCTGGGTCTTGGGGCCCTCGTTCCCTTTGCTCAATACACGGCTTGACAAGTGAACTCCCTAGCTCCTCAAGAAATATTCTCCGCTTGGTGTTTCCGGTTGAGTTCCATCCTTGGTGAATGTGGGTCCACAACACAAATGCGTTGTATGCAGACACATTGAGGATGTTGTAAAACACAACCATTGGCCATCTCCTGGTCATTCGCTGGCAAGTGTAGGTGGCAGTCAGCTTGTCCAGATTGTCCACTCCTCCTTTGTTTTTGTTGTAGTCCAGGATGATTATGGGCTTTTTGTCACTTCCTGATGACACAGCAGCATCTTTGTGAAGAGTGGACATCAGTATCACATTCCGTCGTTTTTTTGGACAGTATGAAACAACAGTGGTGGTGTCTGTAAAAACAAACTTTGAGGAAAGTGGAGCCCTGTCCTTCACCAGCAACATTTCAGCGGGCAGCTCAGGTTTATTTTTTTTTTACTGTGCCCACCATGGTGAGTGTCCTCCTGAGAAGTTCTTGTCCAAGGTCATAGCTGGTAAAAAACTTGTCACAAGTGATGTTGTGACCCCGCAGTCCAGTAGTCATATGGAGGACTACACGTTTTCCTTGGTTTTTTTCAGGGATGCCGCTTGCAGATTTGCCTGTGTAAATCTTTAGATTCCATGCATTGCTGGTTTTTGCATCACAGGCTGCCCAGATTTTTTCCATATTTGCCTGGCTTACTGGGCATGTATTGGCATAAAAAATGGCATAAACAGATCAAAACATGTCTTGATGTCACTTACTCTCGTCACAGAAAGCCTTTTGATCCCAGGGGTCATTTTGATGACATTTGCAGCAGCTGTCCTGCCATGTGCATCAGGAGGTACTGAGCTCCAACAGATGTTGCCACTTTTGGATTTGAATGTTTCAGCAGGAGCAGCTTCAGTACCGGTGACCTCCTCATCAGACTGATCAGATGTGTCTGTGTCTTCCAATTGATACTCTACATCATCTTCCTCCTCAGAGACCTGCTCATCGCTATTGCAATACTGCTGTGTGTCCTCTGCCTCATTGTCAGAAAAGATATGATCCAGAACTTGGCTCAGATTAAATCTTCTTCTCATTGTTGCATGCTGTAAATTAGAGATGTGTACTCTGCAAGTCACCAACTATAAACTCAATTTGCCTGACATTCCTGGACATGTCTGTCTTTGTTTGTTCTGTCAAACAGGCGAAGAGAAAAGCCTCTGTCTGCCTCACTCCATATATTTTTATGACTTTTAATGTTGCAAGTTGCCATTTCACTTTGTATCCAGTTGTTACAAGTTGAAGTACGAAACGGGGATTTAAAAATGGCGTTGGTTTTTTTTTTTTTTTTAGTTATTTATGACGTGTAAGCCTTAGGGCTTGCAACTTTAGCCCTGGCCCATGGAGAGGAGGGGGGGCTTCAGTTCCTCGATAAGCCCTGTTTAAGCCTAGCCCAGCACAGTGGAAATGGCCCAGGAACCCTGGAACTTAGTTCAAGCACTAGGTTTGGCCAACAGTGGAAAAGGGGCTAAATTTTGTCAAAGAGTAAATTATATTAGTTAATCAATAGATTAAATGAGAAGTTCCAGCAGAGGAGTAAGTTTGATGGAAAGTCAGTTTGTCTTCATTGTTTTATTATGAGTACATGTGACTTTAATTGTTGTTCTCTAAGATTTGAATTTAATGGGTGTGCTTGACTCCCTTTTTATAACTAACTGGTCTCTTATTTCCTGGGCTTTGTTTCAGGCTGACCCTCAGACAGTTGTATATCCTTCAGCTGCTGTAGTGAACAGACCTGCCAAGCATAAAAATCGGCAGTGCAAATGTCCAGGGGGCAAATTATGTAAATCACGGGCCAATCAGCTTCATCACATGAACATTTGAAAGTTAAACGTGCCATTTCCCTCCTTAGACTAAGAGTTGTATGGACAGTAAAATTCAATAACCATCTATACCCTAACCATATTTCACTTCCCTGTCTGTTCTGGTTTCATTTGTCTGGTTGTAAAATTGTTATTTTCTTTTGTAACATTGTTATTTTACTTATTATTCCTTTTATCAGTTTAATTATAAGATGAATCAGTAAGACTTTTGTCAGCCATCTCCACTCTCTTGTCTACCTGCTGTATACCCTGCATCAGCCAGAAGCAGATGGGCTCCCCCTCTAAGCCAGGTTCTGCAAAAGGTCTCTTCCTGTTTGTCAGGGAGTTTTTCCTTGCCACTGTTGCCTTGGCTTGCTCCAAAGGGGGTTTCAGACGGGGGTTCAATTGTAAAGCTGCTTTGTGACAAATTGTTGAAAGTGCCATTTAAATAAAATTGAATTGAACTGAATTTTTCATTTACTCAGCTAATTAATACCAGTTAAAATTATACATGAGTCGTAATGTTGTTTACATCAATGGTTTTCCATTTCTTGTAAAATAACACATACAAACATCTCCGTACGTACAGAGTTTATTACATTCATTATTCATTGTTTGATCATTTCATTCTGCTTTTCTGCATTGTCTCCATTTCCTGTTTTGCCTTTTGCTTTTTCCCTGTTTGCCTTTTTAGTTGTGTTTTTACAGCCGGAGGCACCGCCAGTTTCATGACCCTAATATTTCCTGGTTTGGGCCCTTAATGCACATCATAATTGGACTGGTCCATTTCATGTTGTCAGTTTTGTAATTATGCATGTTTATCTTTTAGTTTTGTCATGTAAGTATATAATTTAATTTCTTTATTTTCAGTATGTACTTTGGTTGGTTCAATTGTAATCCATCTATAGACAATTGACATAAAATGGAAGTTAGTGACTCCCTTAATGTTCAAATGTTAGTTCAGCCCAGTTGAGGAAAGCTGAACTCACCAAGGCTTTATAAGCAGTGGGATCTCAAGTGTTGATGGAAAGATACCAAAATAAGGGCGTGGTCTGTGTTTTGCTGTTGCAACAAAAAAGTATTAAAACTGTCTCACTTTGTTTTGTATAGTAAGACAGTTTGTGTATTTGAGTCATTTTTAGTTTGAAATTATTATTTTTTGGTTGTTTATAGTGCATTGGATTCTGGGATTTTCACTGTTCACTATAAATAAACCTGGCACCTTTTTTGCGCTTAGTTTTTGGTCATCCTGCGTGCTTCCCGAACCACCCCCCTAGCCTCTTGAGACACTACTTTCTAACAAGGACTTTGTCGATAAGTGTAATTCTATTTCATTTTCGTACTTGTAGAGCTAATACAATTTGCCAATTAGTATTCATAATCAGATGCAATTATAACTTGCAGATAAAATGTTAGCATTCTTTGATACTTTGGTTTAACTGTTATTTTTGTGTTAAGTTTGCTAACTAGCCTACAAGCTAGAGGTAACTAGCATAACTTACAGAAGGGCTGAATTAGTTCAAACACTATACTTACTACATTAACTCTGACCCTGTCTAACTGTTCTATCAATTGAGCTATCCAACTACATAACACCCAGTGTCCATTAATGAACACAAATAATAGAGATGTACGTTTGATTTGGTTGTGTCAGGGACAGATCAGGACATAGAGAGGCTGATCTAGTGGAAGGGCAGCAACACCAGCACCTTCATGGGAAGTGAAATGCTGCCATGTCTGGCTGGATATAAGCAGCTAGTTTTCTACCATGCAATCAAGTGAAATTTTAACAGTTCAACGTCAATCACTTAAATTAGCCAGTTTGTGACATTAAAATGGCTGTTAACAATTATCTTCCCACACATACTGCAATTATAAACAGAAAGTATCTTGTTATTGTAAAATATAACATTGTCCATTCTTCCCCAAAATTGATATGATATTTTGATGATATGATGATTTTGTGAGATCCCAAGGCTGAGACATGGCAACTTGTCATATCATCCTAATTAATGCAGCCACCATATTGGATTTTATCGAAAGATGTAAAACATTTTCACAGGCCACAAATTTTGTCCAATGTTTACCAAATTTGGCACAGATGATCTTCAGACCAAGCCTCAGAAACGTTATCAGGTGGATTTTTGATTTTCAAAACCATTTGTCCGTTACAGCCATTTCTCCCATTTGGTACAATGAAATTGTACTACATATTTGTAGTTCCTGTTTTATTAAGCAGATATATAAAATGAGAAAAGCACAAAAATATACTTAAATATTTCACATTTATTTCAATCAATGAATTTAACAATCAACATAGATGATAAAAATAACAGAAAACATGAAATGGAAGTATAATGGGAATAACTGCATCTTGTGTATTGTAAGTATTTCTTTAAGAGGTACATGAAGTTCATACACCATATTGCAGTCCTGACAGGTGTTGATAAATATTTATATATACAGATACATATTTACAGACCCAACTAACTGACCTGCCCAGCTCACACTACATAAAAAATACATACATTTGTACAAACATTCATTGGTTTATAGGTGTGAAAGTTTGGGTTCTATTTGAACATACATATACAAATGTACAATATCAATGTCAGTTAAATTGTTCTGTTCACAGTCATTTGATACACACAGAATAACTCATGAAGACACTACCTGCACTTCATTGTATTATTGTAACAGTTTATACACATTCAAGAAATAAAGTGCTTCATCAGGAAAAGGCATATAAAGTGTGTCATCTTGATTGCCAACATCATAAGGATCCATCATCGACGTCAAGCAGGATCCCAATGAGCAGAGATTAGCGACTCAAGTACCTGTCACCATGTGAGCAAATAAGATCGGTGAATGTAGTAACCCAAACGGGTATATAAAGGGCATTATTCAGCTTTATCACATCGCTAACAATGGAAGCAGCACTATCATTGGCAAATGCAATTCAGCACCAGCTGCAGTGCCAGTGCCACAGGTCTGCTCACCGGCGACCGCATGTACGTTGCACTATTGCCCTGATGGCATTGCAGGTAAATAAACACCATATACTCTGAACTATCCCCAGGTTAGTGGCATAATAGGTTTGAGCTTTTCAGATGCTGTTATCTGAAGTGCTCATCACTGTATAGTGTTGTATTGATACATGATGCTTTCTTGGAATTTAGTTACAACTACTGATTGTCTGCATGCCCCCTAATTGCAATCACCACTAATGCAATCTGTATCTTTCATAGGACACCGATCCAGTGTCTTATGCCACGGTCAACCCCACAGTGCCACTCCTGGAAATGTACTGCGGGGAGTCTCAGGAGCTGCGGGAGGACTTCCACCTGTCTCGGGTGTCTGTGGAGGCCCTGATGCTCCAGGTCCCCCGGCAGAAGACCCATGGGTGGGCCCATGAGGTAGAGGTGCTCATCCTCCTCTACTGGCTGGTCCATGGGTTGTCCTACTGACTGGTCGCCAGGGCCTTTGACATCCCCACCACCACTGTCCACAGAGCGGTGCACACCACCTGCACTGCAGTGCTAACTCTGCCGGACAAGGTCATCAGCTTCCCCAAGGCCGAGAAACTCCCTGCTGTCGGTGCAGGCTTTGCCCAGCTGGCCAACTCCCCTGTATTCTCCGGCTGCGTTGGTGCCATTGATGGCTGCCATGTCCGGGTCAAGGTGCCCCCTGGTGCCAATGGCTAGGACTACATCAACTGTAAGCTGTTTGCCTCCATCCAGCTTCAGGCCATATGTGACAGCGTGGGTAGATTCCTGGACATTGATGTGGGGTACCCTGGCTCGGTCCATGATGCAAGAGTCCTGAAGAACAGCCCGGTGGACCTGGGGGCATTATATCCTCCCCCAGGATACTTCATCGTGGCTGACGGAGGGTATCCTTGCATCTCCGTACCAATGGCCATCATGACACCCTTCTGTGAGCCAGTGCAGAGGAGAGTGTAGGAAAGGTACAACCGCCACCACGCCAGGGCTCGCTCCATCATTGAGCAAGCCTTTGGCATGATGAAGACCAGGTGGAGGTGTGTCTTCCTCAAGGGCCTGGAGGTGAGCCACATCTTCACCACAGACGTTGTGGCGGTCTGTGCCATCCTGCACAACATATGCCTGACAGCTGGGGATGTTCTACAGCCAGAGGGGGAAGACTGTGACCAGGTGGTGGTCCCTCCACCAGGCCCGATCAGGGACCCGACCAGTGGCCTGCCACTACAGGACAGGCTGGCAGCACGGTTGTCTGCACCCTGAGTCCTGCCCGCAGCGCTGCAGGATCACAATTACCTGTTGGCCTTTTGCTTTTTTGTTTCTGTCCTTATATGAATGCAGACATTGCTGACGTCAATAAACACAGGTTGAGACCTTGTTTGAAAACCTTTGGTGTTGTTCCCTTAATATGTTGCGTGTCTTCTGATCATGGTGCATTTCTGCATTGCACAGTGCATTACATGACTTGAGTTTCAAATAGTTGAGTTGCATATCTGGAGTCATGCAGGGATCGGTGATGGGGCCTTTGCTTTTCCTTAAATAAATGATCTTGATGCAGGGGTTAGTAGTAAAATAGTACAATTTGCAGATAACACAAAACTAGGGGTCTAGCCAACATTATACAATCAACCAAGGTAATACAAGAAAACCTAAGCAGCATCCATAAGTGGGCAAATACCTGGCAGGTGACATTCAACTTAACTAAATGTAAAGTCTTGCATGTGGGAAATAAGAACCTTTGGACAAGACTACTTCATGGGAGGAAATAAACTAGAATGTGCTCAGTTTGAAAAAGGCTTATAGTATAGAAAGAGTTGGCCAAAGCTTAACAGGATCTAGGGTTTTGTATACTCTTTAAATTGTAATGGCGAGCTTAGTTGGGCTGAATGGCCTGTTCTCATCATAATATGTTCTTATTTCCAGCTGTGCTCACTGTGCTAAAGCTGGTTCTATAGTGGATTATGGATGTACATATTACGACTCCTCTGCATTGTATCTGTTGATGGGGTGACTGTGTCATGTGAGCACCTCAGCTGTTCTGACATTTGATCAGATGCTATCTGTGTATTGGTTTTCAAAGTGCAGTGTACATTACTGAGATGTGTTCCCCATGTTTGTGGTTCAGTAGCCATGCAAGACTGACATGCCTTCAGTAATTGTGGCAAAACTGGATTCAAGTATTGGGAGTGCCTAGCAGTTATTACCAATGTATTTGCGGTCATATACATATATGGCATCTACTGAGAACTGGTGTGAGCAGGCAAATGCATTTGACATTAATGTTTCGTTTAGACATTACTCAGTTTCCAGGGCACAGAGGAAAGGAGGGGAGGAAAGGAGGAGACGAATTTCAGTATTGGAACGCAGCCTATGTGTCTTCCTTTCTCGTCTCCACCTTTCCTCTGTGTTCTGACCAAGTAATTTGCTTGGACAAGAGGCATTCCATGAGTGCTGATATTGAGTATAACAGCACTGGGACATTTTACTATTACGTATCACTCCGCTTTACAGGTGTTCCAATAAACATTAATTGACGTTACATTAACAATTGTTATCTTAGATTGTAACAAACTTTGCAATGCAAAGATGAACATATTTCCACAAATAACATTTGAGTTAAATTATGAATGGTTGTCAGAGAAGAAAGAAGGGAAGGAAATAAGCCTGGATACTTCAGCGATAACCTCCAGGTGTGCTAATATGACATCAGCTGACCTCAACAAATTAGAGAGGAGCAAAAATGAAGCTAACACTGTAAGACAAACATCATGGGCTTTTCATTACTTTCAGACTTGGCTAAGTCTCAAAAATAAAAATACAAACATCGACTTTCAGTCCGTTGAGAAGACTGAGCCGAATACAGTCTTGAGGCAGTTTTATGGATCCATCCAGGTGACTAAAGGGGAGCTCTACAGCATCAGCAGCTACTTTCGGCTTTGGGCTGGTTTAAATCGTTATGTCAACAAGCCTCTGTTTAGCCGTTCATGGAATATAATGGAGGACCCAGAATTCAGAGGTGTTGTAAAAGAGATTAGAAGGGCAGGGAAAGACAAAACAACACACCACCCTCTGATCTTACCTGAAGACCAGCGCATCTTAAGATATTCTGCGACACTAAGTCCAGACAACCCAAAGGGTTTACTGAACAAGGTCTGGTACGATATTCAGTTGCACTTTGGACGCAGGGGCAAAGAAGGGAATCAGGATCTCAAACCTGACTCATTCATCCTTACACGTGATGAGAATGGAGCAAAGTATTTCACCATGACATTCAACAAAGAGACTAAAAATCACAAATACCAACTGAAGAGAGGACAGAGAAAATTGGAGGGGCGCTATGTTTGAGGAGTGAGGAAATCCCCTCTGCCCGGTAGCATCTCTTGAAAAATACCTGAGCAAAGGTCCGCCTGATGCAAAAGCCCTCTATCTGCAGCCCAGGAGGATAACAGCTGCGACAGACAGCTTCTGGTATACCGCCTTTCCCCTGGGAATAAAACAACTATCACAGATGTTACCCAGGATGTGCAAAGAGGCAGAGACACACACGTCTTACACTAACCACAGCCTGAGAGCCACTGCCATACAGAAACTGTCTGATGCAGGACTTGAGGCGAGGGAGGTCGTGGCATTGAGTGGGCATAGGTGAGATGCTTTATATAAACATACAATGACTAAGATGTAAATTGTGATTCATAGCTAATGAGTCACAGAACATAAAAATACACCTAAACAAAAAACTTGTTTGACTTGCATGTCTGAAAGCTCGCGAAAAAGTTACTGGAGACCATCCATGGAGAGCAGGAAATGATGGAGCAACGTACTGTCTGATCGAGCTGTTAACTCATCTGAATCACACATGCCACCAAAATGACCGTACACAGACTCTTATTTCTCTGGTTGCACAATAAATATAAACATACAGATAAATATACATGATACAAAGTAGCTGGCCTGCGTTAACATGTACCGTAATTTCTGGTCCATAAGCCGCTACTTTTTGCACACGCTTTGAACACTGCGGCTTAAACAACGATGCGGCTAATTTATGTTTTTACACGAGCTTCATGCCGCCAAAACATTAACCGTCACATCAGACCAATGAAATTACCGAACAGGCCACAGTGGACCAATCAAATGCATTCACACTAAGTTCTTCAAATCATTCATTTTGTGCTTCATGTACACACCGTCATCATGGAAAACACACGAAGAAATGCATATGATGCAGCTTTTAAGTTAAAGGCGATCGATCTGGCTGTCAAAGAAGGAAATAGAGCTGCTGCACGTAAGCTTGGCATCAATGAATCAATGGTGAGACGTTGGAGACGGCAGCGTGAAGAACTGACTCAATGCAAAAAGACGACAAAAGCTTTCAGAGGTAAAAAAAGCAGATGGCGCAAACTTGAAAACGTTCTTGAAGACTGGGTGAAAACACAGAGAGCAGACGGCCGAGGTGTTTCCACCGTGCAGATCCAACTGAAAGCCAAAACAATTGCCACCGAAAATAAGATTTAAGATTTTAGAGGTGGACCATTGTGGTGTCTCAGATTTATGAGGCAAAAAAGGCCTATCCATCAGGACACGGACGACTCTGTATCAGCAACTCCCTCCCAACTATGAGGAAAAAGTTACCAACTTCTGCAAATTCATTCAAAGATAGCCAAGAATTCCATCGGACCAGACAAAATCATAAATATGGATGAAGTACCTTTGACGTTTGACCTGCCTCTCACTAGGCAGTTAACAAAAAAGGTGAATAGTCCGTCACGCTGAAAACAACTGGCCATCAGAGAACGCATTTCACTTGTGTTCTGAGCTGCGCAGCATCCTGACAAAAGCTTCCACCAATGATGATTTTTCAGTGAGTGACGATGCCAAAAGAAAAACTCCCAAAAGGAATCGTCATGAAAGTCAACAAGAAAGGGTGGATGATAGAAACCCTAATGAAGGAATGGCTAACAGAATGCTACGGCAAGCGACTGGGGGGATTTTTTCACAGAAAAACACTGCTTGTTTTGGATAGCATGAGGGCCCATATAACAGATTCTGTGAAAGCAGCCATCAAGAGGACAAACTCAATTCCAGCTGTGATTCCTGGGGGCACAACAAAGTATTTGCAGCCACTCGACATCAGTGTGAATCGTGCATTTAAAGTGGCACTCCGAGCTGAATGGGAGGCTTGGATGACTAGCGGCGAGAAATGATTTACCAAAACTGGCCGCATGCGAAGAGCAACTTTTGCTCAAGTCGGCCAGTGGTTCCTGACAGCGTGGAATAGTGTCAAAAAATCCACGATCACACAACGGGTTTCAAAAGGCTGGACTGCTGCGTGATGAAGAGGACAGCACAAGCTCAAGGGCGGATTTACCATGAGACGAAAGTGACATGGAGAGTGACAACGAAAGAGAAACTGAGGAAGTGTGTGATGAAGAAATTCTGAGGCTGTTCAATTCAGACACTGAAGAAGACGACTTCAGTGGTTTTAGTACGCTTCAAGAAGATGTTGATAGCGATCATCTGGGATAGGCTACAGCCCCCCACGACCCTGATTAGGACAAAGCGGGGATAGAAAATGGATGGACTGTTCCTGGTTGGCTACTGTTCAGAAAAAAGCATTTACAGTACGTATTTGTGTATGTTACCGGTACTATTTAATTAAAAGTTAAAAACAATTAAATTAAACATTAAATTTCAATTAGACATTAAAAAATATCTCATGTTACAACGTGGACACCTGCGGCTTATAGACAAATGCAGCCTATATATGTACAACTTTCTTTTTCTTTTTAAAGTTAGTGGGTGCGGCTAATATTCAGGTGCGCTCAAAAGTCCGGAAATTACGGTAAACAAAATGTAGCAAGCTAGTGTGCAAGAAAATGTTTGTGTTGCTGGGCAACAGTCCAGTCCCAGTCCAGTTGCGGAACTATTTGTGTTGGCAGAGCCAAATAAATGATTAAATAAACCAAAAAATCATAATTTGTTGTCACTTATTACTGTTAACTAAGAAATAAATGGCACATGTAGAACTGTTTTATAAAAGCAGTTCTAGCCTTTTCGTGTATGATAAAAAAGCAGGTAGTTAGCTAGCTAACCTAAAGTCAAGAAATGTAATGTGTTGCTTGACAACACGTGTAAATGTAATTCTGAAGGGACTATTTTTGTCGGTGGAGCAGAATAATCGACAAAAAACAATCTGTTGTCTCAAATTATCATTACTTGATAAACAATATCAATACCACACTCAAGGTTGTGCTGTTATACTGAATATCAGCATGGCTGTGATTATCTTCAATTATCTATCTACGAATGAATCACAGCCGTGCTGATATTCAGTATAACACAACCATGAGTGTGATATTGCTTTAATGAAAACTGATGAAACTGCCCTATGTTGTGCTTATCCTGTGCATTGGTATGAATTTAAACAAGGGTATCTGATCTGACTGATAGTTTATTAACCCCCTTTTGGGGAAAAAGGAAACACTGAGCAAAAGACAAACACCAAATGGAGTCAAACTCAAAAACTACACAGCCAAAACAAAAGCCCCATAGTCAAAACCCAACAAAGTCTTGTTCAGCCTCTCAGGCTGTGCTTAAATGGAAGGCCTAATTGAAGGCAAGTGCTCCCAGCTGAGTTGATTAGAAATCACTTGCAGGTGAGCCTGCCTGTTAGTCAGGCCTCAGCTGTTGCAGCTCTGGTTAACTCTCAGGCTGAGGGAGGGAACCAGGAAAACAGACAGACAGCAGTACAATGGGAGGAGCTGAGTAGCTTTCTCCTCCCTCCACCTCTCTCGGTGCCATGTAGCCTAGATTTCGTAAAGTTTGGCTGTTCGGTGAAGGTGTTGTGCTTTATGGGAATGTTGAGATGCCATATTTAACGTTTTGAAGGAAAATTTTATTTCCTTCAAAACTAAAATGCATCCCATCATTCCTGTACTGCCAGGTCTGGCTTATGTTGGGGTTTCTGATGTTCCCCATGCAAAATTAGGATGTCGCATGTCTTTATTTAGACAGGACATGTTTTCCAAAAATTGCTAGATTCTGCATTCTGGAACACTGGAATAAATTAATTTGGTTTGGTTAAAACATAGACATAATCTCCTCAATGCCCATCTTCATTTAATTTTCTGTCAGGTCAAACTGGAGGTTTCTGAGGAGCAAAAATAAATAATACTAAACTAGATACAGAGTTCCAGGAGAAACTCTGCTTGCCAAAGGCTTTAAGAGTATGTTGAAAACTGTAGGCTACCTACTAAAACTACTATTATATTATATACTATTATATAATGACTACCATATAATAATATAATATATATGTCAATATAATATTATATTAACTACTACTTATTATTAGTATATTGAAACTTTTAATTGGTACAGTAAGCACTGAAGTAGTAGCAACAGGAGTTCTAGAAGCAGTGAAAGGACAGCAGAACTTTCTGTGCAAAACATGAGTGCCACAAGCAGATACCATTAACTCTAGACCACCTAGTGTACTAACCTAGTATACCTAAAACGGCCATGGGTAAAATTTACCCATGTGCCTGGCTTCCGCAAAATCTAAGTATAAGAACACAAACTGCTTTGCATAGCCGTCGGTATAAATCCATCTAAAATGACACTGAACATGGGTAGCTATTAGAAGAAAATATTTGCATATTTGGGTGGTGTGATATTGTTATAAAACGACATTCATCACATAAGGAGATAACCCGTATTATTTAAATGAGCAAAGCACCCTCAATACAGCAAATAGTAAAGCCTTAATAATAACAATAAACACCCAGCTAACCAAGTTACGTTGTGGCAATGTCGCTACGACGTCCAGTTTTGGTCGTGGCGACGTCTTCTCCTGATGTTGTGACAACATTGTGAGTACGTCCTAGCGATGTTGTAAGAACGGCGTATGTTAGTGATTTGCAGGTCTTTTCAGCAATGTGCTATGCGTTTTTTGTACCCATCAAAAGGCCGAATAGAAATTTGTGTTGGAATTTCCATTGACAGTTCGTATAATTAAGCATTTTAGATGTATGATGTTTAATCAGTTTAACTAGCTATAATGTAGAATATGCAGTATTTATTGTTGAATAAAACAGAATATCGACAAACTGTGGTGGGTTTACATGTAAAAAGCAGTACTAAAAGAAGTATTTAAATATATGTAACTCAGTGCATCCACGGTTTGTTTTCTTTTATTAAGATTGAAATATGGTGTACAAATTAAATTGAGAAATATGTCAATACACTTAATGTACATTATTGGTATTAAACAGAGAGTAAATTAATGTAAATTAATATAGCTATATAAGGATCTACGGGTTTGCACAGACAAAAAAAAAACATTCACCTCCATATTTTTGTATTAAACTGAATTGGTAAGAGAGCATTTGAGTCGTCTGGTTGAGCATGTTTTTCTGGACCTTCTGCACAAATGATTTCAACTTAAAACATTCAATTTGAAAAATATTTCATTTATTTCTCTATACAATGTTGCATTTGTGAGGCTTGGTTATGCTCAACTTCACTTCTTTAAAAACGTTTTTTCAAGTTTTTAATCCATCTTTAAATGTGTTTTTCAGTGGAAACCTTATGTGAATATATCAAACCCATTTGAACATTATATGAAACAGTCTTGGCTGATATTCAGGTAAAGAAAAATATGGTGTGGAGGACGAGTTTGGTTTTTGTGTAATAGGCTGTAGATGAACAAAGAATGCAATCGATAAAGGTATCCACCCCCCCCCCCCCCCCCCCCCAAAAACAAACAAAAAAAATTATTGGCTGGAGCATGTTTCAGTGTGTCAGCAATAATTTCCTCCACCTCCGTCTCCTTGGTCCCAGGCTTGGTCATTATTACTGTCCCTAAAGGAATGATTACCAACAACAGTATACTTGTTGTTGGTGGTTGTGTTAAGCACTGTTCATATTTATTTTCCAGAGACCTTTATGTATTTTAGTCATAAAATGTTTGAACTCACTTTTAATAACTTTTATAATGTTGGTGTCGATCAATGGCCTCCTACAGTCTGCAGACTGTAGTGGCTCCACATGTTGTTGGAGGCAACTACCTTCATTACCCTCCATACAGTGTCTCCCTTACTTTCCCGATAATGCTGGATTTTAGGATTAACGAGTGTGTTTAAGACATTCTTAAGCAACAAACGTTCCCTCATTATGTGGGTTTCCTAAACACAATCGTTAGAGGGAGCCTAAAGAGGAACTTTGCAAAGAGTTTCTTTGCCAAGTGCGTCCTCGCTAAAGCATTAGTAGTTGATAAATTTATGCTGTGAGGTTATACATCACTCGTTTTAACCAGTCAACACTGAAATACAATATTTTACAGACATGGTGCTATCATCATATTGTAACTAAACTGATTCAGAGTCTTTTTTGATTAAATAAGCCTAGAGAAATATTACAATTAAAGATTACAGGAATGAAGAATAATTAAGAGAAGGCACCACATGTGGCAATGTGGTGTCTGACTGATTGTCAGACACCACATTGCCACATGCCAATTTATTGGAGCAATCAGGCTCTGGATTGAATAACAAGGAAATGAATAGACAAGGTGAAAGGAGTTGTACTTCATTATTTACAATGAAGTACAACTCCTTTCACATTGTCTGCCTTATTGGCAATGAAGTAAAACTCATTTCACCTTGTCTGCTCATTTCATTGTTATGCAGTCCAGAGCCTGATTGCTCCAATAAACAGTTGGGACTGTTCTTGGTCAACTTTGTCCAGCTGATCCAGTTGTTTCAACCCCAAAGGTCGAAGCTGAGACTGTGACTCCACCCACGCAGTTAGATCCCCAGCTTATTCAGTTCGGCGATTCACCGATACCTCAGCAGTGGAAGGATCGGCTCTGCCAAAAGTTGTGTGAGTGAGCTAGCGTGTTCTCCGTGCATGAATGGGATGTTGGCCTGGCGAGAGACGTCAAGCATCATATTAGCTTAACTGATTCAAGGCCGTTCAGAGAACGTTCGAGACGCTCCAGCTGATATTGATGACATGTGTAAGCATCTGCAGGAGTTGCTGCAGGCTGGTATCATTAAGGAGTCCAGGAGCCAGTATGCGTCGCCAGTTGTGATAGCCAGAAAGAAAAATGGGCACATTAGAATGTGCATTGACTACAGGACTTTGAACAGGCGTAAAACTCCCGACCAGTACACTACTCTATGCATCGATGATGTGTTAGATTGTTTGTCTGGGAGTAAGTGGTTTTCTGTCCTTGATTTAAGGAGCGGATATTATCAGATTGCCATGGCAGATGAAGACAAAGAAAAAACCGCATTAATTTGTCTGCTGGGTTTCTACCAATTCGAAAGAATGCCCCAGGGCATTACTGGAGTGCCTGCAACATTCCAAATACTTGGACAATCTCATAGTCTTGGCCGTTCGTTGGAGGAACATGAAGAGCGTCTCCCTCGGGTGTTAGACCGGCTTGAGGAAGTAGGGTTGAAACTTTCCCTTGACAATTGTCAGTTCTGTCAGCCAAGAGTGAAATATGTAGGACACATCGTGTCCGCTGATGGCGTCGCAACTGACCCAGACAAGATATAGGCGGTCGCCAAGTGGCCTGTGCCCACAGACTTTAAGTCTTTGCGCTCTTTCTTGGGGTTCTGTGGGTATTATCGTCGCTTCATAGCGAACTACTCCTCCACTGTTAGGCCTCTCACAGAGCTGACAGGGCTGTGCACCCACCCAGCGTGGAAGGAAGCAGGGTGTGGACAAGAACAAGACGTACTTGAAAGAGTCTGAGCCGTTCAATGAAAGATGGGACCAGTCTTGTACCGATGCATTCAAGAGCATCATTCATTGTCTGATAAACGCGCCAGTGTTGGCATTTGCAGATCCAGAAAAGCCGTATGTCCTGCATACGGATGCGAGCTTTAAAGGGGTAGGTGCCATGCTTTACCAGGAACATCCTGAGGGGTTAAGACCTGTGGCCTTTGCCAGCAGAAAGCTGAGCCCACCAGAACAGAGATATCCAGTCCATAAGTTAGAGTTCCTTGTGCTGAAGTGGGCTGTCGTTGATAAATTTCACTACTTCGACTACCTCTACAGGGCAAAGTTCACGGTACACACCGATAATAACCCATTAACCTATGTACTCACCACCACTAAACTCAACGCAACTGGTCATCGGTGGCTGGCTGCATTGGCCACCTACGACTTTGACGTACAGTACAGGCCAGGGAAAGTTAATACAGACGCTGATTTGTTGTTGCGCAACATCGCTGACCCCGCAGAGTGTGTAGAATGGGAGAGCATGTCTCCCACTGCTGTTAAGTCTATCTATCAGTGCGTTCAGGTTAGTGAAACTCGAGATGAGTCTCAACAGCAGGATCTAAGTTTTACCTGGTCTCAACATTTGAATTTATAGCGGCTAATATATCATAATGGACCTTTAACAAAATAGTATTTTAAACTCCTTTTGTCTGTAACCCAGTTAAAAAAAGATAAAGAAATAAATATGGGGTAAAGAAAAGCACTCATTATTTTTTTATATCTGTTTTATTTTCTTATTTCCTGTAATAAATACATATTTTTGTGTTATAAGAATGTAAAAGTTATATTTAAATGTAAAAATATGCTTTAGTCTACTTTTTACATACCTTGAGAGACCCGTGATTAGGTTCAGAGTTCGGCCGGCAACCGGAACGGAAGAGAAGAAAGAGTAGACACGAGGAGTGGAGAGGGGAGAGAAGAAAAAAGGAGTCTGAGGAGATGTAGGCGACGAAAACGTTAACAGCAGAGCAAAAGACTTTAAGGAATAAATACGTTGTTTGAGGAACGTATGTCGAGACAAACGGACAGTGAGTCTCAGAGTGACTATTGAGTCAAGACAGCACCGTGTTTGAGTAAAACGAGGAGTATTCTGGAAAAGAGTGTTTGATGAGAAGCGCAGCATAAAGCAAAGTAGCTCATGTTAGCTTTCCTGACGGCCTTCACGACGGAGCAGCTCACTCAGCCACTCGCCGATGTGAAGCCTGTTAGCCTGCTGTGTAACCGACCTGCATGAGAGGATCTGCGGTGAGTGTTCACCACGGACGCTACCGAGAGAACGGACGGGAGGAATCGTCCAAGGCCCGAGCTGCAGCAACATGCAGTACCGCGGAGAGGACAAGGACGAGGACGCCACTACTGCCGTGAGTTTGTCATTGTTTCTTTTGCGCTGTGGCGCGAAGCAGCCATTCTAGTTTTCTGGCTCCGACGAACCCAAGCACCGACCCAGGCCTGCATCACTGACACATAAAAGTGCCGGCTATAGGTGAAGTATTTTATTTTTTTGTGCTTTTGAAACCTGAGTGCATATCGAAAAGGACATTTGAGTATTTGAAACTGTTTTTCTGGAGTTTATTTATTTATTTACTGATTTAAAGGGACAGTGAAGTCTAGCATTTTCACTTGAATATTTTGGGTTTTTTTTATTTTCTATTATTGAAATATTTACATTTGTGTGTTTATTGTTTACTAAAGCAAATTGCTAAAATTTACCTGTTGCAATTCATTCTTCATCTGGTGTCTTTAAATTGATATTGCTAATGTTTATGTAGACATTTTAGACATTATTTGTGTTTTATTTACAAGTGCTTCGGAGGGAAAAAAAAGTCTGTAAGAAAAAGTAATTTCATTATTAGTTCATTTATATACAGTAGTGATTAAAAACAGTTAAAAACACTAGTAAAAACACACAGTTGGTTAAAAAAGTAGCTTTAATAACATAGTTAATAAATAAAAGTTCATAAATAGTGTATTACAGTGTACTTGCCTGCTAGCATTAGTTACCCATAAAGAAAGAGATTTCTTGAACTTAAAGAACTTGGGGAGTGCACCTCAGTAAATAGACCTGACGTCTCGAGGGTGCTACATGTCATTTTAAAGTAAGGGGAATTCATTAGCTTTTTGTAATGTACAGTGAGTGTTAAGTATAGTTTTGAAAGGTGGAAAACGACAGGCAGGGCGCATATGAATTTTGTAACAGGATTGGCCAATGTTTAATTCACCACATATGGCTCTGAGTGGCTGTCACAGTAACTGACAGTTGTTGTGGCCCTGTCCACCATTATCCTGTCCAGTCCGGTTTGTCACATGACAGTTTTAGGTGGTGTGGCATTCAGTTTGAGGGATGTGGTACAGTCAGGGTCGGATAGTAACGGATTACATGTAATCAGGATTATGTAATCAGATTACAAAAAATAAGTAACTATATTCAACCCAGATTACATTTGAAAAAATGTGCACTTCATGACAACCAATGCTGTTAACTCATGAAAAGCGCCTCTGACATAGTGTTTTCGACAAATGCTCCACTTTGTGATAGGGAAAAAACAATGGTGCTGAGTCAAGATGGAAGGTACAAGCAACAGCAGTCCCTCAAAAACAGCCTTCCATTTCTGGCAATAACGCCATTACTTTGATTTCAAAAATATGCAACACAAGAACGTCTATGCTCAGTGCAATATGTGCAAACCACAAGTAAAGTTGCTGTCATCCACAAACACCTCAACTTCAAATCTGAAGAAACACTTAAGGGGTAAGTTTCCTACTCAGTTAGCCTAGCATTAGTAGCGTCAACCAGCTAATGTTAGCCAGCTAACATTGCAGAAAAATGTGGGATGGGTTTCGCCTGGGTGTAGAATTTTGATTCAACCATTTTCACCGCAGTGCTCATCAGCTAATTTGCGTCTGCCACAGTAGTATGGTTGATAATGGTAGCGATGGCTTAACTCATTCAGCTAACTTTCAATCTCGAAAATATGGATCTTTCCATGCATAATATTACCCAATATGATTTTAAGGCCCACACCAATTTAGCGAGTGAACATATGGCAATGTTCTCTGTCAGTGCAACGTTTCATGGGTTAGAAACATGCTCAATATTGGGAGTAGAAACACAATTCTTGTACCTATGGGAAGGAGTTTTTGTTCTTTATCACATCCCTGCGACTAGAAATGAGTAATAGTTCACATTTCTCTTTTGATTGAAAGAAAGCTCATTTTCACTTACTTTTGCTAGTCTTATTTGACCCCTTGTGCAGCATGGTATACATTTATGTAAATCTGACCTTACATATTCAAATATATTCACATTCATATAAATTTTAAAAAGTTAGATAAATTTGAACTGAATTTTGTATTGCTGTTGACAGCCCTATAACATTATCAATATTGTTATCAATATTAAGTAGAGCTGGGGAAAGTAATCGTTTTTATTATGCATTGCGATGCCAAAGTGAAAGATTCTGCATCCATGCAGAAAAAGAAAATAATCAAATTTTTGAAAATTGTAATTAACATTCCATTAATTGGAAAAAAACAGGCTTTTGCTTCCATTGCCATACCTTGGAGCAAAGATACAGAATCCCATTTCCTAGTTTTTTTCACAGACACCGCTATACCTGCTCTGTACAGTGTCACAAAAGTGTGGGCTTTTATATTTTTATAGCAGTCAAATGGTGGTTTTAGGAAACATTCTATGGTACGCATTCTAAATACACATTCCACAACAATCAGCTGTTTTTTGCTGAAGCACATTGCTTTCACAAAAGAAAAAAAAATAGACATAATTATCTTGCAATTATGAGAAAAAATCTTCTAAACTGTGTTTTCCATGACCGAATAAAGACGGTCAGCAATGATTGTGCTATGGCATTTAATCAGCTTTTATTTCCTTGTCGATATATGACACTGGGAAATATTAGCCTAATGTTACTTAATGTGGATGGCATGAATACAGAAAATACAGATGGCATTAATGACAAGAAAATAAGTCTGTACATGGTCAGACACACATCGTTGGCCTTGTATTCTTGTATCAATTTTAAAAAAAAACATGGAGGACTAGATGCATCATGATGCATCGAGAATCGTGTTATGATCGAATTGCTACCCTTTGAGTCATAATCGAATCGAATCGTGAGACCAGTGAAGATTCAGACCTCTAATATTAATACCATTTGATGGTTTGAGCAATTAGTTTGAATATCAGTCACAACAACTCACTTACTGAATGATTAAAATGCCTGCAACCACAACTGATGCCAATGAAATGTCTTATCTAAGTGCCATTTGTTTTAATAAGGGTAGTGTTAGTCAGAAGTAGCCTAATTAATTAAGTTGAGCAAATTTTCAATTATTTAAGAAGTAATAGGATAAATCATATTATTTCTAAAGATTTATGAACAAACAATGAAAATAACTGTCAAGTGAAAATTGAATTTTTGTTTCATTTTTTCCTTCCATGTACGTATTTCAGAGGAAACATGCTGGGAAATTTACGAAGAGCACACAGAGGGCCGATACAGAGGCTTCAGGACCTAGCAATGCAGATCAGCAGACTCATGGACAGCCACAAGTGAAACAAGCAAGGCTTGAAGAGTTTGTGAATAATATTTCCCAAACCAAAGTAAATTCCCTTGTCCTCAGTTTCATTGTGGATGATGTCCAGTCATTCTCTTTATTGGAACAGCATGCATTCAGGAAACTAATTGAGGAGTGGGGGGAAAGACTGTAATGACCCGAATCACAAGTGGGGGAAAGACTGTAATGACCCGAAAGACACTGACGGCTAGGCTTGATAAGGCATACACGCACATGAAAGAGGAACTTAAAGCAAAGCTAGGCATTCGGTGTGCACAACAACTGATATTTGGACAGCTTCTGATAGGAGCTTTTTTGGGATGACTTGCCATTGGATCGAGGGGGACGAACTGGAGAGGAAATTGGCAGCTCTTGCCTGTGCAAGGATTCAAGGCAGACACACATATGATATTGTTGCTGCTAAGATAGGGGACAGCGGGGTGAATTGAGCCTGTGGGGAAGTTGAGCCACCCCTTGTTTCTAGGAAACCATAGACAAAATTGGTCATGTAACCACACATTTTTGAAGAGTCATCCATTTTACTCACCCTGTGATGGAGAGAGGCCAATGGAATAAGTGGTAAGCACATTTAAATTCAAAAAAGTTTTTTGCCATTGAAAGTGATTTTTTCATTTTCAAGGACTCGGGTTTCTTGCGTCTGAACAATTACAGGCAAGTCTGAAAAAATCTCACACGTGTTTGTGCTTTAGGAAGTTACAATATGAGGCTATACTGTTAGCACGACGTTAGCTCTAAACCGCTGGATGATACAAGTTTGTGAAAATGGCAGGGGTGGGGTAATTTGAGCCAAAAGGCCTGGGGGATGTTGAGCCAGTGGCTCAACTCACCCCACTTATATTATTATTAAAGTATCATTTCACTGTAATTCTTCATTGCATTTTTACATTTTATCACCTAAATGATGTGACATTTTGAATTTTAGACCAGAAGTCATAATGTCAGGCTTCTATAAACGGAAGACAGACAGGGCTTCAACTCCTCTTGTGGATTTGGACAAAGCAGTGGGAGAGGTACAGAATGGGAAGTCCATACGTCAGGTGGCAAGGGACATGAAGATCAACAGGATGACTTTAAAGAGATACATGGACATGAAAGAACTAGGGGAAGTAAAAAGTACAGGGTATAAGAGAACAGGACATGCCAATCAAGTCTTCAATGAAGAAATTGAGACAGAGCTTGCAGACCATATAAAAAAACTAGCTGCAATGTTTCACGGTTCAAGTGCCATGAAATGGTGTGAACTTGCATTTGAGTTGGCACAATGAAATAACATTGATTTTCCTGCAAGCTGGATGAGAGAGGAAAAATCAGGTTTGTTTAAGTGTGCGTTTATTAAAAGAGGGAATATTAAAAATTATTTTTCAGGGAAGTGCCCACCATTGCGTTGTGACTAGCATATAGAGAAGTGCCCACAAAATGACTATGTTTAATGACTATTGCTAAAAACAGCTACACCAGTTTAAAAAAAAAGTACAAAATTGGGCATTTGCTTAATGATTAGACTATAGCTTTAACTTGTTATGTAAATCTCAACGGAAACTACAATGGTTCAATAAAGGATAAATAAAAAGATGACCATATAGGCTAATCAATTTTTAACCTTTTCTAGGACGTGATTGGTTCATGAGTTTTAGGGTGTGCCACCATCTGTCATGCCGCACTCCTGAAGAAACCTCTCTCGGAAGAGCCACTGCCTTTAATAGGCACAATTTGGGGGAGTTCTTTGATAATCTCGCTTCAGTGATGGACAGGTAACATAGACTATGATTCATAGACTAGGTCTACCACATTAACTGACTAAATCTGGGACCCCAAAAAGCTTTAAGCTTCCCTGATTAAGAGCACTCATTTTGAATGTCATTTCAGGTATGGCTTCCCTCCGCACATGATCTATAACATGGATGAAGCTGGAGTTACAACAGTGCAGACACCCAAGCAGATTGTAACAGAGATGGAGAAGAAGTAAGTGGGTCCTGTAACATCTGCTGAAAGAGGGGAGCTTGTCACTGTGGTTTGTGCAGTAAATGCCACTGGAAATGTAGCCCCACCCATGTTCATCTTTCCCCATGTCCGTTACAAAGACTACTTCATCAGGGGATCACCAGCAGGATCCAAAGGTCATGCAACAAAATCTGGATGGATGAATGAAGAAGCCTTTGTCATGTTCCTGGAGCACTTCATCCATCACACAAACTTCTCCACTGATCACCCAGTCCTGCTGATTCTTGATAATCACGAATCTCACATTTCACTGAAGGCTGTGAAAACTGAAAAGGAAAATGGTGTTGTCATGCTGACTCTGCCACTTCACACCTCCCATCGCTTACAACCCTTAGACAAAACAGTCTATGGACCACTGAAGACCTACGGCAATAGAGCTATGGACGGTTGGATGTGTACAAACCCTGGTAAAACCGCAACAATATATGACATTCCAGGACCTGTGAAGGAAGCATTCATGTCAGCAATGACACCAAGGAACATCATCTCAGGATTCAAAGTGACAGACATATTCCCGTTCAACAGGGATACCTTTCCAGGTGAAGATTATGCCCCATCCATGGTCACAGACAGGCAAAACCCTGAGGAGCCATCAAACAGTGCTGACCTGCCAGTACCATCAACCCATGCCTTGAGTCCTGATGCTACTCTGTCTGAACCATTATACAGAATCATGAATCCTGAACACCCGTCTGCAAGTGATGCTACTGGTTCTCCTGCCCATTTGGGGTATGTGTCCCCAGGAAACATACTTTCCTTTCCTGAAAGCCACAGCAACTAAACCTAGAATGAAAAGGAAGAAAGTAAAAACAAAAATCTTGACCGACACACCAGAAAAGCTGGAGCTGGAGAAGGCACACAATGAAAGAGAAAATAAAAAGACTGAAAAAGAGAAGAAAAGGGCTTTGAACAGGTCAAAACAAATCAAAACCAAGAAGAAAGCTGTTGTCTGCAGTAGCTCAGAAGAAAGTGACATAAATATTCCACTTAATGACACCACTGACTATGATAGTTCAGAAGATGACCTGAGTGATGATGTTGGTGACAAGAATCTGTCTGCTGGTGACTTTGTCATTGTGAACTTTGAGGGTAAAAACAAATCGTATAATTACATTGGATTGGTGGAGAAGGTTGAGGGAACTGACATCACTGCAAAGTTTCTGAGGCGAAGTCATGGGAGTTCTGTGGATGGAAAGCCCACCTTCACATTCAAAGAGAATGATGAAGGACTCATCCCAAGAGGTGTTGTGCTCAAGAAACTTCCCAAACCGCAAAAAACTCGGGGAACAGCCAGAAGGGAGCAGAAGTTCATATTCCCCTGCAGCATTGACAAGTGGGATGTTGAGTAGTAGCCCAGTTCTATGAGGTGTATTGCAGTTGATTTTGTTTTTCGTTTTGAACTTTTTGTTCTGATTTTGTTCTGAAAATGTTAAATAGGCCTTGTTGAAGAAAATTGCCTTTGAAGTTGTTAACTTAATCTTCAGATAAAACCTTTAAGAAGTCATTTGGTATTGAATTTGTCTTGCTTTGATATGGCATTAAACAAGGTGAAAATGTTCAGTTTGACTTCATCGTAATCAATGGCACAATTTACCCCCATGTGGCTCAATTTACCCCTCACCGGGGGCAAGTTGAGCCAAGAGACCACTTTGTATACTGTATGTCATACTTTGAAAACTGTTTCTGTTAGATCCAAAGTGATTATTCCCAGGGATGCACCACATCCTGAAATATATGTACATATTTTAGTTGGAGACATTACTGTCATGCCCTCACTTTAAAGACGCCTCAAGTAAAAACTGGCTCAACTCACCCCGCTCTCCCCTACATGAGATTCACGTTGCTTACAGCATTGAAAATAAAGTCTAAGCTTCTGTCACAGATAATGGTAGCAATTTTGTAAAAGCTTTCAAAGAGTTTTCAATAACTAGTGATGACCACAATGAGGCAGATAATGAAGTTCAATTCCAGGATGTGAATACTATTCTTGCTGAAGAGACAGATGAAGACCTGCATCTCTTTCTAACACCCCACCAGAGATGTGCATCACACACAATGAATATGATAGCTTCCAAGGATCTTGTGAAAGCTTTGACACAGGGGCCAACACACAAAGTGTACTCTAGTGGAATGGCCAAATGCTCAGCCTTATGGAACAAGGCCCACCAATCACCATTGGCTGCTGAAGCTGTGGAAGACATAGGGAAAATGAAACTCATTGCTCCATGTGTTACTCGCTGGAATATATAGAATATAATGCCGTGCAAAAAGTTGTGTCTCTCAGTGAGACACAACTGGGGGCAGTTTGTGACCGCCTGAAGTTTGCCAGGATGCTTTCCCATGAGATTGCCTTCTTGAAGGAATATACTGAGGTCTTAAAGCCATTCACCGTCGCTCTTGACCTTCTGCAAAGAGAAAAGAAATGCTTCTTTGGACTGTTGATACCCACTCTACTTACTCTGAAGAGGAAGCTATGTGAGAAGAGAGCTGCAACACGTTTCTTCCCTCATGTCATTGGCACCATCCTGGCAGCAACAGACACACGCTTTGCACAGTTGTTTAACAGTCAGGATGCAAAAATTGCAACAGCAACCATGCCACAGTTCCATTTGTGGTGGCCGGCAGAAGCTGAAAGAGAGGAAATGCATGCAATTTTGGTGTCAGAGGCAACGAGTCTGGATCCAGGTGATGATGCTGATTCTGACAACAGCAGTGTGAATTCTCCATGGTCAGATAAGGGTTTCTTCAGTTATGGACCTGGAAACTCCAATGTCACAGGTGGTGTTGCTGATGAAGTCCGGAAGTATCTAGATGGGACAAGTAAGACTGCCTTAATGACTTTCCAAGGGTGAAGAGGCTCTTCCTTAAAACCAACACCATCTTACCTTTGAGTGCGCCTGTCGAATGGCTATTCAGCTGTGGTGACAATATCTTTACTCCCCAGAGGAACCGCTTGACAAATGAACATTTTGAACAAGTGCTCCCCTCGCGTTACAATAGCAAACTCTCCCCTGTAGCCTTTGACTAAAAAAACATTAGCAATAAAAACTTTAACAAAAGAAACAATACAGTACACCTGTGAATGTTCCAGCATGTTTTTGCAAGGGTAATATGATTTGACCAATTCTAAATGCCATATATGCTCTACTGTATATCAAAGTAAGTTACTCCTCTCAGGTTGCCAGCGTTGTGAATAGCGACTTAACTAATATTTGTTTTTAATGATTTATGGATAATGGAGTTTTTATTCCTTTTATTTACATTGAAAATGGAAGATGAACATTTTGATAAATTTTTCTCTTGCATTAGAAGAGCAAAGTCCTCCATACGGCCTATGATTAAAAAACAGCAGCAACGGAAACTTAAACCAAAGAAACAGCATCCCACATGTTGTAGAATATACACAGTACACCTGTAGTTTGTGCCAGGACAGTTTTTGTAAGGGTAATTTGGTTTGACCAACTGTAAATGCTGAATATGCAAAATGCATTTTATTTGCATTGAAAACGTTTTGAGATGTTTAAAGAGAAAAGAGAATATTTGTGGAACTCAAATTTTTGTGGCTGCGTCCATTTTTAACTATAAGGTGCAATGTTTGATTTTTAAGTAATCTTAAAGTAATCCAAAAGTATTCAGATTAGATTACATTTTTTTGTAATCCAATGGATTATGTTACTCATTACAAAAATTGCCATGTAATTTCTATTCAGTAACTGACTACATTTCAAAGCAATCTGACCCAACTCTGGGTACAGTTAAGCGAGAGGGGAATTCAGAAAATGTTGGAAGGGGCACCAGCTGCAATATTGAAATTATTCCAAACTACAGCATACGTCAGTCACTTTTAATAGGCAACAAGAAAGACTTTTAACAACTTAATGTATTTGTGAAGTGTTTGCTATTTGTCTTGAGGAACATGTCTTGCTAATATTAGCGTGCTAATGTAACGTTAGCTAACATTAGCTACTATTATCCAGCAATGCTTGGCAAGGTTAGATATAAAGTTAACGTTAGCATGCTACAATCAGGAAACTATCTACTGTTTCTTTTTTTCTACAGGACCCGACAGGAGCTTGTCTAATATTAACCAATGGACATTGGAGGCATTGGTATGTTGAACTGTGAAGATAGGTAAATCTAAGTCGTGCTTTTACTGTAGTTAGCTGTTGCTAGAATGGGCCGTCATGTCCTCGGCTGACTTTCCGTTCTATGATCGGCCGTTTGATACACTTAAGTTATTGTTTTAACCATAGTTGAATTCGTGACACTGGAGGCGGTGGAAGCAGGACGCCATGGTCATAACTACTAACAGTAGCCAAGAATCATGCTTGGGAGTACGTACTTTGGAGAGTGGAGGTATGGAAATTTTGGTTCAATAATTGGATGCACTTCGCCGCGTTCTTTGTCCCAGAACTATCAAAATAAATGTGCTAGAACAGTAAACAATCAAGTGTGAGATCGTCAGATATTATTACTTAGTTCAAATAACTGGTCGCAGCTGATTGAATGTTGGTACTGCACATTATATATACCAGCTGTAAAACTAGCTACTTAGAGTTCAGTAAAAGTGAAAATATTGGCATCAAAGTTTTAAATAATACAAACTCCACCACTTAACTTCGTTTAAATGCCTTTACGCATATTCTTATTTAAACAAATATGCTTAAAGCTTTTCAGATTTGCAACATGTTAAAGGTTTTTTTTTTTTTTTTGTCTATCTTAGACAATAGACACCTTTGTTTAAAAATTCTAACAAAAAGTGAAGGGAGCTCCCAGGCTCAGCAGCATGTCTTATAAAGTTAAATGAAAACTACTGCCCCTAGTGGTTTTTGATGCATGTGCAGGTGTGCGCAAATATCCAAAGAGTGATTGTGTTGCAAGCACATCTTTGTGCAAGCACAAATTTAACATCTGGTTAAATTTTTGAGGCGAAGTTCCAATTCAGATGTGATTAGAAAGCATGACCATAAGTAATCCGTTTTGAAGAGTTTTTTGGACATTTTGGGTATGGTTCATAAAAGCATATTGTCATATATGTGAATAAAATGCACGTGGAGGGTAATTTTCTATATTTTTTGTGCCATCAAATTTGTTTTGAGAAAAAAACATGGTTTTCCTCATTTCCGGTTATATATATATGTTATGGTAAATGTGTAAAAACTGGAAATCTATACATTTCCTGGGAAATCTACACATTTACTGGCGCACCAGGAAATCTGTACATTTCCTGGGAAATCCATGCATTTCCTGGCAGACCGGTAAATGTGGATAAAAAAAAAATCATTAACATGTACATTCACCTATACTTGGAGCGGTCTGTCACATGTGCTCCATTCTAGGATCCAATGCATCCTCGGGGCGTGCTGCACGCCTCCCCCCTTGTGCTGCATATCTTGCCCTGGGGGCAACCAAGTCATTGCCATTTTTCTTGCTATGAAACGCAACAGAGAACTGATTCTTGAATTTGTTTCTAGCTTCATTTTTTTGCGATGCGTTTCTCTCAGATTACATTTTCATTTTACTATTATTTTTCGTGTTACAGTTATATTCCCATTTGCTATTTTACATTGGAACATGGACCCGTGTCAACTCGCTGTCTCCCACGGCAGCAAATGGAAAAGGTGGCTTTAAAACAGTCTTCCATAGCCACACAAGTGATCACTGTAGTAAATGCCGAAGCCTTATGATCTGACACCTGAGAAATAATAAGTTATGTTTTGCAACAGTATCTTTATTTAGCTACGTTGCTTGCTAGGGTACTTTGTTCAGTAAACCCAAGTGATTTCAATTGTTTCAGTACAACACGATCACTTTCCCCGATCAATGTAACGAAGATAACTGGGTTACTTACAGTTCATTGGCTATCCACGTTAACTAACGTTAGCTCTCCGGTCCAGGGGCCTCATTTATAAAACTTTGCGTGCTTTCGTGCCTAAAGAGTTACGTACGCTAAAACCCACAAGTTTGCGTACGCAAAAAAAAAATCTGATTTATAAAACTAGCATACGCAACACAAACGCATGTCTTCTGTTATAAATCATAACTAATCCTACAATTGTGCGTGCATGAACGCGCACCACAACCACACCCTGAAACGCCCACATTTAAGCATATATGGTGCTCCGGAAATCAAAATCAATTAGGTAAGATCTATAAATAATGTGCAGAACAGAGCAATACATTTTAAATGCAATAATGGCAGTGAACAGGGGGAAAAAGAAACTGCGAAAGAAGCTGCAAAATCGAAGCTTTAATCTCCTAAGCAGAGATTAGAAAAAATATAATTTCAGGTGGCCACGGCACCGAGGTAACAAATACAAAAACACCTTCCATGGCCGGAGGTTACCGAGGCTGTCAATTACTCAGGTATAGAGAGCCGCACACAGATCAAAATCAATAAAAGATGGTCCGACATCAAGCTTGAGGCAAACAGGCTTCTACTTGCCCGACCGCAAGTATATGGGCAACAGGTGGCGGTATGGAGGGTGCCACCACTGAGCTCCGTCGATGAGTGGCTGGCTACGATTATCGGAGTTGATTTCCAACTTTACTGTTCATCAGTCTGAACGAATCATGACGAGATCCTGGCCATCGTGCAACCACATATGTCGGTGTTATTTGTGTATGGCAAATCACTTGCACATTTATTAAATGGAGATTCTTATGATTTACGTACACCTATTCATACACTGACTGCGCCCTTATTGCAATGTGAGAGCAGTCGATTGCACCGGTAACATAGGAAAAACTGGTCATCGCTGCAAATTGATTTTTGATGTTTCCTCTGTATAGTAGAATTTGATATACATCGAACTCAGGGACCATCCATGGTATGACATGACTGAATGAGAGTTTGGGATATACACGACCGGTCCGCTATTTCCCGCGAAACACCCCCCATGGCCAAGAACCCCAGAGTTGACAGGATTTTCAGATGGGCAGGTATTGAATGGTTGCTACATGTAGGGCGCTCCAGCACTGGCCTCAATTCAACACAGAGGTCCAAGAGTACAGTCAGGTTATGCGAAATCGACTTATGAGCCAATCATCATCGTGGGCAAAAAAAAAAGTCAGAACAATCCCTGAAGACATGTTCCATCACACCATTCAGTTCACAATATCCTCATTGCCAAGGCAGCCATGGTCATGCTGTCTTGCTATCCTCATGCTTTAGGTCTATTAATGTGAACAAAATACATTGACTACTAATGATTATTAGTGATTGCTGATTGTTCATATCTGTTAATTTATCATTTATGGCCGAAACAACATTGGTTACGAATAATAATGTGATCCTAATTAATCATCAAGAAAAAGGAAACTATAGTGCAAATTTCTTTTGGTCTCTAGGGTGTGCTATTTAGAACAAATATGTGCCCTAAATTTGCGTATGCCTGGATCAAACGTATCATACCGGTACGCACATTCTTACGTCAAGTAGAAGTTTTATAAATCCCAAACTGTCCGTGAAAATCGGCGTACACACGTTTTGGGGGGTTTTTGTGCGTACGCACGGTTTATAAACGAGGCCCCTGGTCAGCTAGACTGGACTGTGGAGTAGGAGATCAGATAACTAGCTAGCTATGTTTTGGAAAGATCTACCTCTCGCAAACAGTGTCAGCTCTGTTACGCATTTCACAATTAAAACCTATTAATTTTTTATTAATGTTAGCCATAGCAACATGTTGATCCTTATTTGGTGCACTAATTGGTGCATTTATGACAACCCAGTGTTACGGTCTTTACAAACGTCAAAAGACTTGAATCCATATGTGCTGGACATAAATGTCTAGAAATATTCAATGCAGAACCTATAAAAAATAGGGCGCTAAATTTCTTCCCACACGACTCCAGCAACAAGTCCCCAACGACGCCTTGTGGAGCGTGTGCCATAGCCTTTCATTCATATGTTTAACGAGAAGTTAAATACTTCTCTTGGAGGCAGAAGTTGAAACAAGGTGATTATTAGTCCTGAGACCTACAGTAGGATAGCAGCATAACTTCAGAGACTGCAAAATGAAGGTGAGAGGATATTCAAGAATATTCATTTTATAAATTAATTTTATAAACTTATTATTTTATATTATTGGTATAAAATGTTTGAGAGCAATGTTCCACATGACAGATAATTGTTTTTGATTAATATGAAAATAACTGTAAATAACAGGATGAATGAAACAAATCACAATCAAGAAGACAGTATAAATTACAGTGTTAAGTCAGCACAGTGTTTTAATATATGAAATTCAAGGGAGTATGTTTCACATAAACATGGGGGGACACAAGGTTTTTTTTAATGATTTTAATGTTTATTGTTATACAGTGTTTAGCTGATATGTAACAATTGGAACACTTACATTTCTCGCACCCCCAGCCCCCCAATAATATACTCTGCAAAACAGGAACAATTCAATAAAAAATACTAATTCTAATTGTGTTGCTGCAAGGCATTCATTTTGTTTTTTAGAATTTCTGCCGGAATATTTGTTAGTTATTAACTATATCACAGTTTAAGAAATCATTTGTTAAAATTGATTTATTTATCTGTTTGGGTCATATGATGACACTACTTCCTGCTGCACCACTTCCTGTTTTGACTTAGAGGCAATGCCTTAAGTTTGTTAATGTAAATGTAAATATGTTTAAGATTAGATATCCTTGAAGCTATGTTCAATAAGGTAGTTTAAAGTGAACTACTTTCAGCTATGCACTATGCAATCGGCTGCTAAGCTAGGTAAACCAGCTAGTTGTGTTAATATTTGACCAGTTTAATATATGTGATTTAAAAAAGGACACAGATGCTGATTATGTTCGTATTGGTTAATTTTTCAGTTTTCACAATGTAAATACAATGAAGCAGAGTGCAGTAAACGAGCTACCTTGCTACAGCTTTGTTTTCGGTTTAACTCGGTGTTGAGTCAGTGTTTCAACACACTGCATGAAAACACCACACCAATCAAAATTCTATTCAGATCAAATATCATTTAACTAATTTAAAACTATGCCTTTAAATGTATTTGGCCTAAACATAGCCTGTACATCAGCATCTAGCACCTGGATATAGGTAATAAGTACAGTCTACTTATTCCCACAGGTGGTGCCTCCGTGACATTTACTATTTCAGAGCAGACCTTTTTTCTTGCAATTGCATTTGTTTGTGCAAATTGTGTTTTTACAGTTACACCTCTGGAAACCTTGTCCTTTCCCATCTGAAAGAACAGTGGCTGCCAGACGTAAAGAAACCTCCTTGTCTGTGGGCACTTCAGTAATGCTTAAGAAGGACTCAATACAGGGCTCAAACTGGGTCCGAGCATACATTTGCTTGAGGACTCCATTTTTCGTGCCCAATCTGCAACATCCATCTTTGGTTACCTCAAGGAGAACAGCCAAGACATTGCGTGGATCTGCCTTCCCAAGGTCTAGCTCTGGAACTGGGACCCTGACAGACTGACCAACCTCAGCTGCTTTAAAGCGCTTGGCAGATATCTCCATCACCAGCGCTTGCTTCTCCTGTTTCCTCTTAGCTGCCCTCTGTTGCTATTGTTGATTTTGGGTAGTCTGGCAATGAGAGTACATGACAGCTGCCCCATAGTTCTCCTCATCACCCCTGGAAATGCTGCATGGCTGAACAGCGTGACAGACCTATGATATAAAATATCAATGACAAAATAAAATAACATTTTCACTGTTTCTTTTTATATGTGGTTGTAAACATGTTGTGTTGTGTCTTGAAGTTTAAAATGTACCGCACATTCAATGCCCCTTGTGAACAAAAA
The DNA here is from genome assembly GCA_019788955.1 of Albula glossodonta. Taxonomy (NCBI): domain Eukaryota; kingdom Metazoa; phylum Chordata; class Actinopteri; order Albuliformes; family Albulidae; genus Albula; species Albula glossodonta. The sequence continues at coordinate 292,118 of JAFBMS010000248.1, forward strand.
GACCTTTTACACTCACCTGGCCACAGATGGCACACTTCTGAGCTCCAGAGGCTGCAAACACTGTCATTAGTTGCTCTTCAGTGGTGATATTACATGTTACTTCCTTTGGTAGCTGAAATACCTCTAGTCTAACTGTCGTTGGCTGCCCATACATTGCCTCATACGGACTCCTTCCTATGCCAGAGTGGAAGCGTCTGTTCTTGGCATACTGCACAAACCATCAGTCCATCAGCCCACCTGGATGTGTGATTCTCTCGCTGCCATGTCATTAAAATGTCTTGTATGTCACGATTAGCACGTTCTACTGAGCCCTGGGAATGTGAGTTACGGGGCTTGCCATGAACAAGTTTACAGTGTGGCCACATGGTAACCGGCTCTTTGATTACCTTATTTGCACAATCCCTGCCATTGTCGGACTGTAATATCTGTGGTACCCTTTGTCACTGAAGATCTGTAGCAAATGGAATGCCACTCATTCTGCTGTTTTAGTTCTCAGAGGGCGGAGACCAATGAACTTTGTCAGGTGATCCTAATAGACCATTATAAAGCGATAGTTTCGATCTGCTCTGCATGTCAATCAAATCACTCTGGCAGCGTGAATTCATTTTGTCTGAAACAATTGGCTTCACCACAACACTTTTTCTCAAGTTGGCAGTCCTCACACAGGCCAAGATAAAGGCTGATACTCTCCACAGTTACATTACAGAATGACCGACGCAACTCCTTGTCCATCAAATTACGCCCCCCATGTCCCTTCATTGATAATATCAAAATAAATCTTCTTTTGCGATGAGCAAAGTGTCCACACCTCTCTTGGCAATCTTCTTTATTCCATTTATATCAATCAGATAATATCTCTTCAACCAGAACAGATGACAGATGGTGCTTTGCTGTCAGTTTCTGCAGCTTCTAATGTGGCCTACACACACACACACATATTCTCTAGCCATCCCCTCAATGTGCTTCCTTGCAATAAAACTAACTGAATTTTACTCTCCTCTCTGTCTCTCTCCCACACACACTCCTTACTATTATCACTGACTATTCCCCTATCAACATTATCAACAACCTTGTTCCAGGTGATTAAACCATTAAAAACACTAAATAGCCTACAGCATATTCACTTTAATAATCAGTGTTTATCATAGGAACAGACAGCTGCCGCTAATGTATTGGGCCCCACAGTAACGTTAGTAGTCGTGAGTTGTCGAGTTTCTCATGTGGCACACACTATTCTCTACCATAACAGACATTCTCCTGCAATAAAACTGGACTGAATTGAGTTCATTAGGTTTTTACTCTCTCTCACTCACACACATGCTTACTTCTACTATCACGGAATATTTCCGTATCGATATCATCAGCAACCTTGTTTCAAGTGATTAACAGACACGTCTGGAGGGACTGCGAGCGAGCAGAGCTGCAGCTTATGTTTATATAACGTTATTGGGCTCACGGTCACATTACTAGTAGTTGTGAGTTGCAGAGGACTGGGATGTTTATTACAATTTTGGGAGAGTCTGCTGCCTTAACTTTCCTTCGATATCTGCTCTCCGGAGCTTCTTTACTCGGCAAAACTTTTTCTCCCCTCTGCCGTGTGTGTGAGCACTGTTCATGCACAGTTTTCACTGCTGATTGGCTGTTACCCATGCCGAGACTCTGCGTGTAACCAATCAGATGGTGCTGTGGGTGGGACAATGGTGGAGAGTATTGACTGCAGAAAGAGGAGCGCGGCTGCAGTAGAGCCGAAGTAACCCAGTTTTCAATTGATACACACATTGCGGGTGCAGGCTAATCGGTAGTTAGCCCCTCCAACTTTTCCCAGGGCAGTTCATTTTTACTCACGGACTTCTCCACCGCACCAAAAATATCCCTCCCCGTTGTTGTCCCATGCATGGCAGCTACATCCAAGAGCTCCTCGGTGCCAGGTCTGTCTTCGCGCCTCTTATAAAAATGGATAGCTGTGCTGTATCCGTGTTGTCTGTGCTTTCATCAACAGCTAATGAAAAAGCCAGATAACTGCGTGTCTCTTCAGCCAGCTGAGCTTTCAGATTTCCTGCTAGTTCCATGACTCGGTCTGATATGGTGTTGCTTGACAAACTGACATTTTTAAGTCTGTATCTGGTCTTCATCTTCAAAAATGCACCCTTGGAAAAACTTCGATGCTCGGGCGATTTCTGTAGCCACGATAAAGCTAGCTTTCACCGCTTCATCATTTTTAGCTGTAGCTTTTGTGAACATATCCTGCTGCGATTGTAGTCCGCCTTGGACGGTTTGTTGTTTTTCTTGGAGGCTAAATTTGACATACTTTGCTCCGTGTTTGGTGTCAAAATGCCGACACTGCCTCATAACACAAAAGACATACCGGTTTTTCTCCTTGAAGCACAAACATGTATTCGCTTTCCCATCTTTCATGAAATTGCCTTCCTTCTGCATAAATTTTTCTCTTCTTGTTCATTTTGGGATTGTTTGTAGCAGTGGCGCCTGCTGGTCTTTCAAAGAGGGGAAACTCATTGTCGGCTTACATCATAAAATTTGTCAATTTATTTATACGTAAATTCTGCCCTCCGTTCCTTTTCAAGAAAATGGTCTGTGACCCTATCGTGCTTCTGTGAACTCCCTGTAATTCGCCTTGTTGGATGATTCACTACTCTCATCATGCCCCCTAAATGATAGCTCTTGCCGGCCAAGCAAGGAAGTCACATCAATAAGGTGGTTTAGGAAGGCCCTGTTTTGTTTGACTGTTTCATAATGTTTTGCCACTTGAATGCCAGCACCTTCATTAATTGCATGTTCAACCCTGACCCTGCCCAGGCAACTTAACCTTGCGCATGCGCTCACATGTTCTTTGTTGTTTTCATGCCTTTTATATGCCCGGTCAAAGTTAGACAGATGCCCAAAACCCAATTTTGACCAGACAAGACATCCCTGCGATGGTTTAATCAAGAGGCATGGCCAACAGTACATTTTCTTTGTCACAGCACTTCCAGTCAGCCAGCTAAATTTATCATACCAGGAGAGCTGAAAAGACCTGTTACTTTTCCCTACTTTTTGCAACAAATCAATCTCAGGTGTTGATCTGCCCTGCTGTTTAATTGTAAGTTTCTCCTCGTAAGGAATACTATCAAATGGCTTTGCCAAAATCAGGTTGACAAGATTAGCATTGTCTGCCATCGTGTGCACCTTGCTAGCTAGCTAGTTCACTCCGACCTAGCCAACAGTATGACTGATGATCTAACAAAACGATATTAAACTCGAACAAGGAAATGTTGAAATTGTTAAACTGACACAAGGAAATCCTATGTGTGTTTTATTTACAGTGTAAGAAATGAACAAGTCATTTCGCCTAGCAAATACCAACAAATGGGTTGCAGTTTGTCTTTCCACTTCACTTTAAGTGATGGTGTATGTCTCAAAGTAGCTGTCAATCGAAACAGGATTCAGCCTTTCGACTGATCCTCCAATCATCATGCGGAAGCTCAGCATCCAGGCCAGCCTAGGCCCGCCCACAGCTCCATTCACCCCCAGAGACGCTGAGCGTCCGGGGACGGGGCAAAATCATGGCATTTATCCAATTACCGTCGAGTTTCGAGGCAATGAAAAAAACTGTTCCATGCAGTCCCATTGAAGTACATGGACGCTCAGCTTCTACAGGCAAATGCATTGACCATAGACCGTATAAGAAAACGGCACTACGGAAATGAATGAGAAGTTAACATCGAGTCAGTCGATTTGTGATAAGTAGCTGATTCTGAACGAACTCGTCTTCGAGATGAACGTGTGCTAACACAGTTGTAGTCAAAGAAATGTTAACACAACCGTACATATTTGACTATTTAATTTTTGACGTTTTAGGGGAAGCTGAGCTTCCCTTGCAGTCTTAGACAATCGCCTCTGGTTTGTGGATATTTTTCAACTTGTTGGAAAATCACCGTAGTTAATCGTTGATTTGCCAACACTGCAATCTAGTGGCTGGATGCTGTCACTTCACGGGTCACAAAATTGACATGTGTCATGAGAGACTTAGTTTATGGTCAATATGTTGTACGTTTAACATTTATGGTACGCTTTAAAGTTTTTTAAGACAATCATATGCTTTTTGAGCTCTCAAAAATGACTTGGCGGGCCGAATTAGGCCCATGGGCCTTGAGTTTGACACGTGGTCTACAGTATGAATATGCAGGGGACTGTAGTCTATGGTTTACCTTTTATGCATCTGTAGAATGTGAAGTTTAAAGATCTTGACCAGTAGATGCCAGTGGTAATCTCAATAAACAGGACAGAGACCTTTGATGGATATTAATTGAAAATAGCCTTATGTTTACATTACTTTCTTTTCCTTAGGGTCCTAAAGTCAGTAATGTGTGGAATTTTTGATAAGTACAGAATGTTATTCTTAGGCCTGACATGTTTTCTTAAGGTGGCGTTGTTGGAGACATCAAGGATGAAATGATACAGAAACATGGGTGCAAAGTTGGCTATAACTCTGGTGAGTGAATGTGCTGGGAGGATAAAATTTATATATGAAGTTATATATGATGAAAACCATCTGGGCGCAACTTTTCCCATATAAACAGCTGGCTGAGAATAGGCATTTTGAAGTAGTATGATAAGCATACTCTTCCCGTCCGGACGTTAATAAATGTAGGTATTGGAATTCGGGTGCGTCCAAACCAACGAGATAATAGCAGCCTAGCCCATAAATACATGCAATATTAAGTCTGATTAGACAACCATTTTATGTTGAAATCAAAGTGAGCATTCACTGCTCAGCTGTCTTTAATACAGCTAGTTATTTTATGCAATCATTAAAAACTGGTTGATGGCCAACTAGTTCGCTTAATACAACAAAAAGATTTGAGCAGTTATAACACCTTACCTGACTGTATAATCAACATTAGCTAGTAATACATTATCTAGCTACAAAGCTGCTGGCTGACAAATAGCAAATTACACTATAACGTTAGCTATAACTATCGCTCGATATGGATATCAGTAGCATAGCTAATTGTAGCTAATATCTTAACTAGCTGGGTAGCTCAGTAGCAGCCAGCTGGAAGGGAGATGAAGACTATACACTACAAAAGGACTTAATATTATTGAACACACTAAATGCTAATATTAAAGTCAAATACAATGCTAAGCTGTGGTATACAAAAACCTATACAAAAACACTAAAGTTAAGAAATACTCCATCAAAAACGACAAAACTAATAAACAGCTAAATGTCACTATAAAGCTAATATTAATAAAATGTCAAATGCTTATGCTAATCTGTGTTTGCCTCTCTCTCAAAACCACCAACAACTGCCAAGAATAACGTTTATTCACAGAATATGAATAGGTAGCTAAGCCATCCATGAAACGGCCTGTGCGCTCAGTCTCTCGCTAGCTCAATCAAGACACCATCAAGGTTGGTGTTAATTATTCAGTGGTCGTGTTAATCCAGCTGCATGCCAGCTTTTTCATGGGTTGAGTTTGTTAGGCTTCTGTTCCCAATATGAATGATCCATGAAATACAGTGAGTGGTTTGATATATAATAACCATAACTAACGTTATCAGGTAAGTGAGAACAGCACTGAGTAGATTAAACAGTGATTTTAGTTACAGTAACTGTTCAGGACACTACAGAAAGTTGCATTGTAACTGTGAGATGCCTATGATGTGCCTGTTATATTTTTAGATGATTTTATTTACATGATTGCACTGCTGTGCATTGTACATAGGACAATCTACATTATAGGCCTGATGTTTCGTGCTGCAAGTGTTGCTTAACCCGTGCTGTGTTTGAAACAAGTATAGGGATGTTGCTGCATCCAACCAGGGCCAAATGGTGCCTCCTGTTAACAACCTGTTACCTGCCATCTGTGGAACATGGGGTTCCCCATTACCATATATAAGCCATCACATGCTAATGAAATCCCCTTAAACTGTGTAAATGTTGACCACACCATGTAATCTTTGAACATTTTGCTCCATGCTTGTGTTCCAGCGGCCGGCTGTGTAAGTAAAGTATAGTCTTCAACTGCGAACATGGGATGGTTGTTTTACTCATTTTGAGAATTTTCCTGTTTACTAACAGGTGTATTTTTTATGACTGTTCTTTTCCCATCCTTGTTCTATGTATGTGGATGATTGTCCATTCATGTTTTCTAAAGGATTGTCATGTGTGTAATGGCCTTCATTTATGATGCCTCTTCTGTAGGACAGGTGTTCATCCAGCAAGTCCATTTCAATCAGTTCCTCCCTGCCTAACCAAAGGTATTCAAAATGCTACACTGTCATTTATAATCAATTAATAATAACAAAGCCAAAGTTACCTTTTACCACAGGAATCCATCTTTGTTTGTATCAGTACGTATACCTGCATTCTTCCTAAGTATACTTCCTATGTATACTTAGCCATTCAGGTTGTAGTCATACTGTAAGGTAAATTGAGATTATTAATTAGAGACCGTAAGAAATTCGCTGAAAAACAATAAAGATGATAACCGTTATGGGACTGAATATTTTCAGTATATTTTGAATATTATTTAGCTACCCTGTCGATAGTTCAATAGAGGGTGGATATGGTAAATATATCAGCATTGCAAGCATGGCTATGATTCCATGGGTTACATTCTGTACTAGTGATAATTATACATTGCCAGCTAGTGTACAAGCGATCTGACCAGCTAACTAGTCAAATAGGAAATGATCTTTGCCAGATGTTTTAAAATAGTTGAGCATGTTAATGAAGAAGCCGCATATGACCATGTTCGCATAAATCACTTTTGCTAACAATACAGGCAAAAACAGAAGAACCAGCCAATGCTGTTTGTCCCACACCTTCTTCAACGTGATTGGACAGCTGAGTACAAAGTGACAGTGATAAGCGTCACATAGTTTCAAGGAAACTGGAGACGCAGTAATTGACTGTTGGGAAAAAAAAAAAAAAGCTTTGGAACGACGTGGACTCTAAGTGACTGTTTCTGTTATCCGATTGTTTGGATTTATAGGTTTACTGTAACATGTCTTAATAAAACATGGACTGTTTAATTAATTTTAAAAAATGTCATTGCTATCAATCCCTCGTCACCATTAGGCACATTCATATTAATACATCTCATACAGGACAATGTGAAAGCAGTGCTGTATTGTTTTTAAAATATTGGAGATATTGAATAAAGTATAGATTTACTGCAAAAATATGTGAATTGAGTTGTGCATTAATGTGTCATTACCTCTGTTTGATGAGCTGCACTGTATGTTGCAAATGCTTCTTTTTTATTTTCAGAATGACATCAAAAGCATCACTTCAGGAGGCTCTCAACCCTCAGTCCCCCTCTGCCTGGCCAAGGCCAATACAATTAAAATGTGGCCAAGAAGACCATAAAAAAGGCCAGCGAGTTCACCTTCACCCCAAAAATTTTAGTTAAATCTGAACAATTAATTTGAATGTGTATCTTCTCCGATGGCATCACAGTCTGAAAAGTTTCCCTGTCGGGGGAGACTGCAGACAAAATTGAAGAGGGGAAGACATATATAAAACATTATGGGATGCCAAACAGGGTGGGGAATAAAAATCTGTTTTTAAAAAATGAAAAATTAGTTTCCAAGGCCGGAGACATAGAAAAACTGCAGCGTGAGGGTGAAGAAATGTATCCCTCAAGGACACCTGTGTTGTCCCTGAGGGATAGGGACACCACAACGGAAAATGGTTTACGGACCATGGTGGGGAGGGTGAGTATAAAGTGATATCTTATGTGAAACTGCTCATTTAGTTAAATAAATGTATAGTGTGTAAGCTGATGATGCACTGCTGATTGTTTTTCATTCATAAATCTTAGAAATAACAGTGTTTTAATAGAATTAAAACACACCATACACTGGTTGACAAAGTGCCAACTGACATTCTTTGACTATCCACCTATGTACAGATCCACTTTAGCTTTAAGATGGTACTAAAACACAAAACAATCAATACATGGCTGTTATATTCACAGTAGCTTTCATAATTATCCAAACACCTCAATTTCCTTATTTTCTTTGCCCTAGATGAATCCACGAAGAAGGGTCACCACAAAAGATGCTGCACTTACCCCATTACAGGTGGATCAACTGTATGAAATTTCCAACCTGAGGGCCCCACAATCAAAGGACTGGAGTTTTAAAATTGAGCTTCACAAATTTCACTGAGACCAAGGTAGATACACAAGAGTCATTGTGATAGTCAAAATAGTTTTGCATTGTGAAAAGATTTAAGTTATGATTTGTGGTCACTGGCTCAATGCAAGAGCAACTCTACCACAAAATAGAATTAAATGTAATGCTAACCTGATTTATTCCATGAAACAGAAATTCAGTTACGATAGTCAGTCTAAATGTAATGTTATTTTGTACAGTTCTCTTTCATGGACTACACTGTAAACATGCTGGGAAAAAATGAAAGTTGAGTTGAACATCTTTTACACTTTGCAGTTGGTGGAGGGACAAGAAATTATGGAAGAGCTGGAGATAGTGGGGATCATCCCAGGGGATGATGGAATGAAAGTCCTGACAGGAGCCGATAATGTTCTTTCAGTTCCTTCATCAGTGATGGATGGGTGTTTGAGGCACTGCCCTTCACAACAGTGGCCACAGGTAGAGGGGGGGTGATCATCCATTTTGAGGATATCCTCCTTCCAGAGCTGTGAATATTGCAAAAGGTAAAAGTACATGAATTATACAGATGTGTAGAATGCAATGAAAATGGTTGACTAAAATGGATAAACAAATGAGATAAATATCAGACAACTGAAACCAACATGTTACAATTTGTGAAAAAGAAAATAGACAACATCAGACAATTGAAACCAACATGTTGCCATTTGTGAGAAAGGGAAAATAGTTTCTGCATGCTCAATTCATGGCCTTTAGATTGCACATTTGTTTGAGCATGTATAATGGCGACCACCTCAAAATGAGGATTTATTGGTCTCTTACATGTAGGTACGAAACTAGGTAAATGAGCCTCGTTAGGCTGAATGGACTGATCTTGTCATTTTGTTCTGTTTTCTGTGATGGTGACAGTGATCTCATTGAACTCCCTTTTTCTTTCAGCATCAGCCTGGGATATTTTCATATTTATATATATAGTTAATGATGTTACTTTTTAATCACTTTGACAGTATTGCCAGTTTATTCAAATACTTGAATTGTTTAGAAGTTGTGTTTTTTTTTATTAAAAAAAAAAGATATATATTTTTACAAATAAAATTTTTACTGGTTTCCTTTTTTTAGAATACAATTTAAGAGTTTTGTTTTTAAAATCACTCACTGTTATACAGTTTTTCAATATAAAAGTTTGTGATTTTGTTTTTATGGAATTTGATTGTTACAATTTTTTCTAGAATAAAATGTAAGTGTTTTGTTTTTTTAGGTTATTTTAATCGTTAGTAGTTTTTTCCCCGAATAAATTTTATCTAAAACTACTGGTGCATCAGTAATGTATAAACAAAATATTTTATAGATGCAAACAACTTACCTTTCGGCGAAATTCACCATTTTTATTTGGAAAATGGGTCACCTACGAGATTTGTGTCGATCAGATGAGAATTTTTTTTTTTTTTTTTAGGGGGGGTCGGGTTGGGGGGGGGGGTTTGATGACAGGCAACAGCCATCCTGATTTCAAAACATAGGATAAACACGCTCTCCTCTGGACCGCTTTTCCCACCTGCATTCTTACAGCCCAGCAACGGTCTCTGTTCAACCTCTAATTGGGTCTGTAATTGGAGGTAGAGTTCAACGCCCGGGAAAAAGTGAATGACCGTAAATGAGCAAACTGGCCAAAGAAGCGAAAGTTAAAGACAGTAGAGGTAAGAATACGCTTTTCTACTCATGTTTGCTGTCCTAAACGATAATTAGTGAGAATGGTCAGTAATGTTAAAAAAGGTGTGACTGTTATAGAGTATATTGGTAAATGTAGCTTAGTGTGGAGGCTACACCTGAGGTAACTTTGTATTGGTAGGCTAGTTATTTATCTAAGTAACGGTATGTTAGATAGGCTATGATATAATAGGATATGACCAGCATGGGGCATCCCCTCCAAACAACACCCAAAGACAATGATATGATACAGGTAAGTACATGTAATAGAAATCAGTGGGTTGAGTACACCATTTGACCAATTGACCATGACAGAAATATTTTTACAGCGAAAACCCCAAATTACAAAACTGACTCACAGAGACCAGTGTTTTTTGGTCAAAATGATTGTCAAAATGTTGGAATATGGGTGATGTATTCTGTTTTAGAAAAGGCCTCAAGTAGTTGTATTTCTATATATGTTTGAATATGATTAGGCTACATGACATTTGTTTCCTTTCAGAGAATGCATTCATTACACAAGAACTGTCAATATTGCTACCTGATCTTGTGTTTTGGTTTTTCAGTTTCCCTGTCCATGTGGTTTTGTTTTCATTCCCTTGTGTCTGCCCTGCCTTCCTTGTTCCCCGCCCAGTTGATTGCTCATTTGTTTCACCTGCCCTGTTGCTCACCTGTGTCTCGTTTGCTCATTAGACTGTGTATTTAAACCCTGCTTTGGCTTTGTTCTATGCAAGTTTGTCTCTTTTTCGTTTGATCAGTGACGCCACAAGCTTTTTGTTCCTGTTCTGCCTGCACGTTTTGATTCCTGGCTGGTTACCTGTTTTCTGATTTTTGGATTGTGTTCTTGCCTTGGTCACTGTGTCTGCCTGGTTGCCACTTTGCCCGTTTTTCCCGACTTCGTCTTTGGATTGTGTTTTTGCCCTGGTTGCTGCGGCTTCCTGGTTTTGACCCTGTGTCTGCTTTCTGACTCTGCTTTTGGACTTGTGCCATAAAACTTCAGTTTATTTTACTCCTGTCTGCGTTTGAGTTCATACTGCACCCTGACAAGAACATTGTTCATAAGCCTATTTTAAAACACTTGCCCTCTGTTTTTAAGTATACATACCATTCCAGGCCTACCAGGAAAATATTGTGTTTTGGGGAAAAAACAATATTTGTGAATTGATTGAAATTGTTGTAAATATATGTATTTGCAAATTCACAGAAAAACAATCAGGCAAACAAAGTAGATGAACATTAACCAACCACTTGAACAACAAAAGAACAAGATATGAAGACCTAAATGGCCAGTCTCTTGACCAATGAAAAGCAGTGGCCGCTCGCGCGTTTAATGAGGCTTACATATATTCCAAATTTTTGAAAACCAACTGTCATTAAATAAAGTAGGAAGGACCAAGGAAGACGACAGTTCGTCCCCTTGAAAACATCAAGCGATCACAATTTGACAAATTTAGGCCACCAAAATGTATTGAATTAATAAAAAAAGCATATTGGAAGCACATTGGTGTGAGCCCTGTGCTTGGTGGTTAGCTGCCAACTTTTTCACAGCTGGACACAGGGACGTCAGCTTGAGCCTGAGCGCACCGGAGCTTACCAAATCTAAACGGTTGCGGTACATTGTCTGCATGTGCAGAGCTTGGCTAAAGCCCTGCTCGACAAGGTATGACGTGGGGAAAGCAAGGAGGAGAAGACGGGTCTTCACCCACAACAAAGGGAAACACTGACCGTGTGTGGCCCGCATTATACGACAGCCAGAGGTTTGGAAAGTTGCCTTGACTTCCACATCATTTTGAAGGCCAATGAGATTTTCCTGGGTAGCAGCCTCGCTGCTGGACGCAGCCACTTGAAATGGCTCCAGCACCCAGTCGGGGATATCTAATCGGTCAAGGTCCTCGAAACGGATCTCCATGTCCGTCCTGACTGCCCTCAAGTGGTCTGTGTAGCGCAGCAGGTGGCTATGGGTCAGCTCCTCCAACATCTGAATGTAAATACAGAAAGACGAATGTTATTTCATTGAATTAATGTTTAAGCTGCCTTTGTCAATTAACAATTGGCTAATAATAATTAATAATAATAATAGGAAGAATATCTTGGTCAGCTGTGGGAAATGATTGAGTTGATGCCTGCTCTTGTTCTCCTTATACAGCTCCAACTTGGCGAGGAAGCTGTGGATGGTGGCCTTTGAGTGGACCAGTGTCACGCCATTTCCCTGGAGCTTGAGCATCACCTCATTCATCTTCCCAAAGAAATCTGCCAGGTAAAAGATGTCGTCGTGGCAGGACCACAGCATGTCTCCGAGAGCTGCGTCGGCACCCTCGAGAAACTCCAGGGCTGCGTTCCAATCGGAAATAACATTCTCCCTTCACTTCTGCCCTCCAGTCGAGTGAGCCCTCCAGTGACGTAGCAGGCGAGGGAGCCCTTCCCAAGCGAGGGGGAGCAACGGAGGGGAGGGGTTGTTGTTGTTCGAATTGGAATAACCCCTCGCCCTTTCCTCCGCAATTCAACATTTGTCAACAAGCCAACAGGAAGTTTTTGTTACCATGGAACCAACTGAGTTAGTTGCCTGTACGCTGTACCTTTTCCAGTTCACATGGACTCATCGCATGTTTATGGCAAGAAGAAGAAGGATTGCTCATCTAATTGCTGCAGTAGTTGTGGAAGAGGTAAATATGTTTTACATTTTACATTTAAAAGTTAACCTTGTATTTGTGATGTGGCTTTGGAATTACAGCTTAACATGATCCATTACAATTTATTATCAGTAGTGTACACGACAAACATTTGTCTTTGAAGTAACGTTATGAAACACCTATTTTAAGTAGTACGTAATAATAGTTACTGAAGTAATTAATTCATAAAACAGATTAAGTAGTTGACCAACGTATTATTGCGTAATTTGTATTTACTCTTGCTTTTTCAAACCATTTAATTTAAACACAATATTCTGTAGTAACATTCTACATTACATTGTAACATTCTGCAAATACCGTGCTTCTTGTATTGCAAGATTTGGTTAACTCGAAGGGTCAGGTCCTGTCGCATAAAGCTGAAGTCGTATACATTGATTACAAATGTGGATTTTTTTCTACTTTTACACTGACTCTTTTAACATCCTCGAACACTGTGGATGGGAGGGGGTGCTCAGGAACTGGATGGTTGCCATTTGGTAGAACATGGACATATTACAATACAGACGGGCAAAATTTTAGTGAATTGTGTACATATTGTACAGCATCGTTTGCATGTTTGCCTTACCAGTACGTTTTTGTGGGGATACAGAGAACTACCAGTGTGCTTTCACCAGTGGCCAAAAATCAGTACTGTTATCCTGCTCTTTTGTCATGTTTGTCCAGTCCAGTGAATAAATTTCGGTGATATTACTATTTATAAACATTTGTTTTGATATTTTCAGGAACCTCCTCTAACAAGGTATACCACAATGGACACCACAGTGCCCCTTCTAAGGATTTAATTTGATGGGAGTCATGACCTCAGAAAGGACTTTCGTCTGTCCAGAGAAACAATGAACACCCTCATGCACCATCTCAACCTTCAGAAGCGCCATGGCTGGGGTCACCATCTGGAGGTGCTGATACTGGTGTACTGGTTGACACATGGGCCAACATACAGTGTTGTGTCCCGTGCTTTTGGGGTGCCTAAAACCACAGTACACAGAGCAGTGCACAAAGTCTCAGGACAGCTGCTAAGCCTTTTGAGACAAATCATCTCCTTTCCCACAGGAGGAGAGCTGGATGCTGTGGGACAAGGGTTTGAGCAGTTGGCTGGCCACTGTGGTTTCAGGCGGTGCGTAGGGGCAATTGATGGCTGCCACATATGGATTAAAGCCCCCCAGGATGCACAGGACTTCAACCAGAAACCGTTTCATTCCATTCAGCTTCAGGCAGTGTGTGACAGCAAGGGGAGATTTTTGGACATTTTTGTGGGATTCCCAGGCTCGGTACATGACACACAGGTGTTGAAATGCAGCCCTATGTACCTGAATGCTGTTCACCCACCTCCAGGACACTTCATTTTAGGTGATGGTGGGTACCCCTGCCTGGAGCTTCCCATCACCATACTCACCCCTTACTGTGAACTGCTGCAAAACAGGATGCAGGAAAGGTTCAACCACCATCACTCCAAGGCTAGCTCCATCTTAGAGAGAGCTTTTGGAATTATGAAAACAAGGTGGAGGTGCTTATTCTTTAATGCTCTGGAGGTGGATCATTTATTTGTGCCCACAGTGATCACCTGCTGTCCTATGCTGTACAATATGTGTCTCTCTGTGGGAGATACTGTGGAGGAAGACCCTCAGGCAGCCCAGGACACTATTAAGCCCCAACCTGCGCCTGGCCCAGAACGGCATGAACTTGGTGGCATGACAACCTTGCTGCCTTACTCTCTGCTCCAACCACAATCCCTGGACACCTTCATGAACATGACTTCCTGTAATTTCTGTCCCAAGAACTGCACTGCCCACTGCCAATCTTTGCTATGTACACACTGCACTGTAAAAACTTACTACTGTAAAGATATTGCCAACATTGCACCTCCTCGCTGGGGAAAAATGTTTTTTTTCCCCCCATGGCTTTGACGGCTATATTCAGTGACTGGTGGAGTGAAGGGCTGATTTTTTTGGCCACCAGGTTGTGACGGTGCAGCACGCAGTGCACACGCTCCTTCAACAAAGTGGCGAAACCATGGTATCTGCCAACCATAGCGGGAGCTCCATCTGTGGCACAGGCAAAGGTTGTTGGCGATCGGAATTAACTTCTCCTGCAGTTACTCATCCAGGGCGTTGAAGATCGTCTCCCCTTGTGTGTCGGTAGAGAGATACTTCCAGAACAAGAAGTCCTCAGCCACATCGCTCACAAATAGATAACGGACGGAGGCCATCAACGGAACATTGTTGTACCCCATTGTGGTTTCATCCAGCTGGATACTGAATGGATGTTCATGCAGTGTGGCACACAACTGCTGCTCTGTATCCAGCGCCATCTCTTTAACCCTCTGTGCAACACTGTCATTGCTGAGAGGGATGGCCTTCATCACTGGCAATGGTTCTCTCTCCATGACATTGGAGATGGCCTGTTGCACTGGGACAACCAGCCTCTCCCCCACTGTAAATGGCAACCCAGACTTGGCTATTAGTAGAGAGATGTTGTATGAGGCCACTAACCCGCTCTCTGTCTGGTTACCTTCCGAGCGAACAGACTGGAAATGGTTTGTTTTGAATTCTGCTCTTTTAGGACCTTGAAATATGCTGCACCCTTGTATGCCTTATCAGGGTGTATTTTCGTTAGGTGCTCCTTTAAACGTGAGGGTTTCATTGCCTTGTACTCAACATTGTACTGCCTGCACTACTTCTTGTTTTCAGCCATGATGTTTGATTGTGTTCTGTGATACTCAACTTTTAATATGTAACTGCTTGTGTACATTTTGCTGGACATAGAATCTTAACCCGTGAAGCTGGGATCAAGGCTACTGTCAGAGCCGTTCTTTCTCCCGCTCTGACTGCTGAGTGCAGATGTTGCTCAGGGATTTGTTTATAGGCTTTGCTATGGTGCTCATTTGCCGGTAATTTAGGAGGACAAGTCAGAGCGTCAGCAGCATTGAAATAGACATTTAAGGTTGGTTCATGCTCTGTCGGGCGACCATCGCTGCAACCAACAATATGACCGGTCGCAACGTCATTTGGTTCATGCTTCAGGCGATAGTTGTTCAGTGGTGACTGTGACCGTCACTGACCATGTCGCCCTGTGTTTTAAATACACCTGAGCTTCGACCTGGTCGCCAGCTCTGTTGTTATGGTAACGTTTGTCTCGCACCGGTGCCTCAGAGTCTTCAACTCACTAATAACTCACAAATAACTTAGTGATTGATTATCATCAGATTAAACTATGGAGGATTGTTTCTTTGTTGAAAGATTGCTAAGTGCTGTGGTGGCACACCCTTGCATATACCTATGACCAGGCAGATTATAAAGATGCCAGAAAAAAAAAAGAATGCCTGGTCAGAAATCGCTGACCAAATAAAAACTACCTGTAAGTAGCTCTTGTAGCTTGCTTGTAACATCTTGCATAACTGCTTAAAGCTCTACTCAGCTAACTAACATAGCTAATGTTAGTCAAAGTAGATACGCAGGCTAACAAACCTACCTACTTAGTCATTCACTGTAACTGAGTGCTTACCTCTTGCCACACCCTGGTATTTAAAAGTAGAATTTATGTTGTTAACGCCAGCTTGTTTCTGAACAACATAAACATAACATCTGATAGACCGCTTCATTATTGTCAACCTACTTATCTGCATATCCTGGTTGGCTGGTTAATGCATTGATTTCCAGTTTAACCTAGCCTATGTTACTGTGACATACATGATTATAATAGTCTGTCTAGTGAATGGTTACTATTAAACATCAGTAGCGAGCTCACAAACTTTGTGTGTTTCTTAGAATAATTAAATATATATATATATTCTTATAAAAAACAGAAACTTCCATTTGTACCTCTTTTATCAATTATTAAAGACAGCATATGTTAAGGTTGTACGTAACCTATCGTAATGTCAAGCTCAGTGTTTCACGGGGGGATATAGGCTGACGATGCGTTGGCCTATGTTGCAGTCCTGGTACAACAACAGATAATAGCCTATCAAATATTTTGGTGGCATCCTGATGTAACAGCTGTAGTACTCTATATTTACATTTACCTTTAAATTTCATTGCTCTTAAAGGTGTGTAATATTCTCCCACTAAGTGCCGTGAAGAATTCACTGCCCTGATATACTCCCTCTGTCTTTGCATTCTCCTTATGAGGAGTAGAGCAGCGGACGAACCGAGAGTGATTACTGTGGCCTCTTCCTCAGAAGAACAGTGAACAGTGGTTTCATCGACATAGTTTGCTTTGAAGTGGTAGAATCTCGTTCATACAACTCAAATTATTTCTGTTCAGTAAATACAAAGTATTTGTGCTGATACAAAATTGATATAATGTAATTAAATACACGAAATGAAGGTAATGATGGTTTTAAAGAGGAAAGTGCAGTGCACACACTAAAGTATATGTTCTTGTAGTGTCGATAATGCAAAGGTCAGAGAGAGAATAAGAAGGTGGAAGAATGGGTATTGAACCCAGGTCGTTGAAGGGACTAAAGCACGTGGTTAGAAGGCAAATCGCTGTTTTATAGACTGCGCTACAATAGCTTGTAGAGATGTTGAAATATGTTTGCCGAGTCATTTAGTGCCAAAATGAAATGGAGTTACTGTTTGTTACGGAGTAAAATACAATTGCGTAAATGATAGGATATATGTATAGGTACATTTCACAAACACACAGGAAGTTTATTCAGTGAATACATGAGATGTACTGTACATAGCCGGAATGTTAAAAAGTAAGTTGTTTGGATAAAAGAAATGTTAGACAATGCAGTGTAATAGAAGAGCTATAGGTTATATGCTGAAGTTGTGTGACTACAATGCAAGGATGCAAGAGTAAATGAGGTATGGGCTAATTACAAGAAATGGATTTGAAACAAAGTATAATAAACTGCAGAATTTATTGCAGACCAACGTATGTAATTTACAAGATTAACGAACTTTGAAAACAAACATACCACATAATAAACAATTACAGTATGTGGAACTATATTACAAACATTAGCTCTGAAGGCATATGAATTAAAGAAACAGCAATACAAAGAAATAATAGGACAAATTATACAAAGAACGACAAAAGATAGTAGGAATGTTAGCATGTTTTGGCATTTGTTTTGCAAATTTGTTATTTGTTGGTTATTTTGGTTGTTCCGATGTGTAGCTGGTGATGGGTTGAGATGCTGCGTTTTCCTGGGAACTGTCCATGGGATGTGCTCCTGGCACTTCTGAAGGGAAATAATGGTGTCATTGTGAAGCTGAAATTTCAATTGTCCAGCGAGCAAAAAAAGTTCCTCCAAATCTTGTGGATCGCACAGAAGATGTAGCAGATTGTCAGGAGTCAAATATTGTACAAGTACAGAATTGGAAACAGTCACTGAAACGTTCTCAAGGTCTGTTTGAATGATGATTGTTCCATTAGCGCTCGGATGGTAATTCTGTGCAAGTTGATTCAGGTGGCACTGCTGGCATTTGTGAAAACTGAACTCCCTTTGACGGGTTTTGCACATGGAGCAATGATGCAGAGCGATTATTTTAGTGGCAATGACTTTGCCTGTAGTGGTCCGTATATCCTTATGAGCATCCGGGATTGGTTCAGCAGTTGATGTGAAGCGTAGATCCCGTATTTTAAAGAAAGCAGTGTTGCGGCTGGCGGTAAGGTAAAGCTGTCCACCAAAGTCTCTGGTACTTAGTTCCATGAATCAGTATGACGAGTTCAGTGAGATTGCACCAATTTGATCTTCCCACAATTGTAATTTCAGCCGGCCCGTAGAATCCTCAATGTGGCACATTTGCATCTCAACCCAGGACCCATGTAGTTGCAGTACCTCCGTAGTAGGTTCAATATGGCAGACCCTAGCTTCCAACACGGGAACCTGTAAAAAAGACAATAGGAATCATGTCTAACAGTGATAGGAAAATTGAGGGTTTAAATGTTGGTTGGGAAGTAGTGACAAAGGGGTTTTGGTGAAATGTAAATGGCAAAAATAGATTATGTGGCAACACTTACATGTCTGCGAGCAGGTACAGTTTTAACTTCAGTGACAGTGAGTTTCTGATTTTGTTGCGGGCCTTTTGGCAGGACTGGTAGGCCAACAAGCACTTCCAAGGCTGTGCTATATCTACAAGCGATGTCATAGCCTTCTTCGCCACTGCAAGCTGGAAAAGAACGCAAAGGAAACAAAGTTTGTGACAATAAATATAAAAACTACGCTACTGCTATGATTTGTGTATGTTTCTTTACGAAAACAAGGTGCAAAGTAATTATTTCACTGTAGTTATGCTAAACACATTATAAACAGTAGGAAGGTATACGTTCTCAATTGTCTTCTGGTGTTACGAAGTTTTACGGGAGACTTTGTTTTCGCCGCATGTTTGTCCGGTGAAAAAACAACGGTATTATGAAATTCATCACAACCCACTTGAACTACGGCGTTGAAATATCTTCGTTGAGATTTCATTGATATTTTCAGCGGTGAGACATTGTGTATGTATCCTGTGATGTCTATAGCTTGATCAGAAGTGGATCCCAGTTTTGGTTTCTTCAGAGCAGGAGATGCCATAGTTAATTGTGCACAAAGAAAAACGCATTGAACTCCAGGTAGACATTTACGAAGTCATTTGCCGCAGAAGTATGCGGCTTTTATCGTTATTTTAGTGGTTCACAACAACGCAGTACAACGGCAATGGTCGTGAGGCATGTTATAATGTGCATACTTGCGCACGTAACTGCGGACGGCATCATTCAGTTGCTATACTGTAGCTGGTGTTGGCACTGCTATGCGCACACTGACGCACACAAACGTTGAAGTCGGCGTTGCATCCTTTGGTGAGCAAAACAACATACCGCTATACCACAGGTAACATAAGTTCCACTGGCAGTGTCATATAGACGAAGATACAAAGCATGTAATGTTTATGAAGTATGATATAAGATTCTGTATTGTCAAACAATGTCGTATAAATGCAGGGAAAGGATACGTTTAAATGTTGTGTAAGTTCATGTAATGCTAAGAAAGTTATATGAAAGAATGTGTTTACATAGAATGGGGAAACCATGAACGTTGTGAATAGCTGAGCATGATGAATCTTGCCTTAACAATGTTTGTTTTGTTAAAAAGCATGTACTGATTGGTATTTTAATAGAAGAGTAGCTGCACAGAAAAAAAATAAATGCTGTGTAATTTGTACAGATACATACAGGTGGAAACCATCAGACTCATACATAAAGTACATGTGTATATGCGCGTGTACGACACTTTTTTGATATACGAAAATAAATGACATGATTTGCAAAAGAAAAAAAGTATTTAATGTTTGTTCTTGTCAAAGCTTTTTGACTTCATAATTTTGTTACAACCGCTCAAACAGCATAGTGCATGTATTGATTTTCATTTCAACGAAAGAAACGATACTAGCATGCAACAAATATCTGAACTGTGTTTATTCAATTTGTGCAACGATTTAATGTTTGTTATCCACTTTCCTGACATTGTGAACTTCACAAAATGGTTATTGTGAAATGTTTAGTCTGTTAACGCGAAAGTAGTAGTCAGGTAAATGTGCACAATGCTAGACCATTACATTTGTGTTGTTTTCACGCATTGTACATTTAAAACAGCATTAGTTTCTGTTGCATAGAGGTATGTTATAATCACAACATATAGGTTAACAAATACACAAATGTTGGTACATTGTAGTAGCCTATATACATAGTTAAAACAGTAGCCTATTCATGTTTTGTCATTTCACCTACTGTAAATAAAGACATAAAAACATAAATAAAACAGCATTGTGTTGTTGTTGGTTGTTGTTCGTTTCAAGGGTGAAATTTCAGTGCAGTATTTATGGCAGGGAAGGAGATGAGTGGTTGGAGGTCTGCCTAGTTGACATAAAGTTGATACGTTATGACGTGTCTTGTAGTGGTGTAGTGCTACATAGAAGGACATGGATGTTGTTTTAGTTTACTTCTTAAAGAAAGTAGTGAAAGTTCTATGTTGGATGGCGGTTCGCAGGAAGTTGTCTCGCTTTTGTGTTAGCAAGAGAGATGATTGGTGGTTGATGTGTATTCGCTGGCATAGTAAGTTAAGTTGGTATGTGCGGCATGTAGCTAAGTGGTTGGTAAGGTAGTTAGGAATGTCTCCCATTTCCAAAGATGTATTCAATATGTTATTGATTATAATTATTGATTATAAACAAATGCAAAATGCTTTGCATACCTTTATATATTGGTTTCTTGGGTGTTTTTTAATAATATGTGAAAAATGGTTTCCCATTTTGTTGCATCATGTTTTCGATGTATTTGCTGGTAGTATTTCTTAGGAAAGGGTTATTTGCGACATGTCAGATGTAGATAATGCAATGGTTGTTATCAGGGTATGACATTTGGTAATGATTGTTGTAGACAAGATGACCGAGGGGAGCACAGGAGAGAGGGACTCGCAGCCATAGTTGGATTAGCAGCGTTCAGCGCAGCATTTATTTTCCTTTTTTTTTCAGTTTTTTCTTTGCTCAAACAAAATGGTGCTCGTATATACAGTGTTGTCCCCAAAACCAAAAATAATAAAAAAACAAAAAAAACAAAAACAAATTCAATCAAAGAAAATTAAAGAGAAATCAAAGCATTTACTCGAACAAAAAATACAACTATAAATGCAAAGAAAACACTCTCCCTCAGTGCAAGACTTTTTTTTAGGCCCCCTGGCATGCTACAGCCAGTTACCATTTCCTTCTACTTCTCTCTTCTCCCCACGGCAGACTACCTGGCCTCTATATAGGCTACTGCCCTCCCCCTGGAGCAAACCAATACAATAAAATCAATTATCCCTCCCCAGTACATACAAAATCCCCAAAACAACATACAAGAACATAATAGTTTTACATGAAACACTAATACATTACAGACGATTGAAAACCATTCACCACAAAATAAATGACCAAACCAGACTACACCACAATACCTCCCCCCATTTACTACCTTAGGAGGGAAGCTCCCCTCCCCTTAAAACGGCACAGGTATCACTGCCCTGGTTTGGTTGCATTACAGTGTACTGAGATATGCGGTAAGATTGAATGAAAACATGTTGACCGGGATTTTATGCGTAACTGTTTTAGAATACTTGCACGAAATTATTTTAACAGATGACTGTGATTGAATATACCTGTTTACCCTGTGGAAAAATATTTGAAAACCATTAAACATTAAAGACAAACACATATACGGACACTACCAAACAAATACAAAGACGCGACACATGAACACCCGCCATCAACCCGCAGCCAGGAATAAACACGAAATCTTCCACGTTTTTATGTTTGCCGGCATTTTAAGATTTGCGCATATTCTCCCTCCCGCAGAACATGACGGCATGGTAGTCCGTAACAATTGTAGCTTGATAAAGTAATCTGGAAAGTGTGGAAAATAGCTGCCCTAGTGATATGGCGCTGGGCTTGATCCAGCAGTTTCTCTTCGAGGGAGTTCAGTGTATCATCAGTAG
Source organism: Albula glossodonta (assembly GCA_019788955.1). NCBI lineage: Eukaryota > Metazoa > Chordata > Actinopteri > Albuliformes > Albulidae > Albula > Albula glossodonta. The sequence goes on from JAFBMS010000248.1 coordinate 314,115, forward strand.
GTGTAGTGTTAATGGTGCATAACAATTTGTAAAGGAAATCATGACAGGTATGTGGCAACAGGATGATCATTGTTTTGATTGATGTGGTTTTGACGTGCAGTGGTTCATACTATTTTATTATTACTTTTTGTATTATTTGTAAAATGAGTTGAATATTAATAGGTGACGTAGGTTAAAGGGTAATTGAAAAGGTAGCTATTGCTATACAGTCTTGAATAGTCCATTATGTGGAGAAATGGGGAAACGTGTGGTAAACATAAATGGGTGTTACAAAAAGTAGATATAAAACAGATAATCCCTAAAGAACATTTATTTGGTCAAATACCAGTGATAAAAAATTGATAGTTGTAGCTTTTATGAAGAATGATATAATTTTTCCACAGGCTGCGAATTTCTGTTTTTTCAGGAACCCCCCACAGGTGAGAAACGGTATTGTTTGGGATGTTCCAGCACAAGTACTGTAAGTTATTTACATACATAGTAATACTATTGATCATCAGAATATACAGTCAATTGTGAAGAGCGAAAATGGAAGGATTTAGTGTGCGTCTGATACAAGAAGTCGAGAGACATAGATGTCTATATGACAACTCAGATCTGGATTACACAGACAGTTATGTTTGTGGAAAAGTGTGGGAGGACATTGGAAGGAAGTTTTGGGAGGATGGAGGGCTATGTAAGAAAAAGTGGAGGTGTCTCCGAACGAAGTTTGTTCGGAAGCATAAAGAATGGGTTGAAGACAAAACAAAAAAGCGTCACGTCATCTTGGACCATTTACAATGGTTGGAGCCATATGTCAAACACAAGCACAGTGGCAATATTGAAAAGGTAAGAGTAGACAGTAGTGGATAACGTTAGAATGACAGCAGCTATCATTTCTATGATTTAAACATGTCATTATACAGTAGGCCTAGTTTTCACTTACAGTTGTGAGGCAGTGGTAGTTGCACAGCTAATAGGATAGTGTCGGTAAGGTGTAGGGATTGTATGTAATAAAACTGTGTTCATGGATGTTTTTAATACAGTACAGTAGGTGTTTACAGGTTGAAATGTTAATGCATTAAAATGCTGGATATAGTGCAGTGTCATGTTGAATACTTTAAACAACGAAACCAAGTTGAAGGCTACTGTATTAAATAGGCTACTGCTACGAATAATTAACGTGTGAAAAGGGCCAATAACGATGTGTAAGTAATAAAGGAAGGATGTAGGTGATTAAGCGTAGTAATGCTCAGGGTGAGTATTGTTTGCATGCAAGGTCGGTATGTAGCTGGGTTGTGGATTTCATGTTTTATGTAATGCAATTTTTTTCAGGACGTCGTGCTGAGAGCTCAGTCTAGTAGTGGTGAGGCCTCAGGAATTGCAAACGCGGCCACTGAAGGGTTAATTCAGCGGGCCGTTGAAATGAGTCTGCAGCCGAACTTCTTCGATGAAGATTTCAGTTGGTTAGACTCTTTTGTGTAGACAGCACTTTTTTTTTTTTTTTAAAAGTCCATTGATTACGTACTGCACTGAAAAAACCCTGCATCGGCATTGTTGCACTTTTGTATTTGGTGTTTAGTTCTACTGTTCGTGTGTGTGTCTTCAAGGTTTTTTTTTTTTTTACGTGTGTTAATGGTTCAGAGTTTTGTTGACATATCGTGTGAAATAAATTGTTCAAGTAAATAAAGGTTGTTGCATTATTTTGATACTGTTTTTCTTATGCCTGCAAATAAAGTATGAGGATGTAAGGTGAGAGTGTGTCATCAGGTAATGGTAGTATACAGGAACTGTAACGATTCCAAAGACAACTCACAGCGTAACTACATTAAAAGCCATAAAACGTAACTAATAAAAAGGAGCAACACCCCAGCAACGCTCTTCTCTCACCTTACTCACACCTACTCCTCGCTCCTATCTCGCGTGCTGGACGCACGCATAAAGCTCTCTTATCTGGGTCTGACGTGCACACCGCACGCCAAGGAACTCTGTCCCTCCTCTGCCTTATGTGCAAGAACTCTCTCAGTTAAGTAGTCCCGCTCAACGCTGCCTAAAAGGTAGCTTCGAACCCCAGTGGTTAGCTACAGTGAGCAGAGACCACAGTCACGAGGCCAAGAGACAAGTGGAACCCTGCCGCGGAGAGCCAAGCAGCAAACCCCGGAATACAGCAGAGCGAAGACCTGTAAGTTCCAAGAGCCAGAAGCCTACAAGGAGGATCCCACTATGTGAAAAACAGCATCGGACCCCAGAGAGAATGAGCGAGCAACTAACTGCTCCCTGGGAAACCAGAGACTAACTGTTACAGAAGGAACGCACTGGACCCGTTTAACCAACGGAGAAAACAGCAACAGTAAGGCTTTAACACTGGGCACAGATAGATAACATAGCTTAAGTACATATTGTTATATTCATAACTAAATGTAATTAACTACTACTAAATGTTATTTATTTTGCATATCTGTAATCATTGTTGTGTTGAATCATTGTTTAGCTGGCTCCTAGCCAAGCGCTGTGCAGCGTTAGCAAGCGTATATATCTCACTCAAACTAGGTTTTGCATGTGATCTATTTAGCTACTAACCTACGACGACCCAGCATCAGTGACCTACACAATTATATACAATTTTAGCACACTGCATGTGCCATTTTCCAGAAACGCTTAGCTTCAGCTAAGTTTAAAACTCCCACCATCATTCCTTTGGGGCAGCCTGTGGTCTAGTGGCTAAGGTAAATGACTGGGACCTCTGAGTTGGCCCCAGGCCAGCCACATCAAGAACACCATTGCAAGGCCCTCAACCCCACGTTGCTCCAAGGGGGGGTTGGCCCTTGGTTGGCCCATTCACCTGCAAGTTTCTTTGGATGAAAACATCAGCTAAATGACTAATGTAATGTGTATGTGTGTAGTATGTGTGTCTAGTTGAGCCTGTATAGCATATGCATATAATTGTGTAGGTAACTGACGCCGGTAACTTAAGCTATGTTATCTGAGCCCAGTGTTACAGCCTTACTGTTGCGGTTTTCTCCGTTGTTTAGATGGGTACAGTGCGTTCCTTCTGTAACAGTTAGTCTCTGGTTTCCCAGGGAGCAGTTAGTTGCTTGCTTGTTCTCTCTGGGGTCCGATGCCGTTATTCACGTAGCAGGATCCTCCTTGTACGCTGCTGGCCTCTTGGGACTTACAGGTCTTGGCTCTGCCCCATTTTGGAATGATTGTAAAAGAATTGAGCATATTTGATCATTTGAAACAGATTATGTCCTATCACAAATATTTTGGGTGTCTTAAATTGTCAAAAGTTTTAAACATAACACATTGAATGCAGTCAACTCAATAATGACAAGTGGTTACAGTTATCGTATGGGTCCAAGTAGTAGAATTTCGTTCATGCAATGGAAATGATTCATGTCAAAGTATTTGTGTTGATATAAAATTGATATAATGCAATTTAATACACGAAATGAAGGCTGTAATGGTTATAAAGGGCAATGTACATACGAAAGTATATGTTCTTGGAGTGTCGACAATGGAGAACGCAGAGAGAATAAGAAGGTGGAAAAGTAGGTATTTAACCCAAGTTGCTGAAGGGAGGTTGAAAACTGTAAGGACTGATGATGATGATGGGACCCGTAAGTGTGCACAATACTCAGACGAAAAGCTAAAGAACGAATTCCCCAACCACTAAGGTCTCGAAGGAGACAGATCAGAGGGAACAAATCCCTAAAACAAAAGAAAAAAAAATACTCCTGCGGGAGAACCCCAACTCTAAGGTAAATAAAAAGAAACTAAGACTTCAGGAGTGGGAACCTAACAGCTCTTAATATTAAAAGAGCTAACTGCGAAGTATCACGCAGATACTTCAACACCAAATTCTTCGGCGGGTGAACACGGATCACTCCCGCAAACAAAAGAAAATAAAGAACTTCGTTAAGATTCCTACATTATATTTACACTCCATGCATACTAAGTCAAAAAAAAAAAAACAGGACAAACTCTCTTCCAAAGCCGGCGAAGTGTACAGACGACACGAACGCAAAGAGATGCTGAAGCCCTGGGTAATATAAAGAGCTAACACACCTGAAACCAATTGCTAATCGGCCACACCTAGCAATCAGCCGATAATCAAAAGAACATAGTTAGCTTCCCGACGATAGTACAGACGAGAAAGCACGAAACAAATAATAAAACCCAAGATAGCACCTGCAATCATGACAGAAAACAGGCATGTTCTTTAAAGAGTGCGCCACAACAAATCACTTAAAGAAGCCGGGGCGGATACATTTACTTCATTCAGTCATTTCATGTCAAGATGAAGTAGAGGATTAAAATTTGTATAGGTACATTTCTCAAACACACAGGATGTTTATTCAAAGAATGTACGAGCCGAACGTAGCCGAAATGTTAAAAAGTAAGTTGTAGTGTTCTTGTGCAGGGTGTTGAAACGCGGACTTAACACCGAGTTAAATCGAAATCAATGAAAACAAAGCTGTAGCAAGGTTGCTCGTTTACTGCACTCTGCTTCATTGAATTTACATGGTGAAAACTGAAAAAACAAATCAAAACAAACATAATCAGCATCTGTGTCCTTTTTTAAATCACATACATCAAACTAGTCAAATATTAACACAAACAGCTGGTCTACGTAGCTTAGCAACCGATAGCATAGTGTACAGCTGAAAATAGTTCTCTTTAAACTACCGTATTGAACAAAACTTCGAGGATATCTAATCCTAAACATATTTACATTTAGGTTAACAAATTTACGACATTGCCTCCCAGATGCTCCTTTGCGGATGGAGTCAGATACGCAAGAGAACCTTATGCCTTAAATTCCTTCCTTGCACACCAGAAACAGTGAGTCAAAACAGGAAGTGGTGCAACAGGAAGTAGTGTCATTATATGACCCAAACATATAAATATATCAATTTTAACAAATGATTTCATAAACTGCGATATAGCTAATAACAAACAAATATTCCAGCAGAAATTCTAAAAACAAAATTAATGCCTTGCGGCAACACATGAGTTGTTTCAGTTAAGAGTGTATTCCCACAAGTTGAGCATACCATATCCTATAGCTCTTTTATGAAATTGCAACAGTACATGAGGTTTGGGCTAAAAACAAGAAATGAATTTGAAACAAATAACAAATTGTAGAATTTATTGCAGTCCAACATATGTAGTTTACAAGATAAACAAAGTGTGAAAACAAGCATACCACATGAACATTTACAGCTTTGGAAAAGGAAAATAAAACAAATGTCATCATTTGCAAAAAAACAAAAAGTACTGTTTGTTCTTGTCAAAGCATTTTACTTCACAATGTAGTTACAACCAGTCAAACAGAAAAAAAATGAGAAATAATAATTACAATGGAAATAATAATAACAATATAGTGTATTGGCCACATATTATTCATTGATATTATACATGGGAAGTAGAAAGTATAGATCACATGAAGACAATAAAAAGAAAAAAAAATTAAAAATTGTTGTTGACTCAAAGATTTGTATGGGTTAATGACAATTGGATGGTCATTACAGTTTACTTTGGGCAGAGTGAAGAGTTCAAATATGTGGGGAATGCTGTACGTCTATGCATTTTTTGTGCATGCAAGTCATGCAGCTGTTTTTATTTGTGTGTTGTTTTTTGTTTAATCTTAGATGTCACTTGGTAGTTGATACAGTAATGTGTACCACCTGCAAAACAGACATATGCAGTTAGGTTAACATAGGGCATGTACTGATTTTCATTACATAGCAAACAAGGATACTAGCATGTGGCAAACATTTTAACCATATTTTATGTTCAAATTTGTGCAAAAGTTTAATGTATCTACCTTATGGAAAGTGCTGTCAGTAGGAGATAATTCAGAAATGTTGGTAATGAATAAAATAAATATTGTTATTAGTAAAGACACTTGTAAACAGAAGCACACAGAAAGTTTGGTGATATTCATATAAATGCAATATCAATCAATATTGTACCTGTTTGGTTTTTGCTGGTCGTACGGGCTTCAAGTCAGGAAGCTTTGTTAGTGCAGATACATTGCATGTTGGCAGTTGCAGTAAGGTTGGGAAGGATATGCCAATGCAGTGACTTTCCCAGTAGTTGTGTATAGTACTCATGAATAGAGGTACTGTTTAGAAAGTATAAATGTGCATTGTGCAGAAGATGACTTTATTGTGTGGAGAAGTTGTGATGTATTGTCACATTAAAATGGCTGTATTGAACAACTGCATGAAGCAATCAAAAATGAATGAATGAATAGGTATAATACAAGTATGAAATAACAGTACAAGTACAAAATGTTTACATGAAAATTTGATAGTACAATAAAAATAAATCATAAAATGAAATTAGTAAAGAAAGAACATAAAGAAAATTATTGTTTAGTTGTAATAACATGGAAAATAGCTCAAGAACTAATTGTTCATGAATGCACAATGTCAAGTCTAAAAACACAGTAGTTGATATGAAAGACACAAAGCCCATAAAATTAAGAATTAATAAATATGAAATATCATTGTTTAAAAATACACCACATACCGAATTAACACAGCTTAGTGTCCACAGCTTAGCAGCTGCACCCGGGTCCACGAGGGGGCATGGTTGGCCAAAGTGGTAATGACACATGCGATACATCTTTGGGACCATCATGTTTTTCCTGAATCAACTTGGAACAAATCCCAAATTCAATAATTAATTAAAATTAGAACTATTACGTATTTAGGATCCTCCAATAATAGTGTGCCCTCCCTTGCCTTTCCTTCCACGCTGCAGTCCCTCTCCTTTTCAAAGGCAATCTCTAACGTTATTTTACCCTGTATACAAAATAACGATAACAATTGTAATATTTAGATTTATTTTTCAAACAAACACAGGAAAAATTTAGATCGTAAATGGCTCAATCAGCTGGCTATATTAGTCCAATCACATAAGAACGTATGTTTATTAAATAAGAACGTAAATGTATTGTGACAGTCCTATTTCTGTGCTGTTTCGGAGATGTGTTGACTGCTTAAGTTTTTCTTAAAGCTAATGGAGTGAGGTCAGCCATAGCAACGAAGACCTTAGCAATGGTTTCTGCTCCTTATTTACAGCAAATGTTGTTAACATGTTTTATGGAATTCATGTAAAATTCCAAACAAGAACAAGATATAGAGTTCCAGAAGAAACTCTATTTTCTTGCCAAGGGCTTGAAGAGTATGTAGGCTACCTACTAGAAGTTTTAATATACGAATATACCTATTATTAGTATATTAAAAGTTTTAGTAGGTACAGTAAGCACTGAAGTAGTTGCAGCAGGATTACTAGAAGCAGTCAAAGAACAGTAGAACTTTGCTTTTACGAACGATTTACGATCATATTCGTTCGGCTCACGTTTGATAAATGAGGCCCATTATCTTTTAACAGAATAAATACATACATAAATAATACTGTTGAAATTGCAAACTAAACTTTTGTAAACATATATCATTCAATGAAGTATGTCTTTCTGTGTAAAAAAACAAAAAAAACTTTGGATCAGTCATAAACATTGGTTTGACATTGGTTACATGCATAAAAAAATATTACAAAGTATGGCTAGAGAACACAGACATTGAAAAATAAACAAAATATTGTAGAACAGTAATGTAAAAGAACAACATCTGAATCAGTAGTGATGAAAATGTTCGGCATTGATTATCTTTGTGTCGTCTATGACAGTAGGTTTTAAATGACATACACGAAAAAAAACCATTCTACAATAATGTACAGTGGAACCTTGAGATACGAGTTTAATTTGTTCCATAACCGAGCTCGTAAGACGATTTACTCGTATGTCGAAGCTATTTTCCTCATTTAAAATAATTAAAATACCATTAATCCGTTCCAATCCCCCCCATAAAACACCCTACTTTTTTGATACGTACTTTTAAACATGACAAATGTATTTTACTATAGTATAAATAAAACAGAATACATGTATGAATGTAGCAGTATTAAATAGTGCTCCTGTGACTGAGAACTGATTTATGTTTTATTCTCCGCCCCAAATATCGGCGTCGGCCGCGCTATGGGGAAATTTAAACGGTGACAGTGTATATTGGGGGAAGGAAGAAAAAAATCACACCAAACTTTTTGTATGTATGTTCATTTATTTGTTGGTTGAAAGTGCTGTTTTTGTTCGTTCAGGGTGATGGAGTGGGTGAATATCGGCGTTTGTTGTCTGGGGAGAAAATGTACTTTTCAAGTGTTACCGTTTAAAATAGCGAGCTACACATATACATTTAGTGGGTGCACACGTTATCTGTTTTGTTAGGACGCTATGTTCACATTTCACTTTCATCATTCATCACTCAGACTTTCCATAATAGATAAATCCCGGTTTACTCACTTGTGCGTCTGTGTGTGTTTCACGGGGGTGTCAAAGGAGCGCACGGGGGAGCGCACATGGTGGTTTTAAGGATTATGGGTAGAGTAGTTCATTTTGGTTTGGAAGGTAGGGGGAATTGTTTCAATGTTTTGTGTAATGTTGTTGTATTGGTGATGGGGAAAATGTATTTGTTGAATGTTTTAGTTGTATATACTTATGTTGTATAGATTATGTAAGGAATTGATGGTTTATTGTTCCTGTGTAAATTAATTGATTTTATTTTTGGGATGATATGGTCGGGACTAACGGTAAATTATACTTGGGGTTAGGAGTGAGTGGCAGATGTTGAAGTGTGGGTCTTGTAGGAGACAGATGGCGGAATTTTTTGTTGGCAATATAAAAACTTATCCCATAAAACTTCTCAACACAAATTGGTACAATTCATTTTTATTTTTTTAATTCACGTTATCAATGAACTTAATTGCCAATTATTTTTTTTTACAGTTAATTTTTGTATTGCCTTTGCCGTTACATATGTACACTTAATTGCTACAATTTTTTATTGTACGCAACTTAATTGCGTACATTATTATTTTTTACTTAACACTTAATCTTCGTCGCTGATTTTTTCAAGGTCATCAGTGACGTTTGCATCTTCTTCACAAATTTTTTGTTTTTTCGACATGCTTTCTTGATTTTGAACTGAAGGTCATTTCAATAAATACCTATCCATGGTTGTTTGTTTTTGCCTTCCCTTAAGAATTTTTCTGAAATGCGTTAGGCAAGTGTCATTACACAACGCCAACGCACGGCTAGTTGACAATTTTTCCGGATGGTTTTTTTCTATAAATGCCACAAAATCCTCCATCCCCAAAATTTTCTGTATCTCCTTTGGAGCAATAACCACCTCTTCATCCTTTGCCTCCTCCGCACTACCCACAATTTCCTCCAAAACTTCTGTGTGGTGCATCTCCTGTAGGTCCTTTAGCTGGTCCATAGACAGCTCCTCTGTGTGCTCCTCAACAAGTTCGTTCACATCCCCTTCATCCACCTCAAGGCCCATAGACTTTCCGAGGCTAACAATCTCCTCTATCACTTACGCCTCCTGATCGAAGCCTTCAAAGTCCATTTCAGACACAGCCTCAGGCCACAGCTTCCTCCAAGCAGAGTTCAAGGTCCTCCTTGTAACTTCCTGCCAAGCCATATCAATAAATTTGATGCAAGTAACAATGTTGTTATGGTCCTTACAGAACTCATGAAGGGTGAGGTTCATATTCTCTGTTACATCAAATCAGCGGTGGATCAGATGCTTTGTGAAGAGCTTCTTGAAATTAGAAATCACCTGCTGGTCCATGGGCTGGAGGAGAGGGGTGGTGTTGGGTGGAAGGAAGAGAACGTGAATAAAAAAACTCTTCGAGGATGTCATCCTTGAGGTTCGATGGGTGAGCTGGAGCATTGTCAAGGACGAGAAGGGCTTGTAGGGGTAAGTCATGCTCTTGGAGAAACTTTTTAATGGAAGGACCAACGACCAAGTTTATCCAATCAACGAAGAATTGCCTCATCACCCACGCCTTTGGGTTTGCCCTCCACATAACCTGCATTTTTTGTTTTAAAATTTTGTGCGTCTTAAAGGCTCGGGGATTTTCAGAATGGTACAGGAGAAGTGGCTTAATCTTGCAGTCACCACTCGCATTTGCGCACAATGGGCCTCATTCATAAATATTTTCGTAAAACTGTGTGTAAATTTATGTGTCAATGGCTACGAACTAACAAATTCCGCCAGATTTATCAAACATGGGTAAACACAGCATTTGTTCGTATTTCGTGTGTGTGTTGATAAATACCAATCAATCGTAAATGACAAGCACGTTCACAAAATTTTCGATTAGCATAAATCCACGCCCCTGAAATACCATATAAGGAGCTTGAAATCCCATTGCTGGCAATGTAAAGAGATGGCAGAGAAAAGGCAGAAGAAAAAAAACTGTTCTGAAGCGGCAAATGAAGTTTTGTTAATGGAAACAGAATAAAAAAATACTTTGTTCAGAAGTATAAGTCGTTTAGTGTAGGGGCCGGGGAAGACAAAAGCCTGGCAAGAAATAACTGTTGCAGTAAATTCGGTGTCAAAAGTTCCGCCGTAAGCTGCAACAGGTTAAAGGAAAATGGTTCGACATGAAACTGGAGGCGAACTATTGGAGAGACGTCGTTAGCTGGAATTACCGTGGAGGGTGACCGGGATCTGATTTTCCCTGGTCTTGGATCAATCACTCTCCAATTCTGAAGGTAATTTTTTGTATACTAGCCTTATCGTTACCATAAATCCTGGGGGGCAGCTGCACCCGGGCCCGTGATGGGGCATGGTTGACCAAAGTGGTAATGGCACATGCAATACATCGTTGGGACCGTCATGTTTTCCCTAAACCAACTTGGAACGAATCTCTAGTTAAATAATTCGTTCAAATTAGAACTATTACATAATTAGGATCCTCCATAAAAGTGTGCCCTCCCTCGCCTTTCCCTCCAGTCTGCAGTCCCTCTCTAACGTCATTTTACCTTGTATAAAAATAACGACAGCGATTGTACTAAGAACTAAGAACCGACATAGTAGCAGCAAGAGTACTAGAAGCAGTCAAAGAACAGCAGAATTTTCTGCTCAAAACCTGAGATTGTCATTGAAGATCACTATATCTGACCAGCATTGCAGTGTCATTATATCCAGAAAGTTATTTCAAAATGTCAAGTCCGGTAAGGTAGCTAACCGGCAAGCATGCTGTATTCTTTGGATATTTTTTTCAACTACTTTAAAATTGCAGCTGCAGTTATAATTGTTGCTTAGTAACGTTAGCCACATTAACACGCTCAACATTCCACCAATGTGAAGTCAATGGAGGCGTTTTTTTTTTAAGTTTTCTAGTTTAAAAAGCATGAATCTATAGCTCAGAAAAATACAAGCAACCTGACCAGTATATTCACACCAAGTTCGGTATGTCTACCTTAAAAACTGTTGGGGGAGATACGTCCGAAAGAACCAGGAATAATAATATTAAGAAGAAGAAGTAAAAATTCTATAGAAGAACAGTAGTTTGTGCCTTCGGCAAGCAAATTAATTAATTTTATTAATCAGTATTGCACAAATGAAGCCGAATGACCTGTTTTAATGTTGAATCCAATAGTGATTTTATATACCACTTTGAACCGTTATAATGTTACGATATTACTGCCAAATAATTTGCTACTCATTTTTAACCAAATAAAAAATGAGTGAATTGAAAAATAAAAGCAACAACACGAAAAACAAGCTTGACAGCCGTGTTTTTCCATTTACGCACGCAATATGAACATTTTAGAGCACTTGTGAAATTTCCTCGGATCCTACGAACAAACTGATATACGAAAACTTTGATAAATCCCAAATTTTTTGCGTAAATGCATTTACAAACGATTTACGATCAAATTCGTTCGGCCCACGTTTGATAAATGAGGCCCAATGTGAGGTTTAACCTATCTTTCATGGGTTTGTGGCCTGGCATATTCTTCTCCTCTGCTGTTATATAAGTCCTCTTTGGCATTTTTTTCCAAAATAACCCTGTCTCGTCACAGTTGAAGACTTGTTGGGGGATGTATCCTTCTGCCTCAATCAATTCAGCAAAAGTTTTTACGTATACTTCTGCTGCCTACTTATCAGAACTCGCTGCCTCACCATGCCTCACGACGGAGTGAATGCCAGATCTCTTCCTAAACTTATCAAACCAGCCATGACTGGCTTTAAATGAATCTTGTGAGTCCAAGTCTGTTGAAGTGCCTGGTGTCTGCTTCAGCAAGTCACTGTAAATCACTCGTGCCTTCTCACAAATAATTGCCTCCGTCACGGTATCCCCTGCGAGTTGTTTTTTGTGCACCCACACCAACTTTTCCATCTCTTCGTGAAGCGGGGTCCGAAGCTTTGAAATAATCGTAACCCCCTTGGCTGGCATTATAGTTTTTAGTGTATCCTTCTGTTTAAGAATAGTGCATATTGTCGAAGTACTATGCTCAAACTCCTTCGCCAAATCAACAACACATACTCCACATTCATGTTTTGAGATGACTTCGCGTTTCATTTCAAGAGAAATCACTCACTTCTTCATAGCACTGTCCTTTGCATTTAGTTTCTTAGGGCTCATGGTTGAGTTACAACAAAGAAATTTGGCAAAATAACTGCACAAATAGAAAACATGAGCTAAACACAGCGATTACAATGCGCCACGACCGTATTCGACTAGAATGAAACTAGCCGCGTGGGTGTCATTCTTGGCGCGAGATGCTGAGAGCGCTTGCTTTTCTTCTGCTAGCTTGGTAGTTGGCTGGGCTGCGCGCGATTTTCAAAATCAAGCTAGTGAGCTTGACTCGTACCTCGGGGCAAACTCGTAACTTGAAGCAAAAAATCGTCATTTTTTCTGCTCATAACTTGGAACACTCGTAAATTTGGTCACTCATATGTCGAGGTCCCACTGTATATATCAACAATTTCAACACACCAATTAGAATACAAAGAATGTGTATGAGTATTAATGGCTGTTACATTAATTAAAAATGGTGAGTGGGAATTGTTGATATCTCATGGATATCAACAATGTCCTCTAATATAATATCTTCCCATTGCCCCCTCCCCCCTTTATGTTATTTGTTTTTTTTCATGCCTACCCCTCTCCCCCCCACACTTTTGGGGTCAACTGCATTCATTCAATTACAATATATCTATATAAATAGACCCCTCAGGTTGCCAACCAAGCACAGCTGAATTCACCCACCCTTCAACACTCCTTGACAAATCCTTACCCTGATACACTGACACACAAAAGTGAAAGGGCAAAATGTAAAAAAGAAATAAATAGAAATGAAAAAATATATATATACAAGGTGTGGCTATCAAATAAGGAGACAGGGCTTATCAAATTTGAACCACAGGATGCATGCACGAACCACGTGGTAAAGATTGACCAATGGGCAAGCATAAACAATCCCTGAAAGTTTATATCTGCTTGTGTTTTCAGTTCGCTGTTATGCATCGCTTGATGTAGACATGTTTTTCATTAAAATTTAATTATAGCATTCGTCTCATTATGTAATAGCCACACCTCATATATATGTTCAAAACAAAACAAAAGCACATTTAAAGACAAAAGTAACAAAACAAAGAAAAAGAAAGACATACTTATGCCCTAATCCACTCCCCATCATTACCAACCCCCCTTACTTAACCATATTTCCTGTAGGTATTTACTTCTTTGCTACTTGACATATTTTTGTTATCTATGTAATCCATTCATGATGCCTTTTCCATTTTATGTTTATAATGTTCACATTCCATTGTACATTTTTATGGGAGACAGTTAACATTACATGATTGTGATTAGGATAGCTTCATGAAAACTGTAGTGTGTTGGTACTATTTGAATGTGAAAATTTTCAATGTCTTTGACATATACATGGTAAATCAATGTTCCTTTTTCAGTAGTTGCCTGAGCAACACATTGTTTGCATTCATGCTGTTCCATTAGTTGTAACATATGAGATGATGTAAAAAGATTTTCATTAAAATCTTCCATGATAATTTTGCCTTTTGGATATTCATTGATTTCCTGAATTAGTTGCATTAGTTGTGTACAAAACGTCACATTTGTATGAATTTGGTCTGTACAAAACAGCCCCTATTATGTCAATGTGTTTCACTTCAAATATTAGGCTTTCTAAGTTTGCACATCATGGTTTCCATACCTTTATGTGATAATCATTGAGATGATATATTCCAACTCCTCCACGTATCTGCTGTTTCAGTTTTGAAAACACTGGATTACTCATGTCATAACAGTGGAATCTAGAATTGTGCTGAAATGTGAATTCTTCTAAATGTAACTGGTCCATGGACTCATCAGGTGTTAACCATGTCTCTGTCAAGCAAATGCATTGTGTTTTCATTAAAGTGGCATGTCCCTGTAGATCATGGAAGTGTGCTTTCAAGCTTTGAATGTTATGTAATGCAATTGTGTACCTCCCTGCACATTCTGCGTTATTTAGTTTGGGCATAATGAATTTAGACATCAAGTTCATTGCTTCCTCAATTTTAGGATTGCAGTATATTGTTGATTCATTGAAATCTTGAAGAATAAGTCCAGTTAAATGTTTGACACGACTCAAAGCAACATATGCTTATCCTGCTGCAAAGATTTTTTTCAATGAAACTACAGCTGAATCAACTGTTGGTCCTTGTACTTTGTGAACAGTGCATGCCCAGGCTAATTTCAATGGGAACTGGCGTCGGACACCCCCACTGTTAGTTACTCTGTCTTCCTCAGGTCTAATGATTATTGCATTTTTACAAGTTTTTGAATGTTGTTTTTGACCTACAGCTTCATTGTCAAATTGAACATGAATTGCACTAGGGAATAAATCCTCATTTTCATCACATTGTGGAGATTGAAATATGATATCAACAACAGTGCCAAAAGCACCATTAACAAGACCATCATCAACATCTAAATTTTTGACCAACATGACTCAAGCACCTTTTCCAAGGGTAATATGTTGTTGCAGGCAGGAATTGAATACTTTTTTATGACACCCAAGTTTTCTTTCCATTCTTCTGGTTTCTGCATTTCTTTCAAAATCTTGAGCCTTTATTGAAATAAAATCTAGGCAAACTGAATGTACCATATCAAAGTTGTAATTATCAACTTGTTTGTTTGTACTAAAGATGTGTATTGCTTCAGATTGGTCCTCAGTTTCACATTGTGTGAGCATATTTATGTCAGATCAATAAGGATTCATTCTTTTTACGTACTCTTAGATGATTCAACATTTGAGCAAAACTATCATCTGTTTGTCTGACAATTTGTGTGAGCTGTGCAAGTGAAAAATTGTCTTCCCATAAATTAACTCCTTTTGTTTCACTGAACAATGCTGTTCCTTTTACTGGACACAATTTATAGCAATCTCCCACTGCAATGATAGAAACTTTTCCAAACAATGAATAATCACCTGTTTGTTTGATTTGGCGAAGTCGTCCATGTATGTAAGCTAGTAAATTGTGGTCAACCATGGACATTTCATCAATGATTAATATTTCCAAATTTCTAAGTCTGGAATGCAATGTATTCATTTTTTCATCACTCAAAGGTTGATATGGCAATCTAACATCAGTGCCAATACAAAGAGTGTATTGTTGAAGCACCAATGTTATAAGCAGCCACTCCTGTTGGCGCAGTTAACAGTACAGTTATTTCATCAGGATTGAGTTGCATGGTAGACAAAATTCTGGTAGCCTCATTATGTATGGCATGGTTTAGTGTGCTTTTACCAGATCCTCCTGGACCGGAAATAAATACTCTGAAAGGTTCTGGATTTTGGCCTTGTGTTCTGTGAAGACACCATTGTCGAACTTTGTAAAAAATGTGTGATTGTTCTTCATTTAATGATTTCAGTAATTGCAAAGCATTTTCACGTGGCATGACATTTTTGATGTTTTCAATGCTGCACATAGATTTGTCATTACCAAGAAGATCTGGAATGTTTTCATCGTCATCACTGTCTTCTAATATGTCATTGTTGATATTGATTTCTGAAACACATTCTAACCGCTCCATTTCAGACTCAGGACTTATATGAGCCCAAGCATCCTCCAGTTCCGTGTGCTGTTCGATCATTTCTGTGGCATGGTCAATGTTTTCAGCTTCTATTTCATAATGACACGTGTTTGCTTCAACAATATCGGAAACCTTTTGAATGGTATTGGTATGACATGTCACTGCACCAAGATTGTAAAAATCCTGAAATGCTTCAAAAGGCTGGGGTTTTAATTGGTTATCCAAACGATGAGGCAGAGAAAGTTGGCGAATACTGTGGTAATGCACTGTTCTCATCTAAGCATGAAACAGCAAGCTGAAACTCATTCCTCCATAATCTTCTCCAAGGAACAGGCTCCGTGTTGTATTTGGAAAATTTAATGAAGAAAAGGTAAAACTGAAATAAATACAAATAGCTCAGGTAAGTATAACAACATTAGAAATCATTTGAGCGATGCTAACATCCTTACTTCTACAGGTTTATCTGCTTTCGGTTCCACAGGTTAATTAGGCTAACAGGTATGTATATTAAAGTAATGAATGAATTATCACATAAAATGTCTTAACCCTTAACTTCTCTGTAATTTATAATTCAGGTTTACAAACTCAACTTACTGGCAATGCCACGAGAAACAACAGAATAAAGAGCTTGAGATGCTGAACTGCTGTTGATCCGTTACTTGTGTGTTTTCATGTGTAAACTAAAATGGCTGCCCTACTATACGTCAGAGGTCAAACAAATACTCTTCAAATTAAGTCCCCTTTCAAACTAAAGTTTCTTTAGAAAATTAAAGTCTTTTACAAAATAATACATTCTTCTACCTGCAACATTACAGGTAATATTTTTCAGGATCTTGTGTTGGTGACAGTCTTGCATATCTAATAACAGCTGATTCAGTTTGTGATCTTTTTTTGACATAACCAAAATTATTCTGTAATGCAATGACGTTATTGTTTTTTTATGTGTATTTATTTCACTTGTGGATAACACTCTGTATACAGAACAAAATGTAGCAAGACATATATCGCGTAGCTCAATGGTGTCAGGTCTGTTTTTGTATCTGTCCACAATATTTTTCATCCATATGTCGGGTTCATAGTTGGTTTCATGTTGTATGTGATTCTGTATGACACTTAAAGGTAAACTCATTTTAACTGGATGTTCTCCAGTAGGAATGAATCGTACTTTGCGTGAAATTTTCTTTAAATGCATATTTGTCAATCTATACACAGCTTCTTGAGCAGAAACTTCTGTTATGAAGGTAAACAGCACTAAGTCTTTTAAATGCTTGTTTAGCATCCGCATTTCCATTCATTGCTTCTTTTTGAGCATGCTCAAGTAAAAGGCCCATTTCTTTCTCTGCTTTAGAAATGTATGAAATGATGTAAATGACACAAGAATAAGAATAAACTGAATGTCCATGTTGGCATTCCAAGCACGTAGTAAATCAGCATTGTATTTGTTTATCCAAATATCATTCGGGTGTCTTTGCAACATGACGTTTGTTTTTCCAGTGAGTTTTGCATTTGCAATTTAAAAGCTGATTGAGTTATGCCTGATTGATTATTGCAAAAAAAATGATTCGCTGACTCATACACATTGTCAGGGTGTGACAAACCACATTTCACTCTTTTAATTATTTCCATTGCATCTTTTTCACTCATGTTCTTTACGCTGTCATCTTTTTCATCTTTTCTGGCACCAGTGAATTCCTTAGTGGTCTTTGGTCTGCTAACAAATGTACGATTTGATGGTGGACGTGGGAAATTAAATTGACACACTGTACCTTTTTTCTTGAATGTGTTTCAATGTCTAACACTGTGTTTCTGCACACCATTCATGGTATCATACAATTCTTCATCTTCTGCAGGTGGCATTTGGCATGATACATATTGGTTAACAAATTGTATAACTTCTGCATCAGGATCTTTGTCAATTTGCAGTGCATTGTCAACCCAAAAAAGGCAATGAACATGTGGAGATCCACGTTGTTGAAACTCAATTCGATACAAGTAATCTTTTATTTGTCCTATATGTGCAGTAGAAGACATTATAACGTCTTTCAAAAAACAACGCCATCTCTAATCAAACATTATTGCAGCTGTCACAGGGTTCGTATTGCGCATTTTTCTGACCATTGAAGTTCTTCCACATTTACCAATTGACCTTCTTGTACAAGAATTGTGTTCATTTTTTCTGGCCATCTCATATCAGCTGAAGAAAATGAACAAAACCATGTTGGTATACCTAATTGCCTCAACATTGCAAAAATTTCTTTTTTTGTAGTTTGCCAGAAAGGAGGAGTTCCCTGTATTGGTTTCATAAACTTGTAGCCATCATCAAAGTGGAACAATTCTTCTAAAGAATCTTTATTCATCAGCATTTCTGATGTCACTTTCTTATCTGTGTGTGTGTTACGTCCTTTTCTTAATGCTATAGAAACATTGGAAACGACTTGATTAACTTCTGATAAATATTGTGCATAGAATATGAAATCTGTATTTCTAGCAAATCTTCCATCTGCATTAAGCAAGCGAGTATTCAAGTATCGTGAGAGCAATATTCTTTCTTTTCTGTCATCATGAAATGTTTGACCGCCAGATGGATATAAATATGGGAAACATTTTTGTGACAAGGTGTACCGAGGGTGGAGGACTTAAAGGACGAGGATTGCAGGATTAGGTGCAGATGGTGACATCAGTGACGGAGCAGGAATATATATATATTTACAGCAAGGAAAAGAAAAACAAAAACTATACAAAACTGAAAAACAAAAACTAAGGGGAAGAAATGATGGCTAGCGTACTTAGCTAAACCCCCACTGAGGCCTGAGGCTCAGAGCCACTCCCATCCACCTCTCAAATTCACACGCACAAGAAGAACCCCAAGGCACTCTAAACACCCTGTTTTAAGGACGTAGCCCCTCCCACCAGGCACCTTCCATTAACAAAAAAAAAAAACAATCAACCACAACAGAAAATAACGAAACCAAACACACAAAACATGGCCATAGTAAATTCCAATAACATTAGAATGCAACACAACAGCAAAGGAGGTCCTAACCGAAAAATAAACCAACAATAGGAACACAATTTATTTTTCCCCCCTTAACGTGGACCCAGGTGGACGCTTCCCCTGCACCCCCCTGCAGAAATACTACCTAGTGCGCCCCACTTCCTGTTTGGCAGTGGCTTGCCGAGACGCACCAGGTAACTACGTTTTTTCACCTTAATTTCCTTAAGTTAGTTAAACCATATACTTTTCACACAAATACAAATCAATAAATGCATCTTTACAGATTTCGCTTGTGTTGTTCTTTTTTTTTTTTTAGTTTAACCAGCTGCTGAAAAGAATGTTAGCCGTTGTTAAAATTCTGCACCGCCGCACAGACAGGCCTTATTCCATACGGGGTAAAAGCAGTCTTTTCAAACAGCTCCAGCGGTATTACAAGAACAGCACACAAACACATACACATTACTAACAGGTGGCACAATCCTATCAACACACACTTATACTGATGTAAAATGTTGCCAGTGTAACTGCACCGCCTGCGCCCCTTGCACGGCCTGCGCCCCCCTATTTCCGGTTCCGTCGGCAATATGACTTTTACCCCCTTATTTGTTATAACGCTGTCACATGATCACACGTGATCCTGGAAAATAATGCGCATGCGTACGTTTAAATACACATATGTTAATTGCTTAAGTAGCTTAAGAGCTATCAAATTTTCCGACGTAGGCGTCAGTGGGTAACTGGCTACCTAGCAGCTGTGAATTACAGCTAACTAACGTGAGCTAGCTAGGTCGATCCACAAATAATATACCTAACCAAACAATTAAGATCGTGTGAAGTTTGGGAAATAGCTATTACTATCATACATCATTTTCAACTCAGTTGTAGTGAGTAAGAAAATATAACGCTAAGTATGACTGTAAGCATATTATTTTATCACTCAGGTAACCAATGGCCTAGCAGCAATTAGGTAGCCAGCAATCCTGGTTTAATTAGATTGCAAGCAAGTAACTACCTGACGTTCAGTAAGCTAACTAGTGATAGGCTATGTACCTAACATTTTAGATTTTCTAGCATGAATGTAAGATGTCACAAGGACAAGAGTCCTGATCAAATGTTAACTTTTTAGCAGAGAAGGAAAGGCAAGTAAAATTAAATTGCATCTATTATCAAGGAAAGGTTTGATTTACGGTGGTTTTGAACACGCTGTTTGGGAATAAGGCAGCAGTGCTTCCCTTAGCAAGCTACATCAGTTATCAAATTTTATCTTTGTAGTCACAGTAGACAGGTAAAGGGATGGCACTGTATCAATGTGGAATTTGATGTTGAGAATGACAGACATAATCAATAAACTGACTTTACGCACCTAATTTCTGTCCTCACCCTAAATAAGGATGAAGTGCTGAGCGCACTCTGCGAAGTTGCTTGATAGCTCGGCAAGTAGCCTAGCTATTGAAATGTTATCATTGTTAACCTAAATTATAGACAGGTTAAATGAAAGCCACAATAAGTAAATAGTCGTCCCACACAAATATGATACGAAGCTGTTTATTAACTCACAATAGCAAGCAACATGATGACCTATTAGCAATAGGTTACCTGGCCTAATTTTCTAGCTAAAAAAAGGGCTATCGATAACCTCAATTGACGACAATAATAGGATTCTGATCCAACAGGTACATGTCATATACATTTCATGTGCATGGAATTGAAATATTATAAATAGGCCTATATAATGTATATAAGTGTATATATGTTATTGTGTACTGTATAAATGAACCATAGAACACTTATCCTCTAGCTACATTGCTAATTTCCTTAACTATAGTGTCACCATGCAGGCCTCAGTTAACTAGCTTTAGCTAAGCTAAACTAAACGTATAACTTTCTGAGTTATAAAAACTTCCTTAGCTAGAAGTTTTTAACAATATGAAGGTAAGACCTGAATAAGCACACACGTACGCAAGGGTCAAAGTGCACGAACATGTCATAGCGTTATAACCAATAAGGGGGTGAAACATCATATTGCCGACGGAACCAGAAATAGGGGGAGGCAGGCCGTACAAGGGGCGCAGGCGGTGCAGTTACACCGGCAGAAAGTACTGAGTGTGGTGTTGCGGTGTTTGTGTTGTGCGTCTGTAGCAATGTGAGTCTCATCGCGGCGCTGGTCCGTGACAATTTTGCTTCATTTGATGCATCCATTAACAGTCTTACAGTGTCGTTACCCTCAGCTGGAGCTAAAGATAATATACTTTGGAAGTTTTGGTCTCGTAATTCTTGCACAATGTGTGTTGGTTGAAGGCAAGAAGAAAGAAACAATCCATGTTGTTGTTCAGTATATGTTAAGTCATCCTCACATTGGTTTGTGTCAACGTCATCATTCCTGTCATCACAATCAGTAGTTTCATTTTGTGATGGTATTTCACTCTGTACGTTACATTCACTGCCATCTTCACTGATACTGATACACAAAAATCTGGGTCATTCATATACTTGTGCTTAGCTGCTTGTTGCACTTCTTTTTGAAAAGTTAAATTAGTCTTATACTTATGCTTACTCTTTTGAATTTGCAATTCTTTATATCGATTATCTAATGCATATATTTGGTTTTGTGTAACTTTCTTCTGTTTCTTGTATTTCAGCTGCTCTTTTTGATATTTTGCTGTACATTGTTTCTTCCTTTTAAACTTGATGTCATCATGGTATTTTTTCTTTTCTTTCTCAGCCTTTGTCAATCTGCACTTTTTAAAAAAACATTCCCACGTCCAGTGTTGTCACTACCAATCAATCTCCATTTGAGGTTCACTTTCAGGACACCTTTTACATAAAGTCATTGGATATAAATTGTTGTCAATATGACTTTTGCAACTTTTTGCACAAACCAGGTCATCATCTTTAGATTTGACACAAATTACAACTTCATAATGATTCTCATTTTTGTGATGTAGATATATGGCATTGCAGTTCTTGGTAAAACTTTGCACCACCAGGGATATGAAAACTTGAAAACACAAACCATTGGTTGCCACCGAATGTCATGATTGTTGTCTGCAACATGCCTCCAGCTGCCCATATCTCAAGTTCTGTAGACCAAGTGTGACAATATTTCATGTTGCTTTTCTGTACATACTCATCCATCCTGGTATAACCTTGTCTCATATATTTTTCAAACTGTGAGGGATTACACATTAAATGTCGTACTACAGCTCTACACAATCGCAAATGCTGATTTTCACTACCACAAATAGCAACAGATAATGCTCTAAAAAAGCAATTACCATCACCCACTACTGGTTTTGTCTCACAAGGAATACCCATTGGTGAAAAGTTTACATGTTTGTCAGAAATGGTAATACTATTCGTGTTTACCTGCTGATTCCAACATAGAAGGTGTTGATCTTCATTTGTTAATGGTGAAAAACATAATACAGACTGCCTATTTTCTCCAATGATTATATCTTCACTTTCATCAACTATTTCACTGTCATGTGTTGGTTTTAATTTCCACATTGTTCACCATTTGTCTTTAATACATCATTAGCCAAACCAACATTCATGATTTTGTATGTTTCAAACCCATGCTTTGGTGAAGAACAGGTTGATTGTTGTTGACATGGTGTTTCTTCTGTTGATTGTTTATGTTACGTCTCCGTGTGTTTGTTATTGTTGTGGTGTTGCATGTTCATCGGTTTTCTCTCCTCAGACGTTTGCCGCTATCCCCCCCCCCCCCCCCCCCCCCCCCCCCCCCCCCCCCCCCCCCCCAGAAGTCCGCTGCTGTCGTCCTCCTCGCCATCATCTCGCCCCTGCCATTCGCCTTCTCATCATTCGTCCTTCTTGCTGTCACTCATCCACATCCTACGCAGTTTCAACCATTCAGAGGGTGACGCGACTTTTAAATACCCCTATGTAACAGTGAAGAAAAGTGATGATGCTCTCTGTATGTCTGTGCTGGTTGTGTGTGCTCGTGCAGTGTTTTCTTTTGCCCACGTTATCCCTGCTGTGTGTGTAGTGTGTGTGGTTCTGGTATAGTGATATCCTGTTTTTGTTTATCTCCTGTGTGCTCTTTTGTCGGCCACGCCGGGGCTAGGAACAGGATAGATAGGGGCCCCTGTACACCGCACGCAGTGGTATATTGATGTATAGACGCACTAGGGTAGGAGTGAGTGCCACCCATTGTATCTTCTATTTGTTAGATAGAGTAGTTAGGTAGGTTTTGTTTTGCGGTAGTAGTTAGTTAACCTGCTTTCGTTTTAGCTAGATACATTTGGTTTTGTTCTTTTCATTCCTTTGGCACCACTCACAGTTCCGACCCCTCGGTCGTGTGTCTGTCTGTGTGCATATATATACTGTACATATTGTAAATATTGTTGTCACCTATGCACCCTCTTCACTTTATCACGTAATAAACACTCTTCACCGTACTTGTATATTGTGCTGCTGTTCCCCCTACCCGTTTCACTGCGGTTATTTCTTTTTTTCATCCCGTATACTTGTTATGTTCCCTTTACCATACCCCTAGACGGCCAGGGTCGTAACAGTTTACATTTACCAGTAGTTGCAGAAGAAGGGACATGCTCACACACATATTCTATGCTTCTCTTGCTTTTGCTTGCTGAATTCACAAAAACGTCTATATCAAAACACATACCAGACATGTGAACATCTTGTTCATTGATACACGGTCTACATGTATCCCTGTTTTTTATACTGTTGCATTTATCACGCCCACTCACAGGATTACACGTCAACAGTTGACTATACAGTGGAGATTTGGGTTTGCTTGTCAGGCTCAATGTATTGTTTCCTTTGCTGTTGCAGTCAAAATCTGTATTTCTTTTTCTGTGTTGATCAATACTATGCAAGGAACTGTTGTTGGCTTCTTTTTCCCACAGCTGATGTCGCTTTGTATGTTTCACAGATTTCTCCCATGTCATACCATCATTGACTATGTTCTCAAACTTATTTCGTCCCACCATTTGAGTCTTTTTGAATTAAAACTTTCTGATAAACCTACAGAATTGCAGATGTTGCCTGTAGCCACCTTTCAATGTGCTATCATCAGTTTTTCTTAACACCAGTTACTTCAAATTTTTCATTGTCTGCATGCACAGAAGTAGCAAGACTTACAATGTGACTGTACAGTTTATCAAAGCTGTCATGGTGTACAACTAGATATGTGCCATCTCCACCTGCAATTCCAATTGCACTGCGTGCGTGGGAATAAAACACTGAGAACCAAGTACCTGTATTTTGTTTTATTATAAGTGCACTCTTTCAATGTCAGAAAACAGGAATTGTACTGAAAAAGAACCCTCTGTAATGCACCATCTAAAGGCATTACCACGTCATGTAAATCTTCACCATATTCAGTCTTGCACCCAACAAAACCATTTACCGTTCCACCATATTGCATTACTGCAGTTGAGTTGCACAGAGAGTGAATGTTTGGCAATTTAGACACTAAAACAAACCCACGTCCTGAACCATCTTTTATTTTACCTGATACTCTCATATCATCATACAAGTTATCGCCAAAGTCAAGAATCTTGTTCAGGTCTTCCTGGTTCCATTTAAACACACTTTTCATTTCAGCAAATATTACTGAGGTTAATCTGTTTGTCATACATTGCTTCCCAAGATTGACTTTGAACTTGCTATGACCCTGATGGTATGAAGCTTGTACATACCTTTTCAAGAGCTGAGAACTGTTGGGTTCATTGCTGTCCATCTCAGTTTTGCTCAGGTTAGTTTTTCTTTTAGTTTTGCGTTGTTCAGTTTTGTGCATTTCATCTGGAAGGCCAGGAAGACACCCAGATGTTTTCTGCGCGTGGCTCTTCTTCCAATTCTTCTTTTTCGGCATCTGCAACACATTACAAATAAACTGCATTGACATTAACATCATATTTGTGGCAATTCAGGTAAATTTCAAGTCATCAATGTTCACTTCCTGACTTGGCGTGCTGCAAATTATACCCTACCTGTTGTTGGTCAAACCCGGTTAAAGTGGTAGTCAAAGCTTATCCAACATGAAACTTTCGAAAACATAGGTAACGTGCACTTCAGGCGATTTATTTACACTATACAAATTAATTACTTTTTGACAGTCATGTCATGTACTATAACTGAATGTGATGGTACATTATTTTACAATTACTTCGTGTGAAAACATTAACTTAACAAAGGTATTTAACCGTTATCTTTGGCAAGTTGCCATGACATAAGCAGGATAATGCGAAGCAGGATAATGCGCTCCGAGCTGCACTAAACTAATACCAACATTAAATTTGTCTGTATTGTTAACTGTTAAAACAATGCCATTACAACACACCGTCATTTTAGTTAGCTTTTGCATTGTAGTTATAGCTGCAGCCTGAATTATTCGACATCAACAGCAATTAACGTTTAGCACAAATAACACTGCATATACTGTATTTGCAAACTGCTCTGCAAGTGTCCTGTAAAGCAGCAATGCATCGCTCCCATTGAAAAGTAGACCAATAGTTGCGTTTTAGGCATCATACCTTTCTGTATGTATGCACTGCAATACTTATGAGGCACACCTTTGCTTTAGCTTAACACATCGGCAGGAGACCTACACATAAAATTGCATCGACATGATACCTTCTCAAAAAAAATTCTTTCCCGCAATAATTCCGTTCCATCTCCCAGCATTTGTCATACATTCGTTCAGTTTTTCAGCATTCCAACACCATTTAAGCATTTCAATACCACAGTTACATCAAATGTACATAACCTTGTGAAACAAAACAGTAATTAAAAATGTCAGACTTGTCTGATGCAATATGTACAACCGCATGACACTGCTGTAAACAAATGATTTCACGTTCACTACCTAGCTTCTTAACATTGTGCAATTAACAAAATGGTGACTATGATTATGCCGCAGTTGACACAAATCTACTAGTCATATTTATGGACCATATACCCTGCTAATCCGTTACATTTCACCATTTACAGGCAATCTAAATCCAAAACAACACAACCTCTCGCTGCATGCTGTCATTCTATCATCGAAAATATATATTTAATCAAACACAGAAACGGTACTCACAGCTAGCTAGCTCTCCCTTCTTCTTCTGAAAAGATGTACACATGCGTAATTCAGGTGGACCGTTACGTGATACATATAACGTTAATTTGAATATACTTACTACCACCTAATTTTCTTGTGTTGCGGTTCATGAGAAGAAGATTGTTTAGTGGTTTTCACATAATTTGAAATGACTGGACATATAATAAATCACATCTTTGCTTCATTTCATTTTCTTTGTTCCTCACGGTGAGCCGAATCAGGCAGTGTTGGTTTCATGTCACTAAGTCACATGGTTCAAAAGTTATGGCCTGACATTTTGGAAATTCAACGGTTTGTTATAGCAACCCCTTCAGGTATTTTTGTGTAAAAAATTTTGTGAAGGTGTAGCATTGTGTACTTTACCTGCCTGCCAAATATCATTATGAGAAACAAAACTCTGAATG
The DNA here is from genome assembly GCA_019788955.1 of Albula glossodonta. Classification (NCBI taxonomy): domain Eukaryota; kingdom Metazoa; phylum Chordata; class Actinopteri; order Albuliformes; family Albulidae; genus Albula; species Albula glossodonta. Next base: position 340,555 of record JAFBMS010000248.1, read on the forward strand.
ACTTATAGCCGTTTTTTTTCCACAAAATGGCAGAACGCTGAACATGGTACAGCACAGCGCAGATTTATTTGCATGTAGCAGGGTGGCTATTTGACATAGGAACTTGCCCTTCGCAAACTTTGTAGGGACTAGGACTAGCATGCTACTTACATAATTTCATGTCCATTGGACTCACTCATTTTTAAGTATTAATTTTTTGGATTTAAAAATGCTGAATATTCAAATGTTTGTGGCAGCCATATTATTTATCCAATCCTCTTCATATTTGGTATATGTCTACACTGGAGCATTGTCTTGAGTCACACGAGATAGATTGGTTGAAAAATGGCCAAAATTGCCTGATATGCATATTTAATTCATTATGGCGCTGATTAATTTGCATGTAGCGTCGTCATTGTTTGACGTGGGAACTTTTCCTTCACAAACTTGTTAGGGACCGGTACATACTTGCTGTATATAGTTTCATGTTGATCGGACAAACGGTATATTTTAAGATGATTTTTTTGTTTTTCACAAAATTCAAAACAGCGCAAAATCTATTATGACGCATCTTTTCATCTCTTTATTTACATAATTGCAATGTTGTTTATCATTTGTTATCTAAACACTGTGCCATCATATACCAGTTAAGACCAAAAATGTTTTACTTTATTTACTTTCAGGCATGACTCAGCAACAGAAGGACAGAAAGAAGAGGGTGAGCTCTAAGCTGTGGTTTGAGGATACAACAATTGAGCTGCAGCTAAGTGTGTATGTGGGTGTACTTGCTATCCTGAAGGAGTATGTCATGGTTTTTCAGGTTTGTAAAGTTCAATAATTGTTCAATGCTTATAATTGTTTAATAATTGCATAATACCTAACTTCACAAGTTTGTTGAAATATTTATTGAAATATTTACAGGGTAGCGAAACCTTGGTGCACAAGCTGCATAACAAGCAGCTTGAGATGTTCAGACTTTTCATGGCTTGCTTCATTAAAGCTGAGCACCTCAGTTGTGCATCTCCGAAATTAATGGCAAATATGGTACTCGAGGACAAGCTGTTACCGCCAGCAGAGATCTTCATGGGAAAAGAAGCAGATGCCTTCAGAACTAAGTATCCCAGACATGCTGTTAGTATCTCAAAATTGCATTTTATACGTTTGTTTGAATAATTGTGTTGTCATTGCATGACAATATTCATTGCTAATGTCTTTGTTTTGTGCAGTTTAGTTGCTCTAGACTTTCCTTGCTCAGGTAAAGAAGGCATATGTCACCACTGGCCTTTACCTGCAGCAGACGTTGCCTTTGGAAAGTTTGGTGTTGCAGTTGCTGTCTGCCCTGGACCCCATTCTCAGAGGTCATTCACAGGCTGGAATCCACCTGAAGAAGCTGGCCACCAGTCTGCAGCTCTTCACAGCCACAGGGAGTGATGTACCCTTAGAAATCTTAAGGTACAATGTGTATCCCTGTTTGGCCACATTTACAGAAAGGGAAGGAGACATGGTGGATTGGTGGACCCATGTCTTTGATTCTGCAAAGTACCCCCAAATTAAGCAAGGTGGTGAAGGGTGCTCTGTCCATATTCCATGGACCATTGGTGGAATCCTCCGTCAATTCAATGGGTGACATCATCGATCCAAAGAGCACAAACATGGCAATCTCTACCCTCAATGCCATGCAAACTGCTAAATACACTTTGAAGTCCGGTAACAAGACAGCGGTGCAGATGTTCAGGAGGGATGACACTAAGTATGGAAAGGTAGACAAAAGGCTGTGCCAAAACATCAAATCAGCAGGAGCGATGGACAAAGACAGACATCAGCACAGTCTGACGGAAAGCTGGAGGAGGTCAGATGAGTATGGCTACAGGCCATCTTGTAGTGCTGAGGAGAGGAAGAGGAAAAGCATTGGAAGAGGAAAAGTGGGCTAGGCTGAAACATGCAGCCAGACAATGAAAGAAGGCCCTTGAACTTCTGGTTGCCAAACAACATAGGAAGTAGGACTTAGTTTCAAGTTCAAGCTTCAATTTCTTTGCGTTGTATGGAGTTGCTACATTGAAAAGCTTGTTCCATTTTTGGATGCTGCAGCCACAATTTAATAATCATTAAGGTCTTTTGTTTATTTTGTTGTTATTGCTTGTGAGTCATATTGTTCATATTGTTTATATGCCTCTGTATCTTTTATGCCTTATTCCATTTTTTTTATTTATTATTTGTTATGATGGAATTGTGCAAACACTTTTTCAAATTATTATTTGGTAAGTTTTGTTTTTTATGTCATTGACTTTTATTCATATCACTCCTGTTATTTTCAATGTTGATTGATTAATTGTCACAGTGATCAATATGCCTCTCTCTCCTCTCTGCCTCTCCTCTTCCTTTATCTTTTCTCCCTCTTCTCCTTCTCTCCCTCTCTCTCCTCTCTCTGAATTATACAGTGAATGAAGAAGCTGATGTTCAACATAGTTTTGGTGGATTTATTGTCTTGTTAACATTATAACATAATGATCTATTTTCAGTTCAAAGCTTGCTGCAAATATACATATAATTGGTGAGTGTCGCCGCCCCAAGCGCTCCCCTACTGCAATAAAGTAGGCTTTTTAAGGGGAGGGCAAAGGGAATGATGTAATCAATACTCCTGACACTTAATCATCCATTGTGTTCATATTATTTTTTTAATGCATAATATAGGGTGATAGATGTCTTATGTGTTCATGGTGAATAGCTTGCTACTAAGAAAGCCTCAGTAGGACTAGCCAACTAAGTTGTGAAAATGGTCAAAGTTCAATATTTTCAAGAGTCCACATACAGAGGAGGACCCCTCTCCTGAGCATGTTCCTGCTAAAGAACTGCCAAAAGCTGACCTTAAGGTCACAGCCCCTGTCCAGGCTTCAGCTGATGCCTACATCTTGGTGTTTCCAATTATTCTTTGTGGCCCTGCATTTCACAGAGGTTAGCCCGTGCAGTCATTTCAGTAAATTAAGGGTGAAGTAACAAGCTTTTTAAAATCCCCCCATTTATAATACTTAGAACAGAACATAAAAATGTTTAATTTCATGTATATACCACATATACACGCAGCTTAAAAAGCAAAATCAAACTAAATACAAAAGCCACATGTTCGAGTGTGCCATGGTTCTATTTTGTCAGTGTTAGCCTGGTAAAGAAGGATATAAGCCTTCATGCTTGCATGCTAAAATATTTATGTAAGTTCAAAAATCTTTAGACCCCAATGGCGATACCATTCTGCCTTAGGTTGTCTCCCTCACTGAAAAAAAATCTCCTGGCTTCTGTGCTTGGCACGTGCAAAGAGTGATGACTGAAGAGGGCCATCTCTGGGAGGTCAGTTTTTGACTGCTCACATGCCTTAATGTAAGAATCTCTTACAGTAGCCTTATGATAACCTTTCTTGGCACATATGACGATATGTCAAGCTTGGGACTGTTAATTAGCCTGACAAGGTTGAGTTATTTTAATTTAGCGAATGCTGGCCATCGCAATTTGGATGTGGTGTTAATGTTATTTCCATGGAGTGTAACATTAGCTAGTGCACTTGTTATTCCAAATTACACTTGTTTAACATTACTGATATTAGGGCTCTGGGACTGCTCATTTAATGTTACTAATGGTAGAATTCTACCTACGATAACAACATAAGTTGAGCTCCTCAGCCAAAGTGCAAACTTAATGTTAATGTTAGCCCTTGATGGTTCAATTTTCTTAATGCTAAGATAATATTAGCAAGGCTAATGCTGTCATAACTACAATGTAATTTGCGTTTGGATATGGTTTGGAACATGAGACTAATTCATGACACAACCATGTACACATTTATCTAAAATGGACCTTTGTTGCTTATTATGTAGTCAAATGGAACACTTGTTACTGTTGCCAAGCGTACAGTTACTTATGTTTTTTTTTTTTTTTTAAACAAGTAGCCGAATATTTGAAGAAAAAAAAAACAAAATGGGAATAACTAAACAGTTAATATCTGTCATACAATACCAGTATGTTTTTGTCTTATATATTTAATGCCTAAGAGGTTATAGATTTCAATATATAGAAGACAAGGTTGTGAAAGCTATAGTACGCCTGTACCACACCAGATGCAAATTATATCGAGGATTACAAATGAACACAGGATCTAATAGGGTTTTGTTTTCTGTGGTAGAATTTTTTAATGAATTGTGTATAACCTTTCTCATGAAACAATTTGCAAACAGGCTTGTTTGAGTTTGACAGCTGATCCTCATTGAAGTCCCCACAAACAAGACTCATGAGATTTGATAAAAAGTGTAAAATATTGTAGTCTGGTGGCCTTTACACAGTAACAAACAATTCTGTATGTATTGTAAGACATGTGCCAGCATTACATTTACATTTACATTTATTCATTTGGCAGATGCATTTATCCAAAGTGACGTACAAGGATTAGATACAGTCATCAACAAATCTAAAAGTGTATCTATCAATAATGCTGCAGTAAATCTAATCCAGTGATCCCTCTCCTATCGCGGTAGTTGCGTTCCGAGAATACCCACAAGATGGGAAAAATCGCAAAGTAGAGGCAAGATGGTTATCATATTATTTTGTATATATTAACCCTTTACGAACCTCCCCCACACTGTTATCAACCCTCCCTAGACTGTATTACCTTTTCCCACACTCTTATATGTAAACACTTTTATGTAAAATATAAATGGAAACACAACACGTACATTTTAAATGTATTAAATACCTGTACATTAAATAAATTGTAAAACATTTTAAATGTAAATTAAAATTTAATGTACATGCACTAAACTACTGTAAATGGAAATACACATGTAAAGGTAAATCATTTTAAATTAAGAATGAGAAAACATTTTAAAGGGAGAAAGAGAAAACATTTGAGTGAGAAAGAGAAAACATTTGAAAGTGAGAAAGAGAAAACATTTTATGGGGTACTCACCATTGAAGATACTACGCCGAGACTTGGATTTTGATGATGATGATGACAAATTGGCTGTGCGGTAATGTATGGCGATGATGATGATGACGTACTGCACAGCGAATGAGAACTTTACAGCTCTTCTGACAGCGGTTCTTCTGGTGGTGGTGGCGTATCTTCAGAATCTTACGCTGAAGGCGTAGGTGAAGGCGTTTTTACTGGGGTTTTTTTCTTGAAGAACATTGTGATAGGCAGTTGCTGGTGCTGTTTCTTCTTTTGCGTTAAAATGGCCTTATAAACTGCCATGGCCCCGTCTATTAAATTACAGAAATGGACCGAATGTCCTAATCTTGCGACATCTGTTGCAGCTCTTTGGCATGGTTCGAAAGGGCAGCAAGTCATTCGAGAGTAAGCCCACTCGTTTCAACTTCTTCCTCTTCTTGTCCCTCCTCCTCTTCCTCCTGGCTGGCAAATTTTGTCATTTCTGTAAGGTCCTCTTCCGTCAATGGCTCAGAATGGCAGTCTATAAGGCCATTCACATCCTCAGCAGTCATGTTTGTGAAGCCTTCTCCTCCTAGAAGCCGCGCCAGCTTCACTGCCTTATCTACTCCTGCGTTATGAATTTCATCCGGTGTGAAGCCCCTATAGTCGTGGACCACAGCGGGCCACAACTTTTTCCAGCTGGCATTTATTGTCTGGGTCTTTATTTCATCAAGGCTCTTCTGTATGTTCTCCAGGCACGTTGCAATTTATAGTTTCGCCAATACGCCTTCAGCGAAAAGTTTGAGTCATTATCCATGGCGTTCACTAAGCTGGACAAGGCATTTCTGGTGTAGAGGACCTTGAAGGCGCGAATCACGCCTGGTCAATCGGCTGGATCAGCGACCTTGGTGATCCATGCCTTTGGGTTGTGCATCCAGTACACTGGCAGTTTTTCAAGGCACAAGGATTCTTGGATTTATATACAAGCACTGGCTTCAGCAGAAAGCCAGCAGCATTGCCGCACATAATTAGTGTAACCCTGTCTTTATGGGCTTTGAAGCCAGGGGCTTTTACCTCGTCCTTGAAAATAAAGGTGGGAGACGGCATCCTCTTCCAGAACAAGCCTGTCTCGTCCATGTTGAAGACTTGTTCTGGAGAATATTCACCTTCTTCGATAATGTCTTGGAATTGTTCTTCCACATAATGTTTTGCAGCCTTGGTACTGGCCGAGGCTGCTTCTCCATGAAGCAAAACACTTTTCAGGCCACATCGTTTAAGAAATTTGTCCAGCCAACCCTTGCTGGCGAATCTCTGAATGTTCCTACTTGTTTTTCGTCGCTGCTGTTGTCTTTGTCGTCTCTGTTGTCGCGCTCCTCCTGGGGTATAGCAGCAGCAATGGACTCGTAAACCTTTCTCGCCTTTTGTCGTATGATTTCCGAGTTCAATGGCACATTTTTCTTTCGAGAGTCTGATATCCACACCACTAAAGCATTTTTCCATTTTCACAGAAATCTTATTCCTCAACGTCATTACCCTTTTGGCTGTTTTAATAAAGTTCACCGTCGCTGTCTTCCTAATTTTCTCATAATGTTTTTTTTATGTATCGCACTGTGGACTCATTGAGGCCGTAAAGGCGGGCAACAGACGCATAACTTCTCCTTTCTTTCAACATATCAAGGAGTTCTACCTTCTTTACAATTGTTAACATCCTCCTGGTTCTTTTGGTTGCACTACCAGAAGCTGGAGTGGATGCAGGGTGTTTAGGAGGCATCGTAGGGCATGAAATTAGGCACAAATTTTACGAAACTTTCACAAAACACAACAGCACAAAGTGTACAGTACGCACTGATACGCGACGGACAGTGAAGTGAATGACAGAAATGCGAGACTACTGGATGACGGACAAGGCGAGATGCTGAAATACTTCTCTCCATGAGCCAATCAGCGTGAGGAACAGAACAGCACTACCCGTGCATACAGGTTTTTTTTTGCAATACCCTGTATGTATGTGTTACAGAATGTCTTTTAATTTATTTTTTACTGTTTTTTTCCCTTTTTAGGCTAGAAAATGATTATTTTTTAACAAAAATAATGAAAATATTGGAAATTAAAAATTTTTTACATACCGCAAAAATCCGTGATAGAGTGAAAATTCCACGAGACGGGATTACATGTAATGTACATAAAAAACTGTGATGCACTGAGGGAGCGAAAGCAGAACCGCGATACAGAGAGAGAAAACTGTAATTAAATCTAAGTCATAATAACATAACCTACAGGAATGGTACATAGCCAAGTAAAATATATACAATTATAAAATTAGTATTATACAATTAACAAATAAACATAATACATGAATATAAATCTAAATACTAATACATTTACATTATAATGATGCATAATTATAATATAATAGTTAATACAAACACATAATTATATATAACACAAAATGGTGTACAACAAGTTCTTATTCAGGATGTTTAGGCCAGACATTGTCTGAAGAGGTAGGTTTTCAGACCACGTCGGAAGGATTGTAATGATTTAGCAGTCCATAGGAAGACGGGGAGTTCGTTCCACCACTGGGGAGCTAACGTGGAGAAACGTTGACAGGATGCACGGGAACCGATAAGTCTGATTGAAGGAAGTGCCACAGGTCCTGTTGCTGCAGATCAGAGTGGTCTGGCTGGTGTGTATGGCTGGACAAGGCTCTAGAGGTAGTTAGGGGCTGTCTGGTTAGCTGCAGAATAGGTCAGAGTCAGGGTTTTGAACCAGCTACTGGCAGCCAGTGGAGATGTTTGAAGAGAGGAGTGACATGGGAATCCTTGGGGAGGTTGAAAACCAGGCAAGCAGCTGCATTCTGGATTAACTGAAGAGGCTGTATGCTGCAGGCTGGTAGGCCTGAGAGGAGGGAGTGGGAGGCAGTAACTTAAGACCCATCATCAGTGATGAAGAGCTCTCGTAGTGGGGAGGACTTGGCCGGGATAAAAAAGCTGCTCTGTCTTGTTGGGGTTCAATTTTAGGTGACAGGATGACACCCATGTGGAGACATCCACTAGAAGTGCTGAAATTCTCTCACTAACCTGCAGGGAGGAGGGTGGGAAAGAGAAAAAGAGTTGGGTGTCATCAGCATAACAGTGATACGAGAAGCCATGTGCATTGATCACCGAGCCAAGTGTCCCAGTGTAGATGGAGAAGAGAAGGGGACCCAGCACTGATCCCTGTGGAACTCTTGTGGTTAGGGGGCAAGGTGTGGAGGTGGAACCTCTCCAGCAGATTTTTGAAGATCTACCAGTCAGGTAGGACCTGAACCATGAGAGGACGGTCCCAGAGATGCCCATCTCAACCAGAGTGGAGATCAGGAGTTGATGATTAACAGTGTTAAATGCTGCAGACAGGTCTAGCAGGATGGATGAAAGGTTGGAGGCTCAAGCAGAGTTGAGAGCTTCAGTCACCGCGACGAGACAACAGCAGTTTTAAATTCAGTGGGGAAATGACCAGAGGTTAGAGAGGTATTAATAATAGTAGAAAGATATGAAATGATTGCGCCTGATATTGACTAGAGAAGGGATGAAGGGATTGGGCCAAGGGGAAATGTTGTTGCACGGTGGGTTACAATTAGCTGTGTCACTTCTGAATCATTGAGTGTCCTGAAGGAGGTCAGGTGGTTGTTGAAGTTGCTTCGGGTGGTTGAGGAAGTTGCTGGAGAATTGAAGGAGTTCCGAATATTGGCCACTTACTCTTCAAAATAAACACTGAAATCAGCTGCAGAGGGGGAGTGTGGTGGAGGAGGGGAGAGAGGGGAGGAGAAGATGGAAAAGAGCTTACGTGGGTTAGTGATGCACTCATTGATTTTCCTATGGAAAAATGTCAACTTAGCTGCTGTTGTTGCAGTTGTAAATGCCTTTAGCAGCATTTCATGTGGAGCCAGGTCGACAGGGGATTTGGATCTCCTCCACTTCCTCTCGGCGGCCCGCAATACAATTCTATCAGATCGAAGGGCCTCAGTCAGCCACGAGCAGGAGGAAGATGGACGTGCTGGTCTAGAGACAAGAGGGCAGAGTGTATCCAAAGATTGAGATACATGAGTTAAGAGTAGAGGTAGCAATATCAACTGGTAAACTGGAGAAGAAAGCAGGTGGGAGAAGAGTGGAGAGAACATTGGATATGAAGGAGGAATGAGAAAGGGTACGGAGGTTCCTCCTAAAGGTGGTAGTGGAAAAGTTATGAGGGGAGTTAAGGGAGGGGAGAGAGAATTCGAATGAGACAAGAAAATGATCTGAGACATGCAGGGGGGTTACTGTGAGATGCGGTGCAGTGCAACTCCTGGTGAACACTAGATCCAGTTGATTGCCAGCCTTGCGTGTCGCTGATGATGGGGAGAGGGTGAGGGCAAAGATTGGAGGAGTGAAACAACACTGGTCATCTGGAGGCTGCCTGAATGGATGTTGAAATCACTGAGTAGAATCAGTGAGGTGTTATCGTCAGGCAAGAGTCTCAGCAGGATGTCCAGTTCGTCAAGGAAAAGACAGAGAGGGCCTGAGGGGCCTGAGGTAGAGAACAACAATGATAAGATTTACAGGGTGGGACACAATTACTGAGTGAAATTCAAATGAGGTGACAGAGTGGTTGTGGAGAGGTGAAAGATGAATTTTTCCAAATTGGGAAATAAGCAAACACGTGCCCCCACCTCTGCCAGAGGCCCGCGAGGTATGTGAGAAGGAGTAGGAGGAAGAAAGCGCAGCAGAGGTGGTTGTGTTATCTGATGATATCCAGGTCTCTTTTAGAGCCAGGAACTGAAATGACTGTGTGTCGGCATAGGCTGTGATGAAATCAGCTTTCTGGACTGCTGACTGGCAATTCCACAGTCCATCAATCACAGAGAGAACCTCAAGTGAGGACAGAGGGGGATAGACTAGGTTAGTTATATTGTGTCTGTGGTGGTTTGCACAAAGGAATAGGGGAAGGAGGGAAACACATAACGAGCAGAGGGTGTCTTTACAGAAAAGAACAACTTTAGGTATAGGTCAGAAAAAAGGCACAAATAGCGTGTAACAACTTTCTTAACATTTTATTTATAATTAAATATGTATATTATTTTATGTAAATATTTATATAAACATTATGAAGTTAGTAAACTGACGATGAGGCTGCCGATATTAAACCCAGCAGCCTCTGGCTTAGGTTAATATGCTAATTCTTACAGATTGATAACAAATTAACAACTGCAACAAATCAAACACAGGTGAAACTCTACAATCAGCGAGACAATAGACCAAAACTAGTTGTCAGTTAATTGACTAGACACAAACTTAGCTTGAACTAAGAAACTAGACTAAATCAAATGATAAAAAGATGCACTTATCTGGAGCCTGCAAATCGCCTAGTTACCACGACGCTGATGCATGTTAGATCTAACATACATAGAAACTCCACCACCTTTTCTGTTTGACATGTTTTGGCATGTTTTCCAGGCAGGTACGAATTTCAGGAACTGAATATATTTTCTTCTCATCAAAATAGGAGATACATCTGGAAGAACCAGGAATAATACTAAGAAGAAGAAGTAAAGATTCTGTAGAAGAACAGTAGTTTGCGCCTTCGGCAAGCAAACTAGTTAGTCAAACTTGTAGAAATTGGAAGAAAAATGTTAGTAAATAAATAACTGGATGAAACGCCTGTCTTGCTTTAGAGCTGCCCGGAGCACTTACAGTCGCCATGCAGTATCACAGGAAATGCAGTCTGAAAGTGAACAGGTGTGAACA